>CM061532.1:265251254-265590338 GCA_030545055.2 Neoaliturus tenellus
GATTCGGCATTAGCCTTCATCAGGAACACAACTAAAAAAAAGTAAACAGAATATAAACAATGATTTTGACATTATAAATTGAACAGATGGGAGATTTTTTGAAGCAATTACATTTTGGGTAAGTTGTGTGGAACAAAGATCTTGAAATGTTATATATATTTAATAAATTATCTTAAGTTTAGGCCGAATGGAGTTTTAGATTTTAGGATGAGTTGATGGGCCTGTTCAAGTTCTCAAATCCTTCTATCTTGTGTGTTATTAGCCAATTTGCAAATTCCTTTTAATGAAAAACATTTTTGAAAATTTTGAGAGTGCTCTCTGGCATGAATGGCTACAGGCTTCTGTATATACGGGTGATTTACGTCATTCCTGTGGCCATTCATGCGTACTCTTAGAGCTGTTGTGGTTTTAACAATGTAATCCTTTGGGCAGTTGTTACAGGAAAGTTGATATATTACATTGGTAGATTCACAATTGATGTTAGTAGTGGGGAATGGGGGCTTCTGGGCCAGTTCAAGGTCACCCGAGCGATGACGTCATCGATGACGTCATCGAGGTCAATGACCTCATCGATGACGTCATCGATTGCATCATTGATGACGTCATCACCAATGACGTCACATCCATGACGTCACACCCATGACGTCACAGAAATGACGTGCTGATGACGTCATCACCCCTTACGTCACCAAGATGACGTCATCGATGTCACAAAAGGTCAAGGTCACGCTGAAACCTAAAATTTTTCGGCACTTTTGCTGTTTCTCGCACTACGCTCCGAGTTTCAGTCACAGTTACCATGACCTTGACGACTTGGAGCGAATTTGCGACGAGAAACAGCAAAAGTGCCGAGGAAATTTGAAGTTTGCAACGTTACTCTGCCTAAACCGTCATGTGACACCGCTCGTGTGACCTCGAACTGGCCCAGAAGCCCCCATTCGACCATTACTGCAACCGCGATGCGCACCCTACGACAGACACCGAGCGACTGACTGTCCAGCCCCGCGCACTCTAGGTATATGGGAAGTGGTGGGGGAAATTGTGATGACCTTGGGAAACTTGAAAATGTCAAGCCGGGTAGCACCGTTTCGGTGCTACCTTAAAGTTACATGCTAAAGTGTGATGACCTTGAGTAAAAACATAGAAATACTACAAGTTGATACCGTCCCAGAGTTAAAGTGTGGTGACATTGAGTCAAAACACTGAAATACTATAAGTTGAAATCATCCCAGAGTTAAAGTGTGATGACCTTGAGTGAAAACACAGAAATACTACAAGTAGATCCCGTCCCAGAGTTAAAGTGTGGTGACCTTGAGTCAAAACACAGAAATACTACAAGTCAATCCCGCCCCAGAGTTAAAGTGTGACGACCTTGAGTTAAAACACTGAAATTCTATAAGTCGAAATCATCCCAGAGTTAAAGTGTGATGACCTTGAGTCAAAACACAGAATTAGTACAAGTCCATATCGTCCCAGAGTTAAAGTGTATTGATCTAGATTCAAAACTTGTAAAAATACTTACATATAGAGAGTTAGAGAACAGCGAAACGCACCGCATGGAAGCTGGAGACATACTGGCGGAGCGGTGTTGTGCAGCCTAGGGACTCAGTTGTGGTGGGGGTATAGCCAACACTTAGAGTAGAAGTGTTGTGGGTGACCTTGACCCACTTACCCCCCCCCCTCCCCCACCCCCTCCCCCTCCCCCCCCGAACTTTTTTTTTTCGGAAAAATTTTTGACCTTGACCAAAAAGTTTTTGCTCCGGACGAGAAGTGACCCCCCCCCGAACTTTTTTTCGGAAAAATTTTTGACCTTGACCAAAAAGTTTTTTGCTCCGGACGAGAAGTGACCCCCCCCCCTCCCCCCCCCCTCCCCCTCCCCCCCACGAACTTTTTTTCGGAAAAATTTTTGACCTTGACCAAAAAGTTTTTTGCTCCGGACGAGAAGTGACCCCCCCCCGAACTTTTTTTTCGGAAAAATTTTTGACCTTGACCAAAAGTTTTTTGCTCCGGACGAGAAGTGACCCCCCCCCCGAACTTTTTTTCGGAAAAATTTTTGACCTTGACCAAAAAGTTTTTTGCTCCGGACGAGAAGTGACCCCCCCCGAACTTTTTTTTCGGAAAAATTTTTGACCAAGACCAAAAAGTTTTTTGCTCCGGACGAGAAGTGACCCCCCCTCTCCGAACTTTTTTTTCGGAAAAATTTTTGACCTTGACCAAAAAGTTTTTTGCTCCGGACGAGAAGTGACCCCCCCCCACCCCCTCCCCCACCCCTGATATCCTGGGCGTGGCAGCCCCGGTGGGGATATAAGGCGGCCCGGCCACAGCCGGCTTGCAGTCCGCTCCCGCGCGTTGAACGTGAACGATCGGGACGGACCGCCATAGGCCTCACTAAACACTGAATGGCGCCTTCAGTTTTAGCGAAGTCTACTCTAACTTTAAGACTTGTATTAGTTCTAAGATATCGCGCTTGCGTTTGGGTATTAGGAATAGTTTTATATGAGAGTGTTTTACTTGTACCCTATGTCTCCTGTGTGTCTTTTATTCTTTGTGTCTTGTTTGTCATATGTGTTAAATGTGTATGTGCTTGTTCCAGCATTGACTACGTTGAGCTCAATTGTGTGTTGTAAGTGTGTTATATTTTCCTAAAGTGTTACGCTTGTTTTAGCAATCCCCCTTGAGCTTTTTCAATGCTCAAAGTAAATTGTAACGATAGGGAACGGGAGTAGGCCCCCGTGTAAAGCCACTTTTCATAATTGTTAGGCTCCTCTCAGGCATGCAACAGGTTGCGGCTGGGGCTGTGGGAGCATGTCCGTTTGTACGCTGGCAAGCAAAAGGTTGTGGCGGCCTCTGCACTCGGACCGAGGACGTAAGCCACTAGGGTGTCCTCAGTTAGTTTCCCTTCTGGAAACTCAAAATTATGTAAATGAATCTTTGTTAGCTATTTGTGTTTTTTAGTCCCCAAGGCCCCCGAACATTCGTGGTTCGCCATGGATGTACGGGGGCCGAAATTTTTTAATGTCCGTGTGGCCTTGACCCACAAAGGACTTGTAAAAATTTACTGCATTGTTAAATTTAAAATGTTAAAGATAGGGTTACGGGAGTAGGCCCCCGCGTAAAGTCAGTTTGAAGTATTGTTAGGCTCCTCTCAGGCATGCAACAGGTTGCGGCTGGGGTTGTGGGAGTATGTCCGTTTGTACGCTGGCATGCAAAAGGTTGCGGCGGCCTCTACACTCGGACCGAGGACGTAAGCCATTAGGGTGTCCTCAGTTTGTTTCCTCCTGGAAACTCAAAATTATGAAAATGAACTTTTGTTAGCTATTGAAAAGACAATGCAGTAAATGTTTACAAGTCTCGCGTGGCGAAGGGAACACGACATTGGATGTTGCCCAGTTGTCATAGTTGGGTCTCTTCGGAGGCTACAGCGATGACAACCCAAGTGCCTCACACCCCCATAGGGGGGTGTGGGGCTTAATTTTTTTAAAATTTTTTCGTGACCTTGACCTATATATATAAAAGTTTTCAAATCTTTAACAGTCATGTTTTTTAACACAGTAAATATATTAAAGTACTTTGTAAACATTAATGGGTAGGCATTACTAACACAAGTTTGGAGTTGTCCATAGTTGTGTCTTTTCGGAGACTACAGCGATGGTAACATAAGAATGCCATGGGGCTTAATTTTTTTAAAAGTCCCCCCCCCCTTTAAATTTTTTTTTTAATTTTTGACCTTGACCAAAAAGTTTTTTGCTCCGGACGAGAAGTGCCCCCCCCCCATCCCCTCCCCCACCCCCTCCCCCACCCCCTCCCCCACCCCCCTCCCCCACCCTAATATCCTGGGCGTGGTCGCCCGGCGGCGATATAAGGCGGTCAGGTTGCACGCACTTCTCATTCACGCTCCAGCTTTCGTTGGAAGTGGCTGTCCAGGAGCTCATTCTTAAGAAGACCGGTGACCAAAAATGTCTCGTCGTATACCTTATAAACCTTTGTACTATAATCTGATTGGTATTAATAGTATTACAGACAATGAGAAGAAATTGTATAAAAAATTTTGTTGTTTACTTGACAGAACGCACAAACTACCGCCAAATACTTTCACCTACAAGCTACCCCTGATAGACAAGGATGATGTAAGCAAACTAACATCAATTCAACTGAAATTGGTGGAAGAAAAAATTCTTGTTTGTGTGAGAGAGGTGTTTCATAATGAATATTCAAAAAGATTGGCTTTTGACTTTATTAAGGAACATGCAGGACGTGAAACAAAATAGTATCCAGGATTATATTATTTATATCTTTTTGAGAATCGAGCAAGTGTAACGGTAGAAATAAGCATCAAACTAATGTAATTCTCCCAACCAAGTGTTAAACTAGGACTTGAACTTGGACTTGATTGAGGTTTTGTAGAACATAGCGGGGGATAGATCACTTTGCGGCAATGGACTAGCATGCTGCTTAGTGGTTTATCCCCCGCTCAAAGGGTATCTTTACGCGACCTTGACCTACATAAATGCATAGTTTGTGGGGGGTATAAAAAAGGGCAAACCAATTGGATGGATACACCACTTCTATACCATGGCTCTATTGCAGTGCTCTATCCCCGCTAAAAATAATAATTCCAAGTGACCTTGTTCCACATAAACTTGCTCAAACAGACATCTTTCAAAAAATTTGTACAAAGTAGTGGATTTAGACCAAACATTATTGGTTTATCAAGCCTGTTGAAGAATATATTGAAAATGGGTGTTTAAAAGCCAAATTTACTAAATGATTGATAAACCGGATGTATATGACGTCATCTTCCCCCACCCTTCAACCTCGGGTATAAAGGGACCCGGTTGAGCGCGCTGCTCATTATTGCTTGGACATTCACCGAGTGCACACTCAAAGCCAAACTGTAAAAAAATGGCTCTTTGCGATATTTGTGGTGAGTTTTTCCAAGATGAAGATATCTTTGTTTTACACCGAGAATTGCATCATGAAGAGAACAGAAAAGAAAAGATTGTTGTAAGTGAAGAAGACTTGGATGCGTTTGATCGGTTATTGGAAAACTACCAGAAGCAGATGGACGACTGTGATAGCTATCTACAGTTACACCGAGAATTGCATCGTGAAGAGAACAGAAAAGAAGAGATTGTAGTAAGTGAAGAAGACTTGGATGCGATTGATCGGTTTTTGGAAACACCCCAGAAGCAGAAGGACTGGGCTAGCTATTTACAGTTAATGCAAAGAAGAAGACCAAGTGTTATTCAATTTGCCGGAGCTGGACCATCTACAGCTGGAGGATTTATTGAAAAGGAAATGGAAGAAAAAAAAGTGGAAGATGTAAAACAACTGCGTACCCAAGAAGAGGATATGGAAGAAGAGGATACAGAAGAAGTGGAAGATATAAGACAACTGCGCACCACAGCCTTGCCAGGACCAGTTGTAACTCATTTCAAAATTAATAATGTGCAATTGGAATTGGAAAACTTTATAACCCAAGCTAAAAATCTAGTTGTAAAAACATTGATGGAAGAATTGGCAAGATTGAACTTTATTAAATTTGGATTGGTGTTGGAGGCTATGTTTACTAATACCGATGGTGAAAACTCACCGAGAGCATTCATTGCTAAAAACCGAACCCTTACAACCACATCTGATATCAACGAAATCTTAGAAGAATGTTTGAATGAACTGCTAATGAAACTCCAAGAACACGAAGGAAGAGGATCTGGCTGGACGCTATCATCGATTGAAGGTATGGATATGAGGGTTCACAAGCATGGATATGGTATGAGAGGTAGCAGCTTTATCCCTCTACCAAAGGTGATCCAAGATACTAAATCATGTATCAATGTGAAAAATGAGGATAATGAATGTTTCCGGTATGCAATGTTAGCAAAATATGTGGAAGACCATCCCTGTAGACCTAGCGTAGCATACGAAACTGTTCAACACCGCTATAACTTCCAAGGTATGTCGTATCCTGTTAGTCTTAATGATGTTGCTAAATTCGAAAGAAAAAACCCAGGAGTTTCAGTTAATGTGTTTGGTTTAGACGAATCAAATAATGTATACCCGTTACGAGTTACAAAGACTGAACGTCAAAATCATACAGATTTGCTGCTATTGACCAAAGGTGAAATATCACATTATGTTTACATCAAGAACTTTGAAACTTTGGTTGGACGACAAGTGACTAAAAAGAAAATTAGAGTAACAGTGTGTAAGAGATGCTTTTGTTTCACAAATAAAGACTTGAGACGTGGAGGATCGGAGTGGTTGATGGAACATCAAAGACTTTGTAATGACAACTATGAAGTGAAGATTAGTCTGCCACCGCCATCTCGAGCTTTCATCCAATTCAACAAAACAGTTCACCAATATCGGATTCCAGTAGCCGTCTACGCAGATTTCGAATCCACGTTAGTACCACAGGAGCTTCCAAATGGTGAGGTGACTAGAAGAACCAAATATCAATTGCATCAACCTAACAGTTTTTGCTTATTGGTGAAATCCACTTTGCCTGAAGAACAGTTGCAAGACTATGGGTTAACATCCACTCCAATACTCTACCGTGGGGAAAAAGCCGCTAAGTATTTTGTAGACCAGTTGTATGATATTGCTGAAAAGGTGCAACGCTTATTCGGTAATGTTTTACCTATGGAACCTTTGAACCAAAATCAACAAGAAGAACACAATTCAGCAACAAGATGTTATTTATGCAAGAAGAGTTTCAGTGAAGAAAATCAAAAAGTAAGAGATCACGATCACCTGACAGGGTTATACAGAGGAGCTGCTTGTAATTCATGCAATATAAATTACAAACTACCAAACTTTATCCCTGTCGTGTTACACAATCTTAGCGGCTATGACTCCCACTTCATTATCCCAGAGTTAGGACGGGATGATGGAAAAATTGAAGTATTAGCTGAAACATTGGAGAAGTACATCAGTTTCTCAAAAACAGTAGGTAAAATTAAACTTCGCTTCGTAGACTCTTATAGATTTATGTCATCTAGTTTGAGCAAATTGTCTGAGAACCTAAGAAGAGAAGACTTAAAAGAAACCAGCAAAATTGTACCTGAAGATAAATTGGACTTAGTAATGCGTAAAGGAGTGTTCCCCTATGATTACATAACTTCTGCAGAAAAATTTGAAGAAACCAGTCTGCCACCGATTGAAGCCTTCAATAGCAAGTTAAATGAAAGTGCAATCACCGTTGAAGACTACAATCATGCTTGTAATGTTTGGAACCAACTTAACATTCAAACCTTAGGGGAATATTCTGACTTTTACATAAAATTGGACGTAACTCTGCTGTGCGATGTGATGGAAGAATTTCGAAACACCTGCTTCTCCGCCTATGGACTGGACCCTCTGCACTCGTACACATCTCCAGGATTAGCATGGCAAGCTATGCTGAAGTCAACCAACTGTCGATTGGAACTTCTAACAGATATTGATATGGTGCTCATGATAGAATCTGGTGTACGAGGCGGTTTGACACAAGCTGTAACACGTCATGTCAAAGCTAACAACAAGTACATCCCAGGATTCGACGAGGGACAACCATCACTCTACCTTGGCTACTTTGACGCAAACAACCTTTATGGTTGGGCAATGTCAAATCCGCTTCCTTACGCTGACTTCAAATGGATCGACCCGGCCACCATCGGCGACATTCACAGATCCCAAAAAATGGTCAAAAAGGTTATATTTTGGACTGTGATTTTGAATATCCAGAGCACCTTCATGATCATCACTACGACTTGCCTCTCTTAGCCAAGACTGAAGTTTCACCAACAGGAAGATGGCCAAAATTGATGATGACCTTGGAGAATAAAGATCGGTATGTGGCTCACTACTGGGTAGTTCAACAAGCTCTTGAATTGGGTCTACGTTTAGTAAGAATTCATAGAGCAATTGAATTCACCCAGTCTTGTTGGTTGAAACCATATATTGATTCCAACACTACAAGAAGAGCAGCAGCAACATCAGCATTTGAAAAGGACTTTTACAAATTGATGAACAACGCCATCTTTGGGAAGACCTTAGAAAACAAAATAGAAAAACACAAGATTGTAAAATTAGTAAGTGATCCTAGGAAATTGGAAAAATTAGTGCAAAAACCAAATTTTGGAACATCCATGATTATAAACGAAGATCTAGTCGCCGTTAGTATGAAGAAAACAACAATAGTGATGGATCGTCCGTTATACATTGGAATGTCGATTTTGGATATAAGTAAAACTCTGATGTATGATTTCCATTACAACAAAATGGTTAAACACTACGGAAGAGACAACATTGGAGTTGCATACATGGATACCGACGCGTTCATCTACTGGATAAAGACTTTGGACATGTATGAAGATCTAAGGAGTTTCCCATACAAAGACGACTTTGACTTCTCTCACTATCCAAAGAACCATCCAAATTATAATGAAAAGAATAAAAAAGTAATTGGAAAATTTAAAGATGAAGCAAATGGAATGCCTTTGGAAGAAATAGTTGCGCTGATGTCCAAATTATATTCCTTCAAGATGTATATGGAAAATGACATACCGACAGTGAAGAAAGCTAAAGGAGTCAAGACATCATACTTAAAGAAACATGTGACATTTGACCATTACAAGACCTGCTTGTTTGAAGATTCTACAATGTCTGCAACGTTCAACACTATCAGAAGCTTTAAACATGAGGTCTACAGTGTCACTGAAGTTAAAAGAGCACTATCAGCTCAAGATGATAAAAGGCATATTATGCCGGATAAAATCCATACTCTTCCTTTCGGCCACTACTCTCTAAACCCTATCAACTAGTAACCTATTCTTCGTCCTTCTACAACTTCGACCTTATTCCTTTCTCCTTCCGTAAAAAAATGGGGAACACGGCAAGTCCAACGCCGTGTTCCCCATTTTTTTACACAAGTTTGGATGACCTTGACCTATATAAATCATGTGAATATTTAAGACAACATTCATTGTGATTATACATGTGATACATGAAACATTCAAACCTGCAATATGAAGAACTTGAAGCAAGAAATTGTCAACGAGCTTCATAAACCTGCAAGAAGAAAGTTTCCGCGAAGAAAAACAGTAATAAAAGGAATAAATGATTTATATCAAGCGGATTTAATCGAAATGATTCCTTACAGTAAACAAAATAGAGGATTTAAATACATATTGACTATTATTAATTGTTTTTCAAAAATGGCAGATGCTTTACCACTAAAAGATAAAAGTGGCAAAAGTGTTACAAAAGCAATGGAAACAGCTATACAAAGAGACAAACATACTATAAAACATTTACAAACTGATGATGGAAAAGAATATTTTAATAAGGAATTTGCAAATTTAATGAAAAAAAACACAACATTAACCATTACTCAACCAATTCAGAGGTAAAAGCATCAATAATTGAAAGATTTAACAGAACTTTAAAAGGTGCCATGTATAAGATGTTTTCCAACAGAGGATCACACGTATGGATTGATATGTTACCAAAACTTATAAGCGATTACAATAACAAGTTTCATAGAACTATCGGTATGAAACCAAGCCAAGTGACTAATAAAAATGAAAAACTTGTATTAAAACGTATAAAAATGAATACTAAACCAAAAATTGAAAAACTAAAGCCTAAAAGGTTTAATGTTGGTGATAAAGTGCGAATAAGCAAATACAAAGGTGTATTTAGTAAAAGATATCTTCCAAACTGGACAAATGAGGTATTTACCGTATTTAAGGTGCAACCTACAATACCAGAAACTTACATTTTAAAAGATAATAAAGGACAATTGCTGGAAGGAGGGTTTTATGGTTTTATGGACATGAAATGTTAAAATCAAGAGTAGGTGATGTATATTTAGTTGAAAAGGTGTTGCAACGGAAAAAAGATAAGGTTAAAGTACGATGGTTAGGATTTAATAAGACGGAAGATTCATGGATACCTAAAAAGGATCTAATATAACGGTAGAGCATCATTTTGGGTTGAACCATTACAAAGGATGGAGATAATACCGCAAAAAGACAATTTTACTATTAATAATATAGATGAACTCACAGTGGATGGTTCTCAATTCAATACTGGGAAACACGGTGTTTTGTTACCAAACACGGTGCGTTGTTTGGTTACCGGTCCTTCCAATTGTGGAAAAACAAATGTAGTATTCAATTTGATTACAAACCCTAAAGGCTTACGTTTTAATAATTTATATGTATTTTCAAAGTCACTACAACAACCAAAATATCAGTTATTGGAACAAATACTCAATAATGTGCCTGAAGTTAAATATTTTAGATTTAACGCAAGCGAAAGTGTCATGCAACCGCAAGAGGCTAAACCATTCTCAGTATGCATATTTGACGATGTATCTTGTGAAAATCAAATACAATAAGGAATTACTTCGCCATGGGTCGACATAACAACATAGATAGCATTTATATTGGTCAAACTTACAGCAAAATACCGAAACAGCTCATTAGAGACAATGCAAACATGTTAATTGTATTAAACAGGATGAAACCAACCTAAAACACATATATTATGACCATGTAAGTGCGGATAAGCCATTTGAACGATTTAAAGAGTTGTGTGGAAAGGCTTGGGCTGAAAAGTATGGGTTTTAACAATTATAAAGGAACAACCGCTAAACAATGGTCGATACAGGATAGGATTTGATAAATTTATACTAATACACTGATCATGATGTAAAACATTCATTGTTGTACAACACGTCTTGCTACAAACATGGTTAACCAAGAAAAGTTAATAAAGGAAATAAAATCACTTAGTGATTCTATTCGGGATAAAAACAGAGCATTAAAATTAGGTATTAGCGAAAGGGAGAAATTTCTTGAATCTACTTTTAAACCTATTACTGAACCCTTGAAACAATTAAACAAAAAATTTGCTAAACCCGTTTTGGAAGGAGATGCAATTGCACCTATTACAAAGTTTGAAAGAGAAAATGTAAAATCAGAAGATTTTAGTGATGAAGACCTGGAATCCTCTACGTATAGTGGTTTTACCGGTGAAGAACCTGAAAGAGAGCTAGAATCACCAGACTATAGTGGTATAAGAGAATTATATGAAGTAAAAGCTAAAGAGGACATGAAGATGTATCAACTGCTAGTGAAGAGGAAAAAGAAGAAGAAGCAAGGGAAGGTCCGTCAAACATAAGCTTGTTGGGTGAAAACATTCATAACAAAGGACCTTAGGAAGGAAATACATGATAAAAATGTTAGCTGGAATAAATCCTAATAAAAACTACCATAGTTATGGAGTAAGATTAACAGAAGAAGGTTTAATGGTTGGTAATAGCCCGGTAAACATTGATGAAGATGATAATATTATTGTTGGTAATCAAAGATATAAGGGCACAAGAGGATTATTTGAATTATTATTTGAAAAAAGCCTTTAGAATTGTTAGTTAAAGAAGAAGATATGGAAGCATATAAACAGATTTTGGAACACACCAATGCATACAGGAGGAAGTATTTAGCTGACCAACCAGTTTTTAGATCTAGGTCTTTAAAATATAGAGTATTTGTATCCAAGTTAATACCAACAACGAGAAGACAACCAATGCCGATAATGCCAAGAAACCTGTAAAACGAAGGTTTGTGTCATCCACTTTGGATATAAGTGCTCCAGAACCAAGAAAAAGAAACAAATCTGTTACAGGTACGGGTTTAATGAAGAAACTATATAACACAAATGTGATTTATTACAATAATATCAATAAATTGGTGGATAGAATGAAACTAATACATGAAGCTAAAGAAGCGGGTCATACTGGATTGGAAAACGAATGGGTGGCTTTAGTGGATGAACTCCGAAACCGTGGGGTAATCTCATAAAAATGCGTTACTCCCTAGATTACTATTCAGTTGCACCATGAGTGTCGACAAGTTCGGACGTTACTCCTCGGATGGGTTATATTACGCAAATAATTTAAAAAGAGGTGCTGGTTTACCACAAACACCTGATGGGGATTATGATATAACTAATAAAAGGTTAAAAAACATAAAAGATCCCACAGATGAAAACGATGCAATAAATTTAAAAGTATTAAAAGAAAATATATCACCAACATTAAGACTACAGAAAAACACATATGACGCAGGTAATCATAGAATTGTCAATGTTGGTAAGCCAAATCAAAACGCTGATGCAATAAACAAAGGTTATTTATCATCAGAATTAAAAAATACGTTAAAATTCAATGGAAAAACGTATACTGCTGAAAATAAACGCATATCCAACGTAGATGATCCTAAAGATGCAAAAGACTGCGTAAATAGACGCTATTTACATTCATTAATACCTGAAAAGACAAAAGATGGTTTTTCTTTTTATAAATTTGTTATTAACGATATAGGTTATCCGAAAAATGAAAATGATGCTGTAAATTTAAAATATATAAAAGATCATTGTATTACACGTGATGTAGGAGTTATTGATTGTCTAGGTAATTGTTTAGCGAATGTTAAAGATGGTTCGGCACCATCAGATGGTGCAACAGTGGGTCAAATGATGGAAACCTTAAAACAAGAAACAACCTCTTTTGTAAAACAAGATCAAGTAGTATCAAAGCAAGGGGATGAATTTGTTCAAGGTAATGAAAAATTTAATTTATTAACATACAAAAATAATGCTTGGGATTGCATGGGTAAAGGGTTATCAAATATGAAATTGGGTTATACTGCTCGAGATGCAGCTGCTTTATCACAAACCGTACATCTAGATCCAGATCATTCTTTAGATTTTTTACATGTAAAAATAAAGTAATAAAAAACTTGCATAATGGAAGAGATCCAAATGATGCTGCAACTGTAGGACAAACATTACAATATGACAGTGCAAATAAAGAGTTTATTTATAATAAGCAAAGATTTAAATTAATGGATGTAAATGATTATCAAAATATATTAATTGCAGATCCAAATTTATTTAGCGGATTTAGAAAATTGGTGAACAATTTATTCATAAAAATCATGTATTTCGAAATGAATCAGACGGAGCATTAGTTAGTGGAAATTTTAAATATTTTAAATGTCCCGGGAGCGATGAAAATGTAACTGATAAAGACTAAGAATTTGTATAAAAACTGATACGGGTTAGACATCGAGACTAATATTATAAAAATGGGTTACACTCTAGAATGTTATTCAGTTGCACCATGAGTGTTGACAAGTTCGGACGATATTCCTCGGATGGATTATATTACTTTAATACTTTAAAAAGAGGTGCTGGCTTACCACAACACCTGATGGAGATTATGATATTAGTAATAAACGGTTAAAAAACATTAATGATCCCACAGATGAAAATGATGCAATAAATTTAAAAGTATTAAAAAAGAGATATTACCAACACTGAAACTAGACAAAAACACATATAACGCGGGTAATCATAGAATTTCCAACGTCGGTAAGCCAAATCAAAACGCTGATGCAATAAACAGAGGTTATTTATCATCGGAATTGAAAAATACATCAAATTTAAAATACATCAAAGATCATTGTATTACCCGTGATGTAGGAGTTATTGATTGCCTTGGTAATTGTTTAGCGAATGTAAAAGATGGTTCTGCATCGTCAGATGGTGCAACATCGTCAGATGGTGCAACGGTGGGTCAAATGAAGGAAACTTTAAAACGAGAAACATCTGGTTTTGTGAAACAAAACCAAGTAGTAACACGACAAGGAGATGTATTTGCACAAGGAAATAAAATGTTTACTTTACTTGAAGAAAACAATAATGTTTGGGATGGTAAAGGAAAATTATTGACAAATTTAGGTATTGGTGAAAAGCCTGGTAATGCTGTTACTTATGAACAAATAATACAATTAGAGCCAAATGGAAAAAAATGGTGGAATTGTGATAACAAACGATTAACAAATGTTGCAGACCCTGATTATGCTGATAACGCTGTAACTGTTAATTTTCTTGTTAAAGTAATAGGTAATTTATTATTTGATATGCATAATTATATTGCAGCTGGACAACATAAACCCATTGATGAAAAAATGAGAAATACATGGATTAAACAAGAAATTCTTTATAAATACTTTTTTAATCGTAACACACAAAAGTTTAGATCATCAGATTGGGGTACTTTTGATATTTAATTAAATAACATCATAAATTACATCATTTCTGTGCAACCTATCATAGAGGTAACACATAGGTTACGCTTTTCGAATATAAAAGACAATTATGACGTTTCATTACACCAGTCCATATCGAGACACTATACGGAAAGGAGGCGGTATCACGTCCACAGCGGTTTCTCTGTTAAGTAAAGCTTTAAATCGTATTCCAGTAGGATCTATCGTAAATAGAGCAATAGACGCTTTACCATACGAATTTCACATACCGGGAGGTTATCAGTATTGCGGACCAGGAACTAAATTGAAAAAAACGACTGGAAAGAGGTGATCCAGGTATAAATAAGTTAGATCAGGCTTGTAAAGAACACGATATTGCATATTCCACGTTTACCGATTCAAAAAGTAGGTCAATCGCTGATAAAAAGCTAGCAAATATAGCTTGGCAACGAGTAAAGTCTAGTGACGCTAGTATTGCAGAAAAAGCAGCAGCTTTAGCGGTAACAGCAGGTATGAAGGCTAAAACAGCGGTAGGAGGTGGTAAAAGGAGGGGTAAGAATAAAAAAGGATCAACCATGAGGAAACATGGTGGTAATATTAGACTAAAAAGACGTTCTCCGAGGAAAAATAACAAAACACCGACAATATGGTCAATGGTAAAAAACGGGGCTGGTCTATACCTAAGACCGTATCGTGCATATTAAATAAAAGAAATCAATTGGTTATACCACATAAAGCGTTGACTAATGTTGAATTATTTAAATATATTTCCTGTTTAAAATACCATTTTTCCGCGGAGTATTTATGAAAGACAATTTACCAAAGAAAATATGGAAAAATGAGACTGGAATCGTGAATTTGGATAATACTGAAGGGCCCGGCACCCATTGGGTGTGTTATAAAAAACTAAATAGCAATGTATATTATTTTGATAGTTTTGGAAATTTGCCACCACCTAAAGAACTTGAACATTACTTTAAATCTTGCTAAAAACATATATTACAACTATAAAGAGAACAACCTGATAATACTTCAATATGCGGCCATTTATGTTGGAATTCCTAGCTAAAAGTATCAGTCACTATTGAGATGTCTTCCTATACGGTATCATTAACAGGAAAATCGTCCACTTTACGAAGTATCCTTTTTCCAGCGTTACGCTTGCAAAAGGAAGATTTTGGGAGGCAGCACTGTTAGATTTTACAACTTACAACTCTATTCCCAATGTTACGGAAGGTAAAAATAACTTATTGCATTATTATAGAGGAAAAGATGCCAGTGGTAAGTTTACAGACTTAGAAGAGTGCAGTTTACCCACAGGTTCTTATGAAATTGATCATATTAATGAATTTTTTGCAAAATAAAATGGGAAAAGACAATATATCGCTAAAAGGTAATAATAATACAATGAAAGCTGAGCTTACTTCAAATATTATATAGATTTCACAAAGCCAAACTCAATTGGTGATTTATTAGGATTTCCCAAAGATGGAGCAATTTAGAACCAAATAAAACACATTCTGGTAAACAAACTGTAACAATATTAAAAGTCAATAGTATAGACATAACTTGTAACATTATACAAGGAGCTAACAGAGATGGAGCAAATACTCATATAATACATACTTTTTACCCAAGTGTACCGCCTGGATTTAAAATTGTTGAAAAGCCACAAAACCTGGTATATCTACCGTTGAACACCACTTTCATTTCAGACATCGTGTTGAACGTATTGGATCAAGACGGTAACTTGATAGATTTCCGAGAAGAGCCTATTACGGTTAGATTACATTTAAAAATCGACACTTTAATACAAAACCATGGGTTTAACATTTAAAAGCGAACAACCTACGGAAACCGCATTAGTAGCTCTTCAGCTGTGGAGGAGTTAACACGCGAAAACATCGTTTTTAGAGAGAATTGGATTAAAATTAACCGATTATGGATATACTGGATATAGCGCAGGGTCCGACATTCGACGAAACCCTATGGGAAAAAGAATATCACACCCACAACCTTACACTTCATCAAAATTAAACAATAACGATGAAATTCGTATTCCCATACAAAATCAGGACATTTACACACTACCATGTGGAAAGTTACTTATATATTGAAGGAAAAGTTACTAAAAAGGACGGTACTACTACTGGTACAACAGTTCCATTTATAAATAATCCATGGCTTTCCTGTTTGATGAAATTAGATATGAAATATCAGGTGTAACAGTTGATTCCACTAAAAAAGTAGGTATTGCAACAACTTTAAAGGGATTAACATCTATATCACCTAATGAAACCAATCTAATACAACCTGCAGGATGGGTTTTACCTGCAAAAGACACAATCACTCCAGATACAAATGGAAATTTTGATTTTCATATTCCATTACGTTTGTTGCTTGGTTTTGCTGAAGATTATAGAAAAATTATATTAAATGTTAAACAAGAATTAGTTTTGTTGAGATCTTCTAACGATAAAGATATTATTAAAGCCCCAGACGGTACAACAGATGCAACTTTAGAATGGAATTAACATTAGACAAGATTGTATGGAGAGTTCCGCATGTTAAATTAGCTGATGAGCATAGAATGCTACTATTAAGAAAATTAAAGGCTGATCGTGATATTGTAATTCCTTTTAGAAGTTGGGAATTTCATGAACATCCCAGCTTGCCAGCTACGGATCGTCACACTTGGACTGTTAAAACATCTAATTATGTGGAACGAGCCAGGTATATTATATTTGGTTTACAAACAGGCAGAAGAGACACCATCACCAAACATGCAGGCCAATTTGATCATTGCAACTTGAAAAATATTAGAGTTTATTTAAATTCACAATTTTTCCATACGATAATTTAAATGTGTCATTCGCTAATAAAAAGTACAGCATATTGTACGATATGTATGCAAGATTCCAAAGTTCATATTACGGTAAAACAAATGCACCTTTACTATCACCAGAAAAGTACTTAGATGGTTACCCGATAGTTGTAATCGATTGTTCTAAACAGAATGAATCGGTAAAATCATCAAGTGTGGGATATAAAAATAGAAATGGAATTCAACGCGGCTATACCACCTAATACAACTGCATACTGTTTAATTCTACATGATAAAATCGTAACATACACACCTTTAACTGGAATTGTTAAAATGTATTGTAAAAAAACCGGTTTTGTTACATTCCAATGCATTCCGCGAGTATAAAAGCAGAGTGTTCAGGTCGCTCCTCATCAGTTTGTTGCCTGTTCTTCTATGGGTAGCATCTTATTCAATATGGCTTCTAATAGTGGTACACAAGAAAATGTAGTAGATATTGAGAAGGAGATATCCGACTTTTTAGATCTTCAAGGTCAACCGGAGGGAGATGAACACAACGCTTGCGGACAACTCCACGGCAGTAATAATGTTGAGGAAAAAGGTAAAAGAAGAAAGAATGCACAGAAGAAGAAAAGGGATATTGAAGATAATATTTCTCCTAACATATTGAGTGAGGTATTCTTGCGAATATTTTATCCAATCTCATCCAGTTTGGACAAAAGTGTTTTAATCGGTGTTATGAAATCGACGGATTATTCACCTACTGTAATTTTGACTCATGGACCCAAAATGATTTTGTTCACCGATAGTGCTTGGGAATCTTTTATGAAGCACTTGCATCTGCTAGAATGCTATTTAACTAGTAACATGTATGGAAGAAAGACAAGAGTAGGACTTTTGGATTCAAATGTGGAAATTGATATTATAAAGAATCGTGGTGACCATCAATTGCGGTTTAGAGACACAACAAGACATGATACCAAGATTCAACTTAATCGAGAAGAGTTTTTTATTCTAACCTGTGCAACTGAACCAATAACAAGATACTTGAGACAACTAGTGTTTTCAAGTTCTATTATTAAAGATTATTTGGAAGACACTTTGGACAAACAACCGGACGCACCTATATTGTACGGACCTGTGGATACTTCTATATTTAATATGGTTCCTCATGAAGTACAAATGTGGAGACAGTTGGAAAAATACGCTCAACTACATACGAAATCAGTAAAACAGGAAGAAGAGGAAGAAGGAGGAGAAGAATCAAGTGTTAGTGATGAAAATGAAAACAAGGAGAATGTAAAGATGGAAACTTAGATGACAATGGTTGGTTTTAAAACAATATCAAAGACTTTGTGGGGTTAGGCCTACCGGGACGGTGCCCACGTTAAATATACACCAACGCGCCAACAACTGTACGGCCTGGTATAAAAGTCGTACCTACCGTGGTGTGGAAATCAGTTGATCTTTGGACTTCGTTATGAGCAGACGAGTGGCCTTCGCAATGGACAAGGAAGAAGAACAAGTAAAGTCCAAACTGGTATAATTGAGTTCCAAGCGTTTCGGGGTAATGACGATAGATTTATCATAAAAGAACTTGTGTTTTTCGACGTCAATACAAGTGTTCCATATACATTTTTGTTCAAACCACCATGTTCTTATTCATCATTAACTAGCAAAGCCGCTACTACCAACAGGTGGATTTCAAAATATTTCCATCATATCGATTGGTATGATGGTTTTGCAAGTTACACAGACTTGTATCACATCATGCATCAGTTTTCAAACAGGTTTACCAATATTTATACAAAAGGACTGGAAAAGAAGAGATGGATTGAAGGATTTACTCATGTTCCGGTTAATGATGTGGACTTGGATAAAAACTACAAGTATACGATGGAAAATGTTTGTATTTGTACTAAAAGTCCAGAACATGAAAAAGATAGACATTGCGCTTTAAAAAACGCCTATAAACTCGCATCTTACCTTCAAAGTGGGAAGTGGGGAGTGGTGGGGGTGACGGGGGTTATATAAGTGAGGAGCAGACTGGGACCTGGCATGAGTATTACTCGAGATTCCGAGACGACAACATCTCCCAGCAAGAAGACGAAGAAGACAATTTTTAACTCAACCATGCATCTCACCAGTTCCTGCAAACTTTGGTTGAGCAGTTCAATGCTCACTCCAAATCTACCATACTACCTGTCAAGAAGTGTTCCGAACTTAAGATGAGAAGCACTACATTATCCACGCCATGAAGAAGATGGAGACTACAATTGGAGAGGCCATCTGCTGCAGTCTTAGCGAGGCACCGTTCACTCCGGGGGATGAGCCCAAGTTCCAAGTCTACCTGCCGAAACGATTCGTCCATCTCCTCCAGAACGAGGATCTGCGCTCCATCCAACCCGGCTGTCTCTACCTGGTTTCCCACGGTTGCACGGGTAGCAATTCCACCGAGTTGACCATCCACATCGCCGACAAGCAGCAGTGTTAGATTTAAGTTTTACTGTTGTACATATGTTATTGTAATGTTTTATAGATAAATAAACCATAAAAGACAAAAAAAAAACAAAAAGAATCAAAAGACAAAAAATGCAACATATCAATATGTGAAGTTTGTCACATATTGATATGTTGCATTTTTTTTAAACTTCGCGGGTGACCTTGACCTTTGACCTTTGCATTTCACAGTTACCCCCACCACCAAGCTAAAGGTTAAACCTGCTTCGATGCAAAACACCCCCACCACTTTTTCATAGTACCCCCAAGCGGCTGTGCCCTCAGCTTCATTTCAACTCCAACGGTCAACCGTACAACATCAAGATGTCTCTCAATGTAAGTTGTGCTAGTTACGAGGAGGTTACCATTAAGACTCAGCAGGAGCTGAACGACTTGTACAAGGAGTGCAGCTGATGGTGGCGCGAGGCTACCGTATAAATGTGCAAGTCTACGCTTGCAATATACGCAATCTCCGACACCCAAAAGAAGAGTCTGAACATTACTCTTCTCCAGCGACTTCATCACCGGCGTCCATGAAGACTGAAGCGAGCCAGACTTTGGATTATTTCAGCTGACTAACAGTTGTCTTTCTTCTTCTTACCATTGTAGAATATGTTTATTTCTTTATTATATTAAAGATGTAAAAGAGAAAAAAAACACCTATCTTGTTACTGACATATGTACTCAGTAACAAGATAGGATTTTTTAAAACACAATTTGGATGACCTTGAAACTTCCCCCACCACTTTTTCCCACTTTTTATAGTACCCCCAAGCGCTGTGCCTCAGCTTCATTTCAACTCCAACGGTCAACCGTACAACATCAAGATGTCTCTCAATGTAAGTTGTGCTGGTTACAAGGAGGTAACCATTAAGACTCAGAGGAGCTGAACGATTTGTACAAGGAGGTTGTCAACAAAACCGATGATCAACAATTGTGGGACTCCTCTATTACAGAAAAGGAATTACATGCAGCCGTCGAAGCTGTCGAGGAAAAGGAAAAAAACCTCAGGCAGCTCTGGTTGGCTCAGATGGATATTTGCGGATCTGTGCCGCGTGATGATTTTGAACTTCAATGTCAGATGGCGATTACCCAGCAACTAGAAGAAGCCGAAAAGGAGCTAAAGAGTGGAGGTACTATCAGGCGGAGGTGAAAACTGAGAAACATGAAGAATATAACGAATATGATGATTAAACGTACTGTTGATCCAATCCTTTTAGTTTAAGTGGTTATGTTATAAGTAAATAGACAAGGTTTCCTTTTTTTAAAACCCAATTTGGATGACCTTGAGATTTCCCCCACACTTCCCATATACCTAGAGTGCGCAGGGCCAGACAGTCAGTCGCTCGGTGTCCATCGTAGGGTGCACATCGCGGTTGCTACTCCAATTCCTGACATTTGGGGTAGTTCAAGGTCACAACACTTCTACAACTTTGAGGTCATCACACTTTAACTCTGGGACGGGATCAACTTGTAGTATTTCTGTGTTTTTACTCAAGGTCATCACACTTTAACTCTGGGACGGTATCAACTTGTGGTATTTCTATGTTTTAACTCAAGGTCATCACACTTTAACATGTAACTTTAAGGTAGCACCGAAACGGTGCTACCCGGCTTGACATTTTCAAGTTTCCCGGGGTCATCGCAATTTCCCCCACCACTTCCCATATACCTAGAGTGCGCGGGGCCGGACAGTCAGTCGCTCGGTGTCTGTCGTAGGGTGCGCATCGCGGTTGCAGTAATTGGTCGAATGGGGCTTCTGGGCCAGTTCGAGGTCACACGAGCGGTGTCACATGACGGTTTAGGCAGAGTAACGTTGCAAACTTCAATTTCCTCGGCACTTTTGCTGTTTCTCATCGCAAATTCGCTCCAAGTCGTCAAGGTCATGGTAACTGTGACTGAAACTCGGAGCGTAGTGCGAGAAACAGCAAAAGTGCCAAAAAATTTTAGGTTTCAGCATGACCTTGACCTTTTGTGACATCGATGACGTCATCTTGTGACGTAAGGGGTGATGACGTCATCAGCACGTCATTTCTGTGACGTCATGGGTGTGACGTCATGGATGTGACGTCATTGGTGATGACGTCATCATGATGCAATCGATGACGTCATCGATGAGGTCATTGACCTCGATGACGTCATCGATGACGTCATCGCTCGGGTGACCTTGAACTGGCCCAGAAGCCCCCATTCCCCACTACTGATGTTACCTTGAATTCTGTAGGATTTATTAGTTTGGCTGCTTGTGAAAGTTTTAGATGTAAGAATGGAATTGCAAGTGGCACAACGGGATTTTTTACAAGGAAAACAGCCAGGAACATTGTGACTAGGGGCAGTAGAGGAAGGCAATTTAGGTTTCGAAAGGATATTTTTTAAATTAGGGATTTTTTGAAAATCAGCCGGGGGGGTTTAGAAAACAAATCATGTGTTAAAGGAGAGCTCAAGAGGATACTGTGAGCCACTCTCAAAATATTGTTTGTCTTGTATAATCCAGGAAAGTACTGAGTGACAAATTTTGGATCATTACTAAAAGAATTTGTTGCTGTATTTTTTGAACTGTGGATTTGTTTATCAATAATGTTTTGAGGATATCCTCTCCTACTAAGCGAATTACTTAATTTATCAAGATAATTTCTATAATCATGATTTTCAGAACACAAATTTCTTGCTCGAATTGATAAGCTTTTGGGTATAATGATCTGTTCAATTTATAATGTCAAAATCATTGTTTATATTCTGTTTACTTTTTATTTGTGTTCCTGATGAAGGCTAATGCCGAAAATTTGAACTTAAATAAAAGAAAATGTAAAGAAGGTTTTTGTTTTTGTTTATACCAAGGTTTGAGAATGTTTTAGCGAATTTCCCATAGGGAATAAGCTATTACCGTAGGTCTCATGGTAAGACCTAAGCCCGGGACCATGTTACTTTTTCGATTTGAGGTGCCCAGAGACCAAAAGTAATAGTCATTAAAATTTTTATATATATATATATGTATATATATATATATATATATGTATATATATATATATGTATGTGTCCCTAGACACGATAACTCTCGTAAAAATGTCCGATCGTCACCAAATTTGGTAGAGATGTGTAATCCTACGTTTATTCGGACGAGTTCGAAAACCAGACATATCGACCTACCGTAAGGGGTAGTTTTGGGGGGTTTTGTACCCCAAAAATGGGTTTTATTGCATTTTCCATAGGTAAATTTGAAAAATTTTAAATTTTTATTGTGACCATTGGATTTAGCTCAAAAAACACACAATTTAGTATTTTGAAGCTTTGCTCTATCTCCATTGGTTACCGAGATATTACAAAGTCTAAAGACAGTACATTGTCTTTTGGGGCTCCAATGTTAATCTTATGGAGAATAAGGATGTGTTTAATATTTCACCTATTAAACAATATTTTTTTATGAAACTTGCTATTTAGCTTCATTTGGTTGAGATTCATCCATTTAAGGTAAAAAGTCTTGGTTTTTGTACTTATCATGGCAGCAAACCTGCATACTCTTTTCCCATGTTAATCATATGGAGAATAGGCAAACTCTTTTATTTATGGACAGATATTGATAAAACTTACTATATGGCTTTATATGGTCGGAATAAATTTTTTATATGCTAAAAACCTACTTTAGTGTCCCCCATGGCAGCATACCTGCATACTCTTTCCCTATATTTATCTTAAGGAGAATAGACATTTATTTCCCTATTTATGAGCACGTGATGAAATTTTGTTTACAAGTTTAGCTGGTCAAAATTAATATTACTAATTTGGAAATTCGCTGAGTACGCAGGTCTGCTGCGACGGGGGGTATTTTGGTTTTACGTTTTATTTACTTTATGTTAGACAATTTTACTTAAGTTTCCCATGTTTTTTTGTTCGTGGTACTAATTATAGGTTATTATGGTATACCCATAGTATTTTATAATAGTGCGTTTCAACTGATGTATTTTTTTAATCGTCACATAATATCCTTGTATCTGGGATAAATACCTTTCATGGAAACCTCCTGATCTCATTTCTTACTGTGTGCTAACTCCAGTACTGGTTGTGTTGTAAAAGGTGTTGGTGGAATCTTAACAGATGATGACGCAATGTCTTTAAGCGGACAGAGGAGTGCCAGAGACGGAGCATCATGTACCTGACTGGCACTTGTAAACAATGCTATCCAGAACTAGGGAAATAAAGCTTTTTAGAGGGTCCTAAGAGACGATTCCTATAGAGACGAAAAATTACTGGTTTTCTCTTTATCACCCTAAGCAAACTTGGATTAGGCCTGTCTCCCGTTAGATTGATTTTAATTTTGGTATTTTAATGTTACAAATGGGTTTCTTTTAAACAGCATTTAAAATAGGACAGAAATGTACCATGTCTTCCACACAAGCAGTCACAGCATCAGAGGAAAACAGTCACAAAGTATTTCTTACAAAATTATAAAACAATTTAAATTTACAACAACAAAAATACTTGTTTTTAATAATTTATATCATTATTTGTCCTAAATAGTTACCACATTATCCATGTTATAATATTAATCATACAAAATTGAAATGTTAAAAAATGAATTCATATAAACGGGTTTCCCAGCAAACAAAGAGGTCGGGCATTAAACTGATAAAATATTTAGGGTGCGTTATGAAGTAAGAGACTGAGATGAAATCTTAAGAAGAGTGTTGTGGGTGGTGAGGTGGGGGCGGGGAAGTTTGAGCCCTTAGGAACCGGGATGGATTATTCCCCCCCCCCCCCCCCCCCCGGAGTCCAACCCGGTTCTTGGTCTTGTCATGCTGAACACAACAGCTCGGCGTTCCACATTCAAAGAGTTTCTTGATTAAAATGTATAATAAGAGAATTTGTTATAGTTTTAACAACGACTTGACAATGGGATATGCGACAGAAAACACCCAATGGTTACTTACATATTTTGTCAGTTTTAGTTATTTTAATGCAGTACTTTTTCTTGGCTCAGTTAATATGATATACGTGCATGAATTTAGGTCAACATTCATGATGTTCCTGTACACCCAATCACCAGCACCGAGGAGTAGGCCTACAAAATTGGCGTGATTGTATTTCTGAGTTATTTGTCAGTAGGCTTCACATGACCTACAAAAAACAAAATATTGTTCGATTTACATATTTTAAAGTTGTTTTAATGATAGTTCCTTGTGATATATTACTTTTGGTGTTTCCCTGCGATTCTTTCCAAAATAAAAATATTTATTATTGTATATTATCTTGCATTTAATACATTAGAATTGAAATAAATTTTTGAATTGTTAAGTATGTAGGGCTTATTTATTCCTCGAAAGGCCAACTATGATTATAGGGTAAATCTATACTTTTTAAACTTTTGCCCCTGAAATGGTTACAAATAATAGTTCTATTACGTGAATAGGTTATACGCATTGGTAGTGGAGTGGGTTCTACTATGTGGCAATCGACAAATTTATTTTTAGGTGAAGGAAAAAGAAACTCCCTATTAAGTAAATCATTGAGCCAAACGTTCCGCTGCTATGGTCGTATACAGTAACAGTTTGTCCGTAGTCCAATGACGACAACTCGACTAGGGGCTTCTGTTCTCTGCCTCTATTGGATTACTGGCTTACACGTTGTTACGGTGTTGGATTTTATCAGTTTCCGTTTTTAGATCACTGTTTGTACATTGGGGTGTAATGCGAACTGGAATCGCCCACAATGATCATGTCTAAATCAGTTTGCCATAAGCAAGTCGTTCATTGCATTCTGAAGCAAACATTTTCAATGGTTCTTCTGTATTTAAACATAAAATTTTCTTTGAACATGAAGGTAATTTTTTCACTTATGTTCAACGTTTTTCTTTACGCTTAAAATGTTTTAGGCCCACATCAGAGTAAAATTCCTCTCACCAAGGCCGAGCCAGGAATTTTCCCAAGGGATTTTTTTGGTCAGGATCTGGTACGGTATTTGAAAACCTTTTAAACACAAATTTGCTTATTTAAAAATCATATTAAAGATTAGATTCCTCTGTATAAACTCAGTCGTGTCTAAGCCATCATCGTGTCGAGGAATTTTCGGGGTTTTACTGGTAATATAAATATTAATTAGTTATTTATTGGGATGGGGAATTACTTTTGGTTACGGCCTTTCCTGTTACGGAGTGTTACAAATTATTTGAATATAACCGTGTCAAGCTTATTAACTTCTCCATTATGGCTTTAGAGCAAGCCATACTCCTAAATGTTTGTTGTTTGCATTTATCCACAACATAAGAATAACACAGAGTCAAGTTTCTTTTTCCTCGGAGACGATGATGAGCCACCTCTGCTTAGCCACCTACTGGCGCCGAAACTTGGCATTTTACGCCTCGTAGGTCGTACAAGGCGTACGAACAATAGTTTTATGATGAGTTGCGCTCTCTTGCTGAAAATAACCTTTTTATGCTCTTGCTGGTCGGGGATAGTAAATGTTGTAATGCAGTGCTGCCAATATTTTCTGCGTGTCAACACTAAATGGAAGCATCAAATTGCATGAATGTATGGAAAATATTTCCTAACCATTCAAAACTTGTTTATTAATTATTAATTAATTTAGAACACGAAGCGATTGCAGAGGTTTCTGTTGTCAGGGTATGTGTTGAGTAAGGTTAGATGAAGTTGGCGTTTGAAAAGTAAATCAGGAAAAGGTTAGCGAGATAAAAAAGTTAAGAAAAGCTAAACACTCAGGTATATCGTGTTAAATTTCACCTCCCCATTAATGTTAAACTGTGGGAAAAGGTGTAAAATCTCAGGGTGTCTACTGGTCACCAAAAGTCACTGAAAATCACGGATTTTAGTTTGTAGTCACTGAAGTCACCGTAAAGTCACTTCTTTTTCATTCAAATGCAAAAAATAACAGTTTTTTAGTATAAATTGAGAGAATAATGCGATTGTGAGCAAAGGTTTTGCAGCTTTGCAATCCCCCCCCCCCCCTAATTTTTTAAATAGATTAAGCAAAGTCACTAATTTTAACATTTTTCACCCCCAAAAGTTACCAAAAAGTCACTGGTTTTTGTATACTATTTGTCAGTAGACAGCCTGAATCCTAATAAAATTTGATCTGATTTAAAAAATAAATATTCCTATAACATATTTTGTAGTTTTAGAATAGCGTAATTTTAGAATAAAAGGAAAACATAACGAGCTATGGGTCAAATGACGAACTTTTTGACGGGTAAGAGAAAGTAAGGGGAAAATAGAATCCTCTAGAACTGCTGGCACCAAGATAGATATCGTTAAAGGTGGCGACACACTACCGGACTTTCCACCGGACCGTACATCGGACAGTAAATCTTAACGAGCATCGTACCGAGCATCGTACCGAACATTACACCGTACAGGGAGGTAAATTTACTCCGAGCATTTCCCCGAACAAGACATCGGACCGAGCATCGTACCGGAGAAATTCATCGAGTGAGGTGAAGCAAGTTTAGAGATAGAGGTAGTCTATGTATAGCGTAAGTGAGTGAGGACGCTAGAGGATGCAGTGGAGCGGTGGAGGGGGTCCATTGGTTTATGCGAGCGTTCGAGTCGATCGACGCTCGGCGTTCGAAGCAAAATTGACTCTGACACACCACCATACATCGGACCGTACACCGGACCGATATTTTCTTTGATGTTTCGCCAGAAAACCGCCTATACAGAGCGCTCGATACGATGCTCGGTTCGATGTACGGACCACACACTACCCGCTGTTTTTTCTCGGTACGATGCTCAGTCCAGTGAAAAGTTCGGTAGTGAACAGTCGCCACCTCTAGACTCATCAGTTGCCGGTGGCTGGCGAGTTTATTCCCTTCACAGTCTTGGTCTCGTGGGAGGTTCTGAGGTACGTAGCGTGCCAGAGCGTGGCGTGTCGCTACAGTATACCTACAGCGGCTCGCCCCCGCCTCCTGTCACGCATGGCCCTACTGCGCAGTCAACGAGCTTCCACCAGAACATATTTATAACCACCTAAAATATCACTCACAGATATTCTTTGCATGCTAAAGGAATTGTTAGCATGCAAACTAGTGGTTTCCAGAAATACCGGTGAGGTGCAAAATAAAGCCGCATTTACACCGGAGTTGGAGACCGGCGTTGCAGACTTTTATCGGCAATCTCGATTGCAGACGCTATTTGCAGACAGAAGTTTTCAACTTGTGCTTGCAACTGTACACAGTTTGCTTCTGCAACCGCAACCTGCAACAGAGCCATCAGTCAGTGTGTATAATGCCGATTGGTGGGAAAGGAAGTGACGTAGCGACGTGGCCAATTGGCGGGAGGGGTGGCGGGGTTAGTTGCAGACTCAAGTTGCAGATCAAATAGGCGCTGCAACTCGGGTTGCCGACCGGGGTTGGCAACCGCCTTTGATCTTTACCGACTCCGGTCGGAAAACCAAAATTCGGTCTCCGACTCGAAAATTCGGTTTGCAACTCCGGTCGGCAACGCGAGTTTCAGTTGTTTTAGTGCGTCTGCAATCGAGATTCCCGATGAAAGTCTGCAACTCCGGTGTAAACGCGGCTTAAGACTTGTCAAAATAGGTTGCAAAAGTATTGTCGAGTAGTAAACGAAACTGTGGAAGAATGTCTTTTTCAGATTTAAATGTTTGTGCGTGCAGCCTTTATGGTAGAGTCATACACGGGAACCTGAAACGTTGCAATCAACGAGGTTAAATAGATATAGAGTGCTCATCACATATTGATTTTGTGTCCCTTTTTGATTTGCGCCATTTTACCCATGATTCCCGCCGTTGCCTTTGGCAACCATCCCACACATTACCCTCGTTTCCTTAGTTACTAGTTTTAGCTATTCTGATTGGTGGCTACAAGCTTCATAAATTACTGATGATATTTTAAAAACATATGTTTATTTGTTGATTGTTTTTAAATTAGTTTGATTTGATGGTCTGTGAGCAGGCTATTGAAGTTGGTTACCATAGAAACGTTAGATAGGTGTGGGTAAAATGGTAAATTACTGTTGGAAAAGTGTAAACAAAGGACTGTTTACCAAGGAAACGGCGGGAATCGTGGGTAACATGGCGCCAGTCAAAAAAGGGACACTTTTCCCTATCTGGTGAGCACTCTATATCTATTTAACGTTGTTGGTTGCAATAGATTATGATAGCTAATGTCTAACTGCGTTTTTTTGTGTTTCCGCCGAGTTGGGGTTTTTTCATTTCATCAGCGTCTCCCAAGTAGAGCAGAAGAAGGTCGTTCGTAAAAATCGCAACTTCCCCCCATCGCGACTCTGGGTAACAGACTGGCTGTAGACCATGGCTAAATGGCTGTAGACCATTTCATCCATGGTTTCAATAGGTCGCTCGAAAAAAGACCACTTCATCCTTTTGGTCAGGTTTAGCAAAAATGGTCATAAGTAGGCTACCATCTGATTGGAGCTGCTAATAAAAAGGTACTTTTTCATTTTTGCTCAACTTGGCATTTGGACGAAGAGGTATGATTCCTAGAGTCAAAACCATGGATGAAGTGGCGTCCATGATGCGACGTCGCGTTCGTGGTTACAAACATTGCCGAGCTGAAATTTAGTGACGCTGAAGAAAATATAACCTTTTACCACTTTTTATATTCTACCTACAGTTTTGTGATTTCAAACACAAATCGCGCATTTTTGTTGATTGGATCACTGTCAGCTAATTAGTACAACATTTCTCTAATATTGGGCACAGAGAGATGGTGTTGTAGAGATTCGAAAACTGATGTGCTGGGTGCAAGCTAAATTAGTTTAATCATTATAAAAGTGCCCATCAAATTTCTTTCCTGCCCACTTTCACTCTATTTGCTGTAATATAAGTAGCTGACACTTGGTGGGACTTGGGATTGACGGGCGAGGACGCGTGATTGATTACTTGATAATCTGGTTTTTCGCATTTCCAAATAAATAAGTTTAATGGGCATAATGCCTTTGCAATGTTGTTAAGTGTTCGTCAGTTCGTATCTTTTACTGTAACCGGAGCGATTAATCTTGAAGTCTCATAGTTCTAAAAATTTTAACTCAATGTATTTTTTTACTTGTTTTAACTTGGACAAGATTTTTTATAAAAGAACTAACGAATAAAAAAAATTTCAGTTGTAAAGATGGCTTATATTGATTCTCTGGCAAAGTAAATAAATCAGATATGTACATTCCAAACGATCGTGGGTTTGGTAGCTTATTTAATAATAAATATTTTGCACATCCTCTTATAAAATTAACTACTAGACATGTATTACGTAATACGTGTTAATTAACCGTATTGGAACTAACCATAACATGTCGATGATGGTCTTTTGGGAAAAATAATTACTTTTCTTGGAAAATTCTAAAGTCCAAAACAAAGATATTCGTAAATTTTATGGTGCCAAAATCTCTGAATAGTTTGTCTTATGTTGAAGCTTTAACAAGAGTGGGCTCTTGTCACTTTTGATTTTGGGATTCCCCCTTCTCCTTCCATTAGACTAATGCTAGCCGTCAATCCTCGGTAGCTTCTCTAGCGGTGGTCAGAATTTAAAAAAGTGGATTAAAAAAATCCAATAAAATATCAGTTTATTAATTTATTACTTTTAATTGACGACGCTAATGTAGTCAACTCAATTTAGGCTAATGTTTATGAAATTTGTTTAATAAGTGATCAAACGCATACGAGTCAAGTCAAGCCATAACCATAACTATGGAATATGTACATACAATGTTTGAACCACAGTTTAAACGGTTTGGCCCAGTTGGTCAGCACAGTAACCGGATATGTCGTGTTTTGTTCAGTAACAGTGACAGTGACCACGGACAAGCTACTCCATGCGGTGCGCCACTACAGCATAGTGATGGATTATTACATGAACATTCTTTTTTGTATATTTGCTCCTAAATAAAATAAATTTTAGAATCCAACTACAGTTAATCCATATAAAGTTAATTAACTGGTTTTTTTTGCAACGACGATTTTTTTTTTGCCGAAAACTACGCCAAGTACACTTTGATTTAGTGATTTATCATTCTTATTACACCATTAATCATACATTGTTGTCTTCGGCGATGACATACCCAAATTCATTTACTTGTATATGTTATCCTTATATATTTTACATTTAGACGATATAATCAGTTTTTATGGGTGTTAACTTTAGGGATGTATTATGAATTTATTTATAAAAGAGGATTGAATATAGTTGTGTAAATTTTCATTAAGTTTTGAAAATTAGTGAATTTCTTAAAACTAAATGCTACAGTGCCAAAATTAGTGTTCATTTTTGATTGTTTAAGTTTAGTTCTACAGTCCCACCACACTATAAATTGTATAACAAAACTCGCCTCCGGCTCGATGGGGGCTCCGCCCCCATGCCCCCTTAGGGGTTGTCCTACATTCGTAAATTACTTAAGAGCCGATTTGAAGCAGGTTAGTTCCACCGAAAAACTGGTCCACCGTGACAGTAAGAAAACCGGCTAATACACACTACCCATAATCAACTATAATAAAAAGCTTTGAAAATCGCCTATGGCTAGTTTTTATAATTACTTCCTAAGTTCCCCTTAATTCGTAAAATTGAGAGAGAGGTGAAATCAGAATCAACCATGCAAATATTTTAGGTATCGTGCTGAATGGAGGCTCCACCCCTTACACCCAGTTTACCAAGTGTCAAACGTTAAAGATCTTTCCATAATATTTTTAATTAAATTGTTAAGGATTTTATAAGCAACTATACTGTAGTAAACGAATTGTCGGGGGATTTGAAGCCATGCCTAGCCTCACCCTTCTGGCGCAAGAAGTATAAAATAAATAAATGTAATTAAATAGATGACAAAGTAGAATGAATAAGCTAAATAAAATATTTTGAAGATCAATGAAGAAATAAACAATTTCACTGAAACAAAAATAGGAAAACATGAAAAAACGGTTTCTAACCTGCCCATGACCCCTGTTATTCACAAAAATACTATTCGTTATAAAATAAAAATTGATGTTATGAAATAATTATTTATTAAATAACTATTCTTGTCACTTCCCTTAAATTATTTTGAAGTTAGGGTTACAGGGATATTTTACAAGTTCAGTGAATGCAAAATTCGAACTTCTAATAAAATATAACTGTAGTTAGTTCTACAAACAAGTTGTATGAAATCTAGTAATAATAAAAGTTGTAAATCGGTCTTAAAGTAACGATTTGTGATACGACAAAAAGTGAAAGGTTTAAAAGTTAGATTTATGTCACCAATTCACAAACAACCTATACTTTAACAGTATAGGTAACAGAGAAATCCGTTTATATTCAACAGGTAAGATAAAAAACACATAATATTGGATGACATTAATTATAATTTTTAAGTTCAAATTTTTAAGAGCGTTAAACATTTAAATATAGTGAATTTCTTTTAATATCACTGTCAAGCTATAAGTTAATACACAATTTCAAGCTTATGGTGAAGCAAAATGCAAAAATTCAGCTACTTACAGCTAAGTTAATGGAATGTTTTGCAGTAGAACTATAAAAACCTTGAAATTAGGAATAAGTTCCGTACTTCAAGCTCTGTTCAATGTTTTAAACTTTTAAATCTAGTAGATTTCCTTTTAAGCAAAGTTAATACAAAACCTCAAGCTTCTTAATACAATATTACTGTAGTTACTGAATAAAGTATTGCAAGTATTAATTAAACATTGCAGATATACCTCAAATAGTCGGAGACCAAAGTTTTGGGTCAGTAAGTAACAAACAATTATAAAACAATCAGTTCCGCCTAGTAGGCAAATAAAGACATAATTTTGGCATTCATCACAAAATTTTTTTTTTTTGAGACTTTTATTTATATCGGCGATGTCCAAGATATGTGCATGCGCAATTTTGAAAGATCTAAAAAATATGACTGTAGTTATTATAAAATTACGCTAAACCCCCCACATAAATAAAAAAGTAAACGTTAAAAAACGTACTGGAGGGTTTAGGACCAACAAAACATGATAAACTGGCATTAATTATGAATTATTTAAGAGTTCAATTTTTTAGCACTGTTACACTTCTAAATACAGTGAATTTCCTTTAAATATTACTGTTAAGCTAAGTTAATACAAAACTTAAAGCTTATGGGGAAGCAACATGCAAAATTCAGCTAAATACAGCTAAATTAAACAAAATGCTAAAAAAACAATAATAAACAAAAACAATAAAAAAAACTTGAAATTCCGAAAAAAATTCCCTACTTCAAGCTCTGTGTATCGAGTTTGGCATATTTGAAACAAAGTTGTAGTAAAAGATCGTCTCAAATATTTTATAGGCCCAACCGTTTTTGCCGCTAGAGCAGAAGAAATAAAATAATTTTACATTTAGTGAAGGACTACTGGGTTGATAAATCTAAAAAAGAAAAAAAACTATATAACTCCTTCATGACATTACACAAGTATATCTTGGCGATTTACGGAGAAAGATACAGCAATATGTCGAGTTTTTTGTTTTCAAAATAACCTAAATTTCAGTAATTTAATGTGCTTTCGATAAGTTTGCCTTGGGAGAGCTAAACAAGAAACGATACAAATTAATTTTAATCCTATAAATATATCAACCTATATTATTTGAGGGGGTAAAATTTGAAATAATTAATGTAAGAATTAATTTGAAACGTCAATATTAAAAATGTCACAACATTGCTAGCCAAATGGAAGAAAATTGGCCATAGGCAGATCCTTCACTCAATTCCATTTTAAAGTGCAAGCTGAATTTCGAACCTTAATATAATAAGAAGTGAAAGATCTTGTTAAAAGTCTTTTTAACAAGCGCACATTTCATTGACCATGGTCCCTCTCTTAAATCTATAACCATTGGGATGATGGTTAAATGATTACACAACTTAGATTAAGGGGTAATGCAGTACAGCCGTGGTACAGTAGATCACATTACAGGTTTAGTTCTCGTACTTATATTATTGAACAAATTTAACTACAGTATGTGATCTACTATACCACGGCTGTACTTCATTACCCTTTAATCTGCATTACCGACACTTGACGAATTTCTGATACCCCAATCAGTTACACATGCGGGAGTATATAATTTAGATTTTATGGTTAAGTGTGTTCATACTGTGATGCAGAAAATCGGAGTTTGTTTTACTCCGTTTCAAAATCAAATCATTCTTCGCTACCAATCCAAGCAAAGCGTGTTGTAACATACTGAATTTTTTTACTATTTCTTAATTATTATGTTCGGTTATCGGTATGAATTATTGGTCTGTACCCCGTTGTCACTGCTTCAGTTCGACCGGTGAAGGGAAAGATGATAAGCCAAAGCGAGTGGAAATTCCCCGTTAAAGTCATTAAAAGTGCGTCACTAGAGATAGTTCAGCCCGCCAATGTGTGACAGACCTAGGGCTCTAGGGCAAGAGGCGGTTGTTTTCCTCAAGTTGAGGAAAACGATGACGTCATATGTGACATCTAGTTTGATGTGAATTTTGTTATTGTTACGACCGTTGCCCTGTTGTAAAACGTTTCCTCAATTGATCGAGCCGAGATATGAATTACATTGAAGGTCATAGCAGTTTCACTCTATTTGTGGGATTCATTTTATGACAAGCAACGTATATTTTCAAAATGTTTGTAATTCGAGAATGAACATTTTCCTAAGAGAAATTAAAAATCGTCAACACTTCATTGAAAACGTTTTTTATTCGCCGATGAAGAACTTAAATAAAAATCGAAGTAGTCAACACATTTCTTCCAATAATTTTCGACTCCCCGGAACTTTCCACTTAATCCATAAAAAGTTACAGTAACCGAAGTTAAATATCGCTTTTCCGTGATATTTTACGGAATTCTAAGATGTACTTTTTTAACTGCTTACACGATTAATATAGTTTTTATTGGTAAAAATATTATCCAGAGATTTTTCAGTGGACGATGTTTTGTGATATGAAATTTGATACGTTAGTTTCTTGTTCATCTTATACTGGCTCCTCATTATTACTAGGAGTAAAATACTAATTAAAAAGTATAATTTATACTACTAATAGTGATGAGTAGCCAGTGGAAAATAAATATTTCAAATATCATCAAACACAAAACATACTGTTAGGAATTAACATTAGATTCTCTAATCAGTAAAGGAGAGTGTACGATATACCTACTATTTTTTTACTCGTCCAATATGTTATATTGAATACATTTTGACGACATTTTAAATTTTACTGAAAAAGAAAACATTGGCTCTGAGTACATATTTTGAAATATTTCTCTCGATCCGGTTGAGTTGTGTGGTGTTATCGTGTACGGTACCGCCACACCGCTGGTGTCGGGGCGCCTTGAAGCTGCTGTAAATTGCTCTTTATTGACAGTAATGAAGGGGATTCCAATTAGCTGGAGATGTCGTCGTCTTGTGTTACAAACACTCGTCACACACACATTGTAGAGCATCCTGCCCAGTCGGTATGGTATAACATACTAGGAGGAGTACACTGGGGCTACAATGCAACGCGTCAGCCTATATATGAATCCATGATGGGCCTACATCGATAAAAGAAAATTTTATGTTTTGGAATTACAATGGAGAGCTGAGAACAATTGTTTATCAGGAGCGTTGAGTATTTTGCGAATTTTACCGTTTTGCTCTCTCTGCGGTCCTGTGTTTGATTAATCGTACCATAAAACAACGAGTCAATTATAGTAGGCATAAACAAATTACCTTAAAAGTCTTATTGTAGACAAATTATTTATTTCAATCAGAATTATGACAAGTTACACTAAATAAAGCTTTGCATTATGTGTAATGTGATTTCTATACTCTAATACGAGTAAAGGTAAATTTGTATTCACTCTGGTCTCTAATACAGCTCTAACGATTTTCCTAAAAATTTTCAAATAGCTTAATGCTGGTATAAAAATAATATTTATAGGTTTGTTTGCTAGAAAAAATCGTATTTCGTTATACAATTTTATTGAATTGAACACGGGTCCATTGAATTGGAATAATATTGGTTTTATGGAGTTATAAATTAAAACAAAAGAGTTGTTGAAAACAGTTGACTCAACTGCAAACCTACGAACCAAGAGCTGTTCTAAATTAGATTGTAGAACCATGGAAGGAATCTATTATAGTTTCGGTGGGTAGAAATAGAACGAACACCACCTAGAACACAAAGACGGAGTGCTGCCATTTTTGTCAAGTGTTGAAACACGGGGTTTTTGTTTCCTCAGTGTTAGATTGTTTTCCAACGTTCGTTTGTATAAAACGTTTTACTAAATTTACTCATGGGTGAACTTGTGAATTGTAATGTAGGCTAGTGGAAAACGAGTTTAGCAACTTTTATATGTAGTTCAATTTTTCGTCTTATTAATGTAATTTTCTTTATAGTGGCAGAAAATCCTCAATGAATAGTGAAAGATTGTTAATCGTTATCTTGAAATTAAATTTAAAATTAGCCATTTTCTCACATACAATCACTTATTACCAGCCTGGTTTGCTATAGCTATTTGAAACACCGTCGCGTTTGACACTACCATTGACTATGTACATTAACGTGAAAAGACCTCTCATCCAATGCATTTAGTTTGAGGCAAAAATTTGGAGGTTCGGTGTACGCGGCACCAGAGTCGCTGCCATCGATGTTGTTATTATTCAGCTGAATTTACAATGCTGCAAAAACACTTTACCAAAAACATAAACATAATTTTCAGTTATAAAATGTTTTATCTCTGGTTGAGAAGAGTGGTAGTACTTATTAACCTATCATATGTTACGTTTACTTCCATGTACGCCGCACGAGATCGCATCACCGTCGATAGGTTTCACACACGCCTATGCTATGAGAAGTCTACTCACGTTAGTGTACATGCTTAATGACACTACTGTATAGCTTCCCTTTATAAAAACAAGTAGTTAGGTGGACTTCAGCAAATCATGTAACCGCTGAAATGATCCAGCACTGATGTGAAGTTTTGTGACATTTTATTTATAAAATGAATAAATCCAAGGAATCTTCTTTAGCCAATTGCATTTGTAGTGCCGTATTGCAAGCGAATACTCCATATCCTTCCAGCGGGAACGGAGTGATGCTTTATTATACCGGGTTGATCTACAAATTGTACGGCGTAAGCTAATCGTGTCCGTGTGTCCGTGTCGGGTATGAGCTACTAGCTACGCCGCCGTAACGTAAACTGATGCGTACGTATACAGTGGTGCAGAAGTTGGTAATACAATACACGCGTCCACGCAATTCTGGCGACTACGCACCGTTATTGAAACAGCATTGACCTTGTCGTCACTGCGGGAGGCTTTATTGGCATCAGTAGTTGACATTTTACAGTTTACAGAACTGTTTCTGTTAGCAATTTTTCATCCCAAAAATGTGTTTTCTATGTTATTCTTATGGGAAATCAAGAAAACTCTATATCTTACCTATTTATTGACATAACTTAATCAAAATTGGTATGCACATTATCTAGATAGGGTTTAACTTATACTTGCTAACAAAACCCATATGGCAGCAAACCTACATACTCACACCCATGGGGTTTATGGGGAAAATAAAAAAATGTCAGAGCTTGATACAATTAGGTGTTTACATTCACAAACTATTGATTAACTTAGATTTTCTAACAACATCCAATGGCAGCAAACCTACATACTCTATCCTACGGTGTTTTTATGGGGAAAGTAAATAATCTGAAATTCCATTGGAAATTCGCTGAGTACGCAGGTCTGCTGCGACGGGGGTATTTGGATTTGGTTTAGGCCTAGTATTAAATAAATTATGACGAACCTGCGGAATATAAAAAAATGTATTAACGGCTCTGAGGCCTAAGTGTGGGGACAGCCCCACATTTGTCATTCTTTCAAACGCGTTAAGTTATTTTAACATACTTGTTACATATAGTAATGAAATGGTAAATTCTTTATTTAATCAGGCAAAGTTAGGTACACATGGCCCTCTCTTACACTTAACCTGGTATAGTAGGTAACGTTATCAGATAATCAAACACTTAAAATAAAGTGATGACCGGAGCAATTCTTCCACGAGAAGTCTTTGAGCAGACGCCCCAGTTGAAGGATGTTTGATGCGGCTTCTGCTTCTAATTAACAAGTTTTGTGAATACAGTAACCGACTGTTCTGTTTCCTCGCGCGGAGAGTTGCAGCCAGTCGCCCGAGCGTCGAAACGGGTGGTTCAAAAATTTACAATCTAACCAAGATAAATGCATTATTATATTTTATGGTGGCTTATTTATAAATGCATTATTATATTTTATGGTGGCTTATTTATTATCTTTACAATACACGAATTATGCCTTAGTGGTGAACATTACATGAATGGACTAGTGAATCCAGTCATGAATCTCAGTCATCTATATATTAATACGCAAGCATGTTTCATTTCCTTCTTTTTTCTCAGCTTGTGCGCATCGTAGGATAAATCCGCACATACTGCTACAAAGGTTCATGTAGATGAGCAGAATCCAATTATAATTCACATTGGCCCTTAGGGCTACGCCCTACAGGCTTTAAAAATTTCAATGTTAATCTTATGGGAGAAGGATAATTTATTAAATAAATAGACAGCTGATAACAAATAATAGCAAATCAGGAATGATGTTACAGTTATGAACATTTTAAACCAACGAGGTTAAATAGATATAGAGTGCTCATCACATGTTAATTTTGTGTCCCTTGCGCCATTTCCTTGGCAACTATCCCACACTTTACTCTCGTTTCCTTGGCTACTAGTTTTAGCTATTCTGAAATGGTCGCTACAAGCTTCAAAAATTACTGATGATATTTTAAAAACATACTAGTATACGTGTTGCTCGAAATCGAGCAATTTATTTTAATACAATACAAATTTTACTTTAGCTCTTAATCAATGACATCCGACCAATCCAATATTGTGAATAGCTTTATTCACCAAAATCTATACGTATTAACAGCTGATTATTAACATAATATGTTTAAAATGCTTGATTCAATCCCAATGTTATTTAAATGGGAAATTTTCGGATTTCAATGGGGGATAGCGGCTTTATTTTCAGTCCGATTCTCATCAATTTTTGGCGGAAACAACTACATACCAAGCCCTATCCAACGACACCAAAAACTTGAAAATCGGTAAAAAATTGTAGGAGGAGTTCTCATGACAAAAAAACCCTTAGCGTATTAAATAAGTGTAGATGTTTATTTGTTGTTTGTTTTAAATTAGTTTGATTTGATGGTCTGTGAGCAGGCTATTGAAGTTGGTCACAACAGAAACGTCGGATAGGTGTGGGTAAAATGGTAAATTATTGTTGGAAAAATGTAAACAAAAGACTAGTTATCAGGGAAACGGCGGGAATCGTGGGTAACGTGGCGATATTAAAAAAGGGACACTTTTCCCTATCTGGTTAGCACTATCTTTAACCTCGTTGTTTTAAACCTATAGACTCAAAATAAACTGAGTTATTGGTCGAATTTCGAAAAATGAGCGATGTCTAGTCAGAATAATGGGAAAATTCGCGTGTTTCTACTCTAAACAATACGAGACACCTGACATGTTAGTGTTTAAAATGTCGGTGAGTTGAGAGACACCCGTCACGCGTTCAGCCGCTGTAACTTTTGACACATTACCATGACAACAGTTGTTTGAATTAAAACTGTCACACAACAGACGGTATAGGCCCCACTGTATAGACGGTTCTGTATTTTCTTTTGAGGCCTTGATTTGGGGTTGGGTGATTTTTATACGCTTGAAAGTGGGTTTACCCCTAATGAAAACAATTGATTTACTGTCCAAATTTATTATCGTCACCAGCAGACTTGAGACCCATTTAATGGTAATTATCTTTATGATTTTAAAGTTAATACAACTAGTCAAGTTGAACAAAGGGGAATCCTTTCTCCACCTTCGAAGTTATATTGGAGTTATATGGATTCCGTTTTAACGCCCCATGACTTTTTTCGCCCACTGGCAAACAAATTATTACTTGATTGTTTAATTAATGGCGCTTTGAATTATTTTATGTCTTAATGATGTTATCTATTAATTAGGGGACCTCGAACGCTTAGTTTTGGAAAATTTTACGATTTGGCATCGCAGGTTTTCCAACAGACGTACAGATATAACACATTCGTGGGCTATATAAAACTCAAAATATGAATTGGTTTATTGTAATTTATTTCTCATATCCTGCATTAAATTCGTATTAATGACCTTTTAAATGTTGACAAAAAGTATTAAAATTAATATAGGGGTTTTAATTTTAACGAATAGTTGCAGAAAATGCGCCCTTGGCTGGCCAATGATTCACTTACAGTTCAGGTCCTGGAGTATTCTTGCGGTGTGTGCTTCCTCTACCCTTTCAGATAGAGCCATCAATCTTACCAAGTGTCCTATAACTCCCGCCGGTTTCTGCTGCTCTAAGCGACCTTTCCTTCCAATGTAATGGGCCTCACATCTAAGATCTAAGCTTTCTGAATTACTTTTGAAAAAAAAAAGAATCAGATCGATCTCGAAACGTTTACACACGGTTAGGTGCACAATTTAAAACTATAGATAAACTGTTGAAGCAATATATAAAACAGTGTGCCAAGATAAAATAGTTTAGGCCTACAATACAATATTGTATGAAATTTTAAATTTTAATCATAAAAGACGAAACCATATAAGCAAAATAATTTGTGTTACATTGGAATATATCATTTCTTATTTTCAGCGGTTAAGAGTCTGCAGTACCTCCGCCATCTTGATTTTTAGTCCCATAAGAACAATGTTAATTGTAGGTCTCTTTGAAACACTTTATCACGATAATCTTGCATCGGATTCGCATGAAACTTGAATATGTTCACAATAATGGTATGGCGGTTCATGTGACGTGGATACATTTGTTTTATAAACCTCCTAAAACTGGTTTAATATGGTTTAAAAATGGTGATAGTATACATAATACATTGGTTTTTTATTCATTATTCGAGTGGATAGTTTTTAAAATTAATTTTCAATCACGTCAATTGAAAATTACTGGCCGTAATTTTCAATCACTGTGGTAAAATTTAAAATCACATCAAGTTTGTAATTTTTAGACGAAAAAACTCACAGTAATGTTTCAAATTTAACTTATGGGACAAAACGCCGAAATGGCGTTGGTACTGCAGACTCTTAAGATCTGATCAAGAATGATTGTATGGAATGAAGTCGATTGATTTCGTCTCAAATGAGAAGTGGTGTGAAAGCTTTATCGGCGTTATGTAGTCATGTTGCAGATTGTAGACTTACAGCTGCGCCTTCAGGCGAAGGTTCTTGTTATCTGGTACAGATTTGTATTGCTTCTAGTATCGCTTGATCTGCAGTGATTGGAATACGCCAAGCTCAGTCATTGAAGGCAAATTAATTGGTACATTAATTAATATAAGTCTACTTTGATTGGTCTGTTAAGTCCACACCTGTGTCTTGCAATTCGCAATATTGGTATCGAATAATTATTTGGATTAATTGAATTTCATATTTACGATTTTACGGAAAACGTTAAAATTACGGCAAAAAAGTCCAATAGACTGATTACTATGAAAAATAAGGGAAGGACACTAAGTTTATTGATGTCAGATATTTTAAAATTCTATTCTCCCACCATTAAATTAAATTATGGATTAAAAAAATTATTTAAAAAAATAATATTTTTTTAATTTAAAGTTTTTATTTTACCTTAAAGAGCGCCCTATCAATTTTACTTCTTAACCTCGATCCTAATATTTAAGAAAGGTATGATATTAATGATACTGAAAATTAATGTCGTCTACTTAATTCAGGTTTCGTTGAAGTCATACAAAAAGAATAAATTCTAGATACTTGAATAATAGAAGTGGAGCTTTAGAAAAAATAAACAGTTTTGATTTTCCTGTACTGTACCGAACAGAAATTATTTGCAATAGCATTTCCCTCAGTTGCGATACGTAAACGTGTATTGTGTTGGGGAGAGGGAGTGGGAGCGGATAAAGTTGAGCATGTTTGCTATGCTAAAGTTTACCGACAAATTGTTTGTTGCATGCGGTTGAAGGGTTTACCAAACTCTGCCAGACCAGCGGACTGTGTGTTGAATGTTGAGCAAGTAGCGAGTCAGGTGCAGTGCTGCAGCTGCTCCCATGTCTCCGTACCGCAACACTGGCCGTATCGCATGTCGTAGTGCAGGTGTAGGTGTGGGGGCACAGTAGTGCTACTAGTGTACCGGTCTATAGGCTGTGTTGTGTTGAATGTTGAGCAGGTAGCGAGTCAGGTGCAGTGCTGCAGCTGCTCCCATGTCTCCGTACCGCAACACTGGCCGTATCACACGTCATAGTGCAGGTGTAGGTGTGGTGGGCACAGTAGTGCTACTAGTATACCGGTCTATAGGCTGTGTTGTGTTGAATGTTGAGCAAGTAGCGAGTCAGGTGCAGTGCTGCAGCTGCTCCCATGTCTCCGTACCGCAACACTGACCGTATCACACGTCATAGTGCAGGTGTAGGTATGGGGGGCACAGTAGTGCTACTAGTATACCGGTCTATAGGCTGTGTTGTGTTGAATGTTGAGCAAGTAGCGAGTCAGGTGCAGTGCTGCAGCTGCTCCCATGTCTCCGTACCGCAACACTGGCCGTATCGCATGTCGTAGTGCAGGTGTAGGTGTGGGGGGCACAGTAGTGCTACTAGTATACCGGTCTATAGGCTGTGTTGTGTTGAATGTTGAGCAAGTAGCGAGTCAGGTGCAGTGCTGCAGCTGCTCCCATGTCTCCGTACCGCAACACTGGCCGTATCACACGTCATAGTGCAGGTGTAGGTGTGGGGGGCACAGTAGTGCTACTAGTATACCGGACTATAGGCTGTGTTGTGTTGAATGTTGAGCAAGTAGCGAGTCAGGTGCAGTGCTGCAGCTGCCCCCATGTCTCCGTACCGCAACACTGGCCGTATCGCATGTCATAGTGCAGGTGTAGGTGTGGGGGGCACAGTAGTGCTACTAGTATACCGGTCTATAGGCTGTGTTGTGTTGAATGTTGAGCAAGTAGCGAGTCAGGTGCAGTGCTGCAGCTGCCCCCATGTCTCCGTACCGCAACACTGGCCGTATCGCATGTCATAGTGCAGGTGTAGGTGTGGGGGGCACAGTAGTGCTACTAGTATACCGGTCTATAGGCTGTGTTGTGTTGAATGTTGAGCAAGTAGCGAGTCAGGTGCAGTGCTGCAGCTGCCCCCATGTCTCCATACCGCAACACTGGCCGTATCGCATGTCATAGTGCAGGTGTAGGTGTGGGGGACACAGTAGTGCTACTAGTATACCGGTCTATAGGCTGTGTTGTGTTGAATGTTGAGCAAGTAGCGAGTCAGGTGCAGTGCTGCAGCTGCTCCCATGTCTCCGTACCGCAACACTGGCCGTATCGCATGTCATAGTGCAGGTGTAGGTGTGGGGGGCACAGTAGTGCTACTAGTATACCGGTCTATAGGCTGTGTTGTGTTGAATGTTGAGCAAGTAGCGAGTCAGGTGCAGTGCTGCAGCTGCCCCCATGTCTCCGTACCGCAACACTGGCCGTATCGCATGTCATAGTGCAGGTGTAGGTGTGGGGGACACAGTAGTGCTACTAGTATACCGGTCTATAGGCTGTGTTGTGTTGAATGTTGAGCAAGTAGCGAGTCAGGTGCAGTGCTGCAGCTGCCCCCATGTCTCCGTACCGCAACACTGGCCGTATCGCATGTCGTAGTGCAGGTGTAGGTGTGGGGGCACAGTAGTGCTACTAGTATACCGGTCTATAGGCTGTGTTGTGTTGAATGTTGAGCAAGTAGCGAGTCAGGTGCAGTGCTGCAGCTGCTCCCATGTCTCCGTACTGCAACACTGGCCGTATCGCATGTCATAGTGCAGGTGTAGGGGGGCACAGTAGTGCTACTAGTATACCGGTCTATAGGCTGTGTTGTGTTGAATGTTGAGCAAGTAGCGAGTCAGGTGCAGTGCTGCAGCTGCTCCCATGTCTCCGTACCGCAACACTGGCCGTATCGCATGTCATAGTGCAGGTGTAGGTGTGGGGGGCACAGTAGTGCTACTAGTATACCGGTCTATAGGCTGTGTTGTGTTGAATGTAGAGCAAGTAGCGAGTCAGGTGCAGTGCTGCAGCTGCTCCCATGTCTCCGTACCGCAACACTGGCCGTATCGCATGTCATAGTGCAGGTGTAGGTGTGGGGGCACAGTAGTGCTACTAGTGTACCGGTCTATAGGCTGTGTTGTGTTGAATGTTGAGCAGGTAGCGAGTCAGGTGCAGTGCTGCAGCTGCTCCCATGTCTCCGTACCGCAACACTGGCCGTATCACACGTCATAGTGCAGGTGTAGGTGTGGTGGGCACAGTAGTGCTACTAGTATACCGGTCTATAGGCTGTGTTGTGTTGAATGTTGAGCAAGTAGCGAGTCAGGTGCAGTGCTGCAGCTGCTCCCATGTCTCCGTACCGCAACACTGACCGTATCACACGTCATAGTGCAGGTGTAGGTATGGGGGTCACAGTAGTGCTACTAGTATACCGGTCTATAGGCTGTGTTGTGTTGAATGTTGAGCAAGTAGCGAGTCAGGTGCAGTGCTGCAGCTGCTCCCATGTCTCCGTACCGCAACACTGGCCGTATCGCATGTCGTAGTGCAGGTGTAGGTGTGGGGGGCACAGTAGTGCTACTAGTATACCGGTCTATAGGCTGTGTTGTGTTGAATGTTGAGCAAGTAGCGAGTCAGGTGCAGTGCTGCAGCTGCTCCCATGTCTCCGTACCGCAACACTGGCCGTATCACACGTCATAGTGCAGGTGTAGGTGTGGGGGGCACAGTAGTGCTACTAGTATACCGGACTATAGGCTGTGTTGTGTTGAATGTTGAGCAAGTAGCGAGTCAGGTGCAGTGCTGCAGCTCCCCTAATGTCTCCGTACCGCAACACTGGCCGTATCGCATGTCATAGTGCAGGTGTAGGTGTGGGGGGCACAGTAGTGCTACTAGTATACCGGTCTATAGGCTGTGTTGTGTTGAATGTTGAGCAAGTAGCGAGTCAGGTGCAGTGCTGCAGCTGCCCCCATGTCTCCGTACCGCAACACTGGCCGTATCGCATGTCATAGTGCAGGTGTAGGTGTGGGGGGCACAGTAGTGCTACTAGTATACCGGTCTATAGGCTGTGTTGTGTTGAATGTTGAGCAAGTAGCGAGTCAGGTGCAGTGCTGCAGCTGCCCCCATGTCTCCGTACCGCAACACTGGCCGTATCGCATGTCATAGTGCAGGTGTAGGTGTGGGGGACACAGTAGTGCTACTAGTATACCGGTCTATAGGCTGTGTTGTGTTGAATGTTGAGCAAGTAGCGAGTCAGGTGCAGTGCTGCAGCTGCTCCCATGTCTCCGTACCGCAACACTGGCCGTATCGCATGTCATAGTGCAGGTGTAGGTGTGGGGGGCACAGTAGTGCTACTAGTATACCGGTCTATAGGCTGTGTTGTGTTGAATGTTGAGCAAGTAGCGAGTCAGGTGCAGTGCTGCAGCTGCCCCCATGTCTCCGTACCGCAACACTGGCCGTATCGCATGTCATAGTGCAGGTGTAGGTGTGGGGGACACAGTAGTGCTACTAGTATACCGGTCTATAGGCTGTGTTGTGTTGAATGTTGAGCAAGTAGCGAGTCAGGTGCAGTGCTGCAGCTGCTCCCATGTCTCCGTACCGCAACACTGACCGTATCACACGTCATAGTGCAGGTGTAGGTATGGGGGGCACAGTAGTGCTACTAGTATACCGGTCTATAGGCTGTGTTGTGTTGAATGTTGAGCAAGTAGCGAGTCAGGTGCAGTGCTGCAGCTGCTCCCATGTCTCCGTACTGCAACACTGGCCGTATCGCATGTCATAGTGCAGGTGTAGGGGGGCACAGTAGTGCTACTAGTATACCAGTCTATAGGCTGTGTTGTGTTGAATGTTGAGCAGGTAGCGAGTCAGGTGCAGTGCTGCAGCTGCTCCCATGTCTCCGTACCGCAACACTGGCCGTATCGCATGTCATAGTGCAGGTGTAGGTGTGGGGGACACAGTAGTGCTACTAGTGTACCAGTCTATAGGCTGTGTTGTGTTGGATGTTGAGCAAGTAGCGAGTCAGGTGCAGTGCTGCAGCTGCTCCCATGTCTCCGTACCGCAACACTGGCCGTATCACATGTCATAGTGCAGGTGTAGGTGTGGGGGACACAGTAGTGCTACTAGTGTACCAGTCTATAGGCTGTGTTGTGTTGAATGTTGAGCAGGTAGCGAGTCAGGTGCAGTGCTGCAGCTGCTCCCATGTCAGTACCGCAACACTGGCCGTATCGCATGTCATAGTGCAGGTGTTGGTGTGGGGGACACAGTAGTGCTACTAGTATACCGGTCTATAGGCTGTGTTGTGTTGAATGTTGAGCAAGTAGCGAGTCAGGTGCAGTGCTGCAGCTGCTCCCATGTCAGTACCGCAACACTGGCCGTATCGCATGTCATAGTGCAGGTGTTGGTGTGGGGGGCATAGTAGTGCTACTAGTATACCGGTCTATAGGCTGTGTTGTGTTGAATGTTGAGCAAGTAGCGAGTCAGGTGCAGTGCTGCAGCTGCTCCCATGTCTCCGTACCGCAACACTGGCCGTATCGCATGTCATAGTGCAGGTGTTGGTGTGGGGGGCATAGTAGTGCTACTAGTATATACCGTGTTAAAAACCGCGTTGCTCGCTTTGTGGTGAATCGATGTGGTTTTTGATAAATCAAGTATTGCTTACGTTACACTGCATTGGTAACCTACAAAGTTATTAATACAGATTCAGAGGAATCTAAACAATTACAATAAGAAAGATTACACCGTATTATCTTAGTAACGTACATTATTTGAGTGATTTTAAGCTATACAAAGTCTGTGGGTTCATTTCGTTAAAGGCAATCTCTATAGAGTGTTAACCGTGGCAAAGTTAATTTTATTGCTTGTGAGATTTGCTTGTGCCAACCTCTTAACCGCATTCATGGAGAGTGGAAAGTACTGCCCATGACAGTGTGCTAGTGTGCCGATTAGGAAATTTTTCACCGTCGATTCTTAGTCGCGTTACTGATTCCACTTGTTTATAATATGCAGAAATTGCACCTTAATGCAAGAAAATTTTGCAGCTCTTAAAATGATGACCAAGTTATGTGTCTTGTTTGTATGGTAGATCATTTAACTACGAATTGAAGGATACCAGAATGACCATTGGCATTTAGCTCAATGGTTGTATATTGTAGAGGTTCACATTCTAGCCTTTGATTTTGAAGATTGCTGGTAACCTGATTAGCATTTTCAAGGTTTGAAACAGGACCTAGCCGCCATTGTTCTCTATATTGATATTACTCATTGAATACTTAATGCATCAGCTGGTCTTTGTCAGTTCTAAAGATACTTCTTGTCTGATTCACCACACTCACCCTTTATCCTTCAGACATAGTCATATTCAGTTCATTCCAAGGGGTTTTGTTTGTGTCTCGAAGTATTTAAGTGTCTAAAGTGGAACCTCCTGAGGATCCACGAAGCTGGGGGCCGTGGTCAGTCCAGAGGAACCCTGGGTTTTATCTCCTATTCACTGACGATGTGTTGTGTGTTGCAGGCAGGCGCGATGTCCGGGGACGGGGACGGGGAGAGGACGCCGCCGGCGGACCCTGAGGACGGCGACGAGGAGGACGACGATTTCGACGACCTGGTGAACCAGATCAACTACAACACCATCACGTCGCTTGCCGCGCTGAAGGAGATCCTGGGCCACGACTCGCGGACGAGCACCGAGGACGTGTCGTGGTTCCAGCACTACTTCCTGCACCACGTGAACCGGCTGCCATCCAGGAGCCAGTGGGAGCGGCGACTGAGCGAGTGTCCCGAGGAGGACGAGACCAACACCGACCCCGGGGAGCACGAGAAGCGCGACGACCCGGAGTCGTCCAGTAGCTCCAGCAGCAGCAGCAGCACCACGTCCGACGACGAGGCCGAGGAGAGCAAGGACGAGAGCAAGGACGAGTCCAAGGCGGAGTCCAAGGAGGAGAGCAAGGAGGAGACTTCCCCCACGTCGTCGGCGCCCCCGACCCCCAAGCGCAACCCCTCGCTGACCCCGGATACGCCGCCGCCCTCGCCGCGCACCCTCAGCCGCGGGACCTCGCCCCACTTCGACAAGCGGTTCTTCGACTCGAGCATGATCGAGATGAAGTCTCAGGCGTCGTCCACGTCCACGCTGGACAACGATTCGACCGAGGAGATCTGGGTGAGGCGCGCCGACCCGGACACCGTCAGGCGGAAAAGGGTGAGTCCTACAACCAGCAGATAACTTCATAGAGAATAGTATCAAATAAAAGTATTACACTTGGAGTTGTAGAAGAACGAATATCATGGATGCTAAAAAAACCAAGAGCAATCATGTAGCCATCCAGAGAGCTCAATGTTATCTTCAGTGCAGAACTTGAAAGTTTAAGATTTGTAAGAATTGAACTAAAACAGAATACTGTATTACGTTTTGTGATTTGGGTTGAGCCGAAGGGTAGTAATAAAATCTACTGACACACAGATTTATTATCGTGTTTCTTCAACTCAAATAATTCCGTGAACAAATTTTTTTGGAAGGAGGAGAGTGAGCAGAATAGTTTCCCACCCGGGGTTGTGCCAAATACCTGTCAGACGTAAACACATAAATAGATAACCGTTTCATCGCTAGCGTCTGTTCGCTTGCAAACTCGGTGAAGCTTCAGTGATGTTGTTGTACTTTCAAGTGAAAATGAAAGCTATCATTCATGCTAATGAATAAGTTTAATCATAATCGCATCCGAAGTTTTTGTTCGATTTGGATGTTCCCGTTGGCGAAATGCTTTCGCCTGGAACAGGGCCAAATACCTGTCATCAGCTACCATGTAAACAGATAACCGTTCCGACAGTGATCTGTTTACATTCGGTTATCAATATAATGTGCCACTGCAATGCTCCCTGCTGATAAGGTTGGTTATCTCTGTGTGCATTACTGTATCTCCTTTGTTTACATTCCGAGGCACCGGCCACGTGACCTGGCCGGCTCGATACAGCAGCGCCGCGCCGGCATGTGGCGCAACTAGCGGCGGAGCTTAGAACTACCGCCACGTAGTTGCGCCGCCCGCCGCCACCGCTCGCCGGCGCTAGCGTGCACACCCCTCGCGTACTACGGTACAGTCCGAGCGCCGCAAATGGACCATCGATTGTGCCAATTATTTATGATGACTTTACCGATGCCCGACGTCATCTGAGTTCCCACAATGCAACATAGCGTCCTAAAGTCAGTAACCCCTGACCTGACGCAAGGCTTGGACGCGGAACCGAGGGGTCGGCGCGCAAAAGTTGCCCCAATTTCGGAACCCGACTGTACCCGAGAAGCACATGGGGGTTAGGCTGCTCCTGTCCCACAGTGCCTGCTTCTGTTGTTGTGTCGCCAGCAATAGAGTTTCCTGCGATAGAACACCTCCTTGCCAAATACAAGCTTGGGTAAATTGATTCAGAATTCAATTCAGTAGTTCGAATGCAGCATGACGTTGGTAGACGCACAGTTATTTATATCGCTTACAGTAGTCACTTAGCAACAAACTCATTCAAGGAGCTCAATATCGCGCCACGCCCCCGCACTGCGAGATGATTTGAAAATACAAGCTCACGTGATTTTGCTCAACCATATAGTTTTTAAAGTTATTATCTCTTAAAATTTTAGTTAGGTACGCCTACAGTAGGGTTGTTTATTTTTTATACATTTTATTTCTATTCAATTAACCGTCGTATTTCCTTATGACATTTCTTTACGAATTTCAGTTTACCATACTACACAACGTCAACTTGCATTCATTATTCACTGTAAATTGGAGAAAGAATGTAGAAAACGCTCCAGATAGGCTAACCTACATGTTAATGATAATGGTAAATGCTATGATAAAGCCAAAATTTTCTCTTGCTATTTATGGTTTCTAAGTGGTTTAAAACTTGTTATTAGAAATGTAGTTTGTTTCTAATTGCTCTGTGTTAAGAGAAAATGTCGACCGATTTTTCCGTGTACATCAGTGTTGAAGTACACTGAACATCGTAAGAATTAATAATTAATACAGTACCTATTAAACATTACCGTAGAACCAAAATACGTTTGCATTGTAACATAGGCCTAATCTTAATGTCATACCATAAGTGTATACGTAAAAACCCATATACACGAATGAATTAAATTTAAAATAACATCCAGTATTTTCGACCTTTTTGCGTAACCTCATTCTCTGAGACGTCGATAAAATTGTTAAAAATAACTCAAGTGGTCGAAATGACCTCAATTCCGTCGCACACGAAGCATTGACCTCACACCATGCGATTTTGAAAGTCCAAACACTTCATCACTTGGTAATTAAAATTATCAGGTGTTTTAACACCTGTAACAATAATAATTTATAAAAATAGCCATATGTGTCAGTTTTTCTAGGATAAAAGGTTTTTTATTTAGTTATTAATTTTATAAAAAAAAAAAACCGTCATGAATAGTTGCATGCTCGTCGAGGTGTACCGCCACTGCCCCGGTGTACCCTAAGTTTATATTGTAATGAGGGGCGGCCAGCTGTCCACAGCACCTGTCCGGTAACAAGGAGCTGCCTTGGACAGCTTCCCTGTCGTCGACTGTGATCGATAAAGGAAGTTCACGACAATAACGTCTCCTGCTCATAAACATCTTCGTCCTCTAGATAAATTAAAAGCCATAGTAAATAATGACGACTTAGTAGGCTCGGTAGTCAGTGTTGTAATTTATTAAGGGGTTGGTTATATTATCAAAGAAGTGAGAATTTTACTATAACGAGGTTTTATCTTGTCCAGTGTTTCAACGGTCGGTGAGGGTCTTAGGTTAGAATTCTGGCCAGGAAAGTTAAACGGAATGATAGGGAAGTCATCAGGGAATTTGGAGAAGGGTCAAAAGACCCTTTATGGTTTTTAAAAGGAACATTTGCTAATGTTTATATCACGAAATAAAATATGTTAATTTGTGGATTGAAGACGACATACGATTGAACCGTAAACAGCACGTAACAATATTTGCTTGTCTAAAATGTGAAATACTGTACGTGCTTAAGGCCGGTTCCTACGTGGGCGACAGATGATGCGACGCGACGAGAGCGACAAAATTTCAAACAAAATTTGTTTGAAATTTTGCTTATACATTTAATGTATAAGCATTGGAGCGTTCTTAGTGGGCGACACGAGCGACAATGATTTACAATGTATAACATTATGGCGATGCAAGCTTGTCGCTGGCGTCGCTTCTGTCGCTCTTGTCGCGTCGCATCTGTCCGCCCACGTAGGAACCGGCCTTAATGCCTCCATTGCAATTTTTTTTCAGAAATTGATTCAAGACACTTTGTGTAGGAAAAGTGTAACGCCAAAAATCTTGGGAATGGGAGTTTTCTAGACAATTTTTTTTTTCACAAATTGAGTAATTTCTCACTCGTGTCAACAAATATTATCCGAAAATCCCTTGGGCATCACCATGTTCTGTAAATATGTACTTCATTTATATAATGAAAAATAATTTGAGGTAACAAAAGATTTGTAGACAATTTATAATTGAAAATAGCGCAGTATAAAACTGTTCAAGGTCACAACAAAGTAAGATGATTTTATCTAGAATAAATACGAGACGATATCGTCTACCCGCCAACAGCTATTTAGTTAATGTTGACACTTTGCCCCCTCAGGTGGTTATCGTGACCTATATACGCGGCCTGTGTTGTGATACGGGCCCTTGGTGGGGGGGGGGGGGGGGTTGGTCACGTGACCCCAGTGTTGTAAATACCCCGTGGGAGGGGGGGGGGGGCGGCGAGTGGTGCTTCAGCTAATGTCGGCTCACAACACAAGTGACTCGAGTGGTGCGAAGGATACCCTGTATAGACACGCACCCCGACGATGTACGGGGCTCTAGAGTGGTCTGCAAATAAACGTCTATAAAACGTCTTAGAGTGCGAGATAAACCAAGTGCACACCCCCTCCTTTATAGCAAACATACATCAGTGTTTCGATACTTCAATACGTTTATTTTCAAGTAGATATTTTGGATCACAAAAATTGAATTATGTAGACGAATTTGTTGTAAGTGGAGGCAAGAAATTGGAATCAAATTCATTTCGTTTTGATGTGAGGAATTGCAAAACATACTACGCCGTCTATGCTATATCTCAATAACAACATAAAATGCTATTTCAAGACCAAGGACGCGCAAGAGCGGAGCCGTCTGTACTGGCTTTATGACTTGACTTGAACTTTATGACTCGGAAATAAGTTAACCAACATCAGTAATTCTTTGTAACACATCCCCTCCCCGTTGTGTTCCATCTTGATGTATGCAAATATACATACACTTATGTAATAGCCTTCATTCCAAATTAAAATAAATGCTTTACGTTACAAAGTTTTACGAATGTGAGAGAGCGAGAGGGCTGTATTTCCCAAATAAATCAATATGGTAGGCCTATCTGCAAATGATGTTAGCCTAAAATGTAATTTGCTATAAAAACAGATTGGTTGTGTTGATATAGGTTTTCTTAATCTTTGTTTTTCACCTCGTTAAAATTTAAATTAACCTTTTCTTTCAACCAAAATCGTCCCTATTGGACATACTGTATTAACTTGCAAATAAAAACAATATATTCGGTAAAATGTAAACAATTTTAACAACGTATAACGATTTTTGTTTAGTGTGGATTGTGTTAAAATTTACTATCGTAACAAAGCGAATCATGATACAGTTTTCACAAAAATCTTTTATTTAAGGCACAGTTATTCCTGTCGGCTGGCATGTATGGAGGGGCTGTTAGTTTAATGAGCAGTTCCGTGAGTAGTGCAAGGCGTGGTAGTTAGTTATATGGTGGCGAGAGGCGGAAGGGGTGGATATACAATTATAATGTGTACTTCTAACAGTAGTGCACCGAAGCTGACCGCAGCAGACTGTACCGATGTACGCTGCAGATAATGACTGATAATCCAATAATAGCAACATCACCCTTGTATCGACACGACAAGAAGTACACTTCGAACATGAACGCAATTAGTGGCCAACTGGTACTGACAATCCTCTCAGTGGGATCCGACAATAGAATCTCGTCTACAACTTTGTCTCAATTTTAATATTGGATTTTATATTTCAAATGTCAAACTCACTTAGCATCGATATTGATATAGTCGTAGCCTGATAGTTTTGCACATTCTCCATTTATACTTTGGAATTTCTTCATTTTACGTATGTTTTTGACGAAATGTCCACGTGGCTAGGACTGGAAAATGTGGTCTTAGAGATTATAAAACAAAATCAGCCAAGAATGAAACTGTTCCTACCATATAAAAGTATGAGTGTTTGGTGGCATCACAATAAATACAAGAACCTTGCACAGCTTGAAAATAAAAGTTACGTCTTATTTACCTACTATGAATTTTCAAAAATAAATTTAAACCGCTTGTAGTAGAAGCAGATGAGGTAGCAAAAATTGATTCATGTAAGAAAATTTTAAATGAATTTTAAACACCGAATTGCAGCAAACCTTCATACTCGATCCTATGGTGTTTTTATGGGAAGGAAAGTAAATAATCTGTAATTCCATTGCAAATTCGCGGAGTACGCAGGTCTGCTGTGACGGGTCTATTTTCTCATTTTGTGTTCATCGTAGGAGAAATCCGCGCATACTGTTAGAAATCTGTAGTCCTGGTAGATGAGCAGAATCCCTTTACGATTCAGATTGGTCACCAGGCCTACGCCCACAGGCTTTCATAATTCCAGTGTTATGGAGGAATGGTAGTTAATTAAATCATTAGACAGCTGTTGTAATAACAAATTCTAGCATAACAGTAAGAGCAGATTTTTGAAATGTGAAATATTTTTAAAACTTGGTTCCAGAGTAACAGTAATTTTGGTCGAATGTCGACCAGTATGGACGATCTACAATTAAGTTACAATTAATACCAAAAACATTAATCGAAATGATGAATAATTTTTCATTTTGTATTATTAACGCAATGTAAGCTGAATGATGTAGGCCTAAGAGTCTAATGAGGTGTGAGCATAAAGGGTAAACTGGAGCGTTTAAGATTAATCACTTTCTAAAGTCGACTTCTTCTTAGACCTTCTCGTTCGAAATTAATATTATTTATAAGTGTCTGTCTGTAAAATATTGAGTAACAATTTCAATATCATTTTCAATAAACCCTTTGATTCTCCACAGGAAGATAATTAATTTTTACCAGATTTCAACGTAGAACATTTCTTAAAGGTTGCAAAGTAGGTCGGAATGTTAATTAAAGATTTCTAAGTTTCCATCTTTAGTGAAGCAGAATAAATCAATTGATTTTTTCGTCTGAGAGCTCTTTTTCAATCAATAAAAAATGTTTGAAAATTACAGTGAATTTTATTATTATTTTCCTTGATTTAATAATCAAAGAGAAGAACAATATAGCCTATCATTGTTATTTTTGAAAGAGATATTTCGCGACATATGCGGCATATGACAGAAATGTGATAAGGATTTTTTGCGCAAAACGAGTTTTAACCATTATCCTACAACTTTAAGTATGTCAATGATATTTAAAGAATTGTGAATGTCTTTTTGTGTCTTAAACGTGGAAAAGATCCTCCTTAAGCCGCGTCCGCACTGGGCGAACATTCGTGGCGAACTTGTTCGGCGAACACTAAAACCAACAAACATTCTTAACGAACAATTAACCAGCCATATGATTTACATTTTAAAAGGTTAGCAACGAACAAACAAATGTTCGGAAGAACTTTGTTCGGCGAACATGTTCGGCCAGTGCGGACGCGGCTTTAGAAGGAAAATCTTCAAGAAGGAAAATTGTAACTGTCTCAAAAATATACATGGAATACAACGATGAATTATCAAGGAAGTCAGTATATTTAATAATAAAAGCGTGGAATGTATTTTCAGTACAAAATATCATCACCGAGGGTTTTTTATTTAGTTTAGAACAAATCTGTGGATAAGGACGTAATTGAATGGTATAAAGGCTGTTAACTCGAGGAGCATTGTGCGCAGCTGCTACATTGGGCGATGTTAAGTTAAATTAATCAAGGGAAACATGCGACGTGTAAAGCCAGCGGCTGAACATTTGCATTGAACTGTTCAGTATTTGCTATTCGTCGTAACCTATATAGTTCATCCTCATTTCATTTAGTACTATTCATTACTACTGGTATGGCGTAATGTTGTAAGAACGAAAAATAATATTTTAAAGTACATGGTGCTAGCTAATCAGTCGTGACCTGCATAAACCTATAATTAGGGTATTTAAAAACCCGTTGACCAAGCTTATAAAAATTCTTAGTTTTTTTTCAAAATCTCAAAACGACTGGCGATGCAAAAAAGTATACAAGTGATAGGAAACTTTTTACTTTTACGTCACTTAAAGATTGCTCGTTCAGTTCTTAATTTCGTTGTAGCAAATCATTTTTCGATGTTGAATTCATGCCAACTTTCTTACATTGAAACAGTTAAGTAAATACAAAAAATAGGCGGTTCTGAAGAAGTATACAAAGAAGGCTGTAGCGAGGAAATTAGACTTAGTTACTGTTGAAATTGACATTAGTTATTACTAGTCGAGTTAAGAAATGTCGAATCGTAAGCTGCTCTGCTGAATTATTATTCCTTAATCCTCATTTCAGAATTGGATTTTTAAAATCGGGTTATTTTTAGCGAATTTCCCTATAGGGAATACGCTATTACGGTAGTAGTCACGGTAAGAACTAAGCCCGGGACCATGATACTTTTTCGTTTTGAGGTCCCTAGAAGCCAAAAACACCGTTCGTCCAAATATCTGTATGTGTCCTTGAACACGATAACTTTTGAACGGAATTTCCGATTTTGATGAAATTTGGTACAGGGGTGTAAGCCAGCATCTACTTGATTGAGTTCGCGAACCAGAATGATCGGACCATGGGAACGGGGTTTTATGGGGTTTCAAAAGGGTTAAAATTGGGTTTTTGCCTTTTTTTATTTATAAAATTTAACAATTTTAACTTAAACCATTTAAAAGAGCTTAAAAAAACAAACAATCTAGTATTTTGAATTTTTTACCTAACTTAAATGGTTATGGAGAAAATCCTAAAACTATGTTTTCCATTTTGTTCTTATGGTAAATCAACAAAACCTTCTATCTTGCTTATTTATTGATATATCTTGATAAAATTTGGTATGTACATTCATTAGGAAGCGTTTAACTTATATCTGCCTAGAAAACGCATATGGCGGCAAACCTACGTACTCACCCCTATGGGGTTTATGGGAAAAATAAAAAAGAACACCATAAGCTGATAAAATTTGGTATGTACATTCACTAGGTAGGGTTTAACTTATATTTACCAACGAAACCCATATGGCGGCAAACCTACATACTCAAATCCCCATGGATTTTATGGGGAAATAGAAAATATACCAAAATTCCATTGGAAATTCGCTGATTACGCAGGTATGCTGCGACGGGGGTATTTATTTTATACACGAGTTTGGAGCAAGACACAAAAAGAAGACAGTGATTCGAGTGGTAGGTAAATTCGAGAGGATCGGAACAAAACGCCAACCCCAACCCACAGCGGGTACACGCGGTCCTGAGACAAAGCGGTCCTTGAGCGGGACAATGGTGTTGTAGGGGGGTGGGCGGTATCGACCCCCCGGTGGGGGTGTGACCCACTTGTCCCCCCCCCCCCCCTCGTTACTGTTGGTCACGTAGACCGTGTGACGCCCTGGCGCGGCGAGCGACGCAAACCGAAACTGGGCTGACCTTGGGCGGTATTTGAAAACAAACCTCGTGATGACGGGGGGGGGGGGGGGGGGTGATGATCATCCGGGGTGACAAGGGCTCCCGGGACGCGCGATGACATCTGACGATACAAGGGGACATGATGACGTTTGACCCAGATGTGTCAAAACCACAAGCCGATGCGCATTTCAACCCCATAAACGCTGCTCATCCGATACGTTACCCAATACAATTGACGAATAAACTTCGTGGCAGTTAACTACTGTGGGGATATAATCTATACTTATTTAATACGCTAAGGGTTTTTTTGTCTTGAGAACTCCTCCTACAATTTTCAACGGATTTTCAAGTTTTTGGTGTCGTTGGATAGGGCTTGGTCTGTAATTGTTTCCGCCAAAAACTGATGAGAATGTGACGGAAAATAAAGGCGTTATCCACCATTGAAATCTCAAAATTCCCCATTTAAATAACATTGGGATTGAATAAAGCATTTTAAACATCTGTTAATAATCAGCTGTAAGTACGTGTAATTTTGGTGATTAAAGAGATTCACAATATAGGACTGGTCGGATGTCATTGATTTAGAGCTAAAAGTAACTTTTTTATTGTATTAAAATAAATTGCTCGATTTCGAGCAACACGTATACTAGTTAAACTAAAACGTTGACTACCTATGCTTGTGAACGAAATAAATTTATAAATAATTTTTGGAAACATGATTTTATAAAAATTTACACTAACTGGATGATTATAGTATAATTTTCCCTCATTCGGTCTGCACACTTTTCCCACAATGTTGGTTTATTTACTCGACACCTTGAGTGATATATTACCGTTTCAATGTAGTTACTCGACCGTACAGCGCCACTAGAGTTGCCCCTTCAATGAACTACCCGTTTAAGGCGATTCCCCCTCATTTCACCAACAGTAACCACCGCTCCCGTGGAAGGACGTATAGCTATACACAAGAATCGCATTATCGTTGCGGCTGTCCGAAGCTGTCTGAAGCTTGTGATGGACGTTTACGAGCGTTTACGTCGCAGCTGTCGTGGATGCATAATTAATCATGGTAGCCACCGTGTCGACAGGTGACAGAGGGTCCTAGTGGATGACAGATGCCGTCCTAGTGGATGGCTGATGGATGGGGTCCTAGTGGATGACGGGTGAAGTATGCAGGGCTTGTAACAGGTTATTTTCTTTATTTTTTGTTATTTTATCTGCTCTTGGTTATTTTGTGTAATTTTTTTTAATTTGGTTATTTTTCTTATTTTTTGGGTGATTTTGGTTTTTTTGGGTATTTAGGTTTTTATTAATAATAATAATAATCGTATGGCTTTTAGTGGAGTGAGATCAGCAATTAACTGATACTTCTCCTCGCCTGAAATGCCTGCACTTTTTTGTTTTCTATGCAGGTGGACCAACGGCTTAACGTGACTTCCGAACCACGGGAGCGGACGAACGATCTTTTTGTTCCCGAGCCGGGATTAGAACGAGGACCCGCTGGGTGATAACCCAGAGCTCTAACCACTGAGCTACGGCCGCTGCCAAGCAATCACTCCCTGAACATAAAAGGTTTTTATTGATCGATTTGGATGAAGTCCATAAAACTAAATAAATGTTTAAAAAAGGAAAAAATGGGAAAAAGTTAAAAATGAATTAGGGTGGATTTTTTATATTTAAACATTTTTAATTAGTATTATTATTGCTTTAGTAGATGATTACTTACCTAGTTCAAAATCATCGTACAACATTTTTATTGCCTATAACCCCGATAAAATGCCGGTTTTTGGAATTTTAGCGACTTTTGGGTTTATTCAAGGTTATTTTTTAGTAATTTTTTATTTTTATTTACCTCAAGAACTTTTACAAGCCCTGAGAATGGAGCCTGAGTGTTTTGATGTCGTAACCGGGTCATGCGGGGCTGGCGATAGAAATAGACTGTCACAACACAACACATCACCGTCGGGGACAACGCAATCCAGGCTAGTGGCGAGTCTGGTGAATAAATGACTATTCGGTTTTTAATAAAACGTTGTCTATAGTGGATTTCTCGTAAAGGGAAAACACTCTTACAACAATCCTGGCTGGGTAGCTGAGTGGTTATAATGCTCGCCTTTGAATCCAAAGGGTGCCGGTTCGATCCTGAGAAAAGTTAGTACTGTAGCTTTTTAAGGTTCGATTCCGGACCCAGTTGTCATTTGTAATTGGGCTATTAATTAATGATGCTTTCTAACAACTGGTCGATGTTAGATAGTAACAAGACTGGGGCTTGGACTATTCCCCGTCAAAACGTTAAAAAATGCCACTGGCGTAAATACACCCAAAATAAAAATAAATAAAAATAAAATAAAAATAAAATTCCTAATGTTGGGAGCATGTTCCATTTGGGATTTCCAGATGGTAAAATTACTGTTTTGTTCGTAATTCAATATATGTACGCAAATCTTTGATTTTGACGATTTATGGTGTAGATGTATGTAATCGAATCATGCGACGGGGCTTTTGAGCTCTCGAAAAGCTTCAATAGTCAGGGTTTAGCAATTTTCGCTCCTGGTTCTTAATTAAAGGTCCTTTTTAAGTTATTTAGGATTTTCAAGTAACTACAGTAGGCGTGTTACGAGAGAATAAAATACTATTTTTTGCTCGATTCGTTTTACAACTAATTACGTTAGCACGACTTAAACTTAAAGTCTTGTGCAATATATTTTTTTAAATTTAGATTTTTATAAATTTTAAAGAATGTAATATTCATTGTTCTGTAGATTTATGTAGCTTTTCCCGCGGCTTCACCCGCGATACTCGCTGTGAGGTTTAGCTCGTTCGCTACGCTCACTCGCCGTCACGCTTACCCGCTATCAAGTTTAGCTCGTTTCTTACGCTCACTCGCAGCAATTCTATAAATCGTCTAGTTCTCAATAATTTATATGAGAACAGCTCTTTACAAAATTAATATTTAATTAAATAATATGTCCCAATATAAAAATGTTGCTTCCATAAGAATAACATGGTAACTTTGAAGACGTGTGGGGCGGGACCCTTTGTAGGAATATGGATAAAAAATATTCTATGTTACTTCTAATGCCTCGCAGAATTACGTACAAAGTTTCATGATGATTCGTCGAGTAGTTTTTTTGCGTTAAAGCATAACAAACATCCACACTTCCATAGTAAGGAGATATTTGTTATATACAAGAGAAATAGTATATTGTTAATATCAGGAAATGATTTTCAAGCCATTGGAGAAATTACCTAGACTCTACTTTAAAAATTAAATATTTGCTCCATCACGTGGAAAGGTTACCCGGAAGAGTTAATCAAAGTTGAAGTCGTCGCAAGTTACACCACCGGACGCTGAGAGCTTGTTTCTTTATTCAGAAGCGCGTCGCTTCTCTCTGTTGATCAATTCCGGTGACGCACAGCGTAAATAAGTAATATAATGTGTTTTCGATGCCTTCAAATGAATTTTCTCATTTTTCAAAGGAGGTTTTTGTGAAGATTTTCAAGAAGGGCTTGTTTAAACACAAATGTTTTGCTTTCTGCTGAAAATTTTTAATTTTACGGAACTTTTATAATAATTTATTCAATCAGTTTTAACGAGTCGTTTGAATTTTTTACCAGGCTTACATTATGTTAGCCATCCATTGCACTTATTGTGTTTGCATTTTGATGGTGATTGAAACATGGTGTGCTAATCCTGCCCACTTAATGTAGGAAACATATACATGAGATATGTTGACTGTTAACCGTTCATTGTTTTCGCATCAAAAATTGTGGTCCGATCTATAAATCGTTTGGATTTTTCTGTAATTCATAAAATTATGTACAATTTAAACACATAAATTTCTTATGAAACGACTACTGCTTAAAAAATTACGGTTTAACACTTTCATAGATTTGTAGTGGGGCTGAATCTTATACTATAATACGAGCAATGTCTTAAGGGACCGTGTTCCACGATCTCGAAATCTAGTGGATAGATTTTGTTTAAACTTTGCATTTAAGATTTTTTTGGCCCAAAAATAAGTTTAGAAATAGCCTCAATCCCAGGAAATATCTAATTTGGTCTAAATTTAAGTTTGAAAATAGTAATTTGTAACATTGGTCTTATGGGTTGCTATTTTGGTAACAAAATAACAACTAAAAGTAAAAAAAGGAACATTAATTTTAAGCAGTTTTTTCTGGTGTAGATTTAATAGCTTGATTACCGACACTATAACAAAAGTGTTAAAACCAATGAGCAAGGCTCGGTTAACCTGGTACTATACTCACTAAAAACCGAAGAAAATTCCGTTTCTTGCTGATATTATCTCGAACATTAAACTTGAATAAAATGTGGAGTAAAGCCAAACCGGGCCATCCGACAGTCCAGTGTCCACTTGCGTTACAATTGCCCAGCAGGCGGGCAAGTGGACTCGTCGCAAGTGGACGAGTGTCCCCGGCCGTACGTGATCTGGAAGCTTTGTCCACATGTCCACTCTCGGTCCGGCTATTAGCGGGGGCATTTTTTCAAAGAAAGCGCCGATCCAGTCTCCGCGGATTGCGCAACTGCAGTGATTCACCGACCGTATGCGGCCCGACGACTGAAGACTCACTGCGGCCTCTTGTCGCCGGTGCAAATTGGAAACAACTTCGCAATTAACCCGACTGCCCGCATTCCCGCCCATTGTCGCTTTTAAGGTATTGCCACCAACTCGACTGCGGTCACGGGTCTACGGTGGATTTTGAGATATTTTTAGAGTTGTGGAAGAATTGCGATTGGTCGGTAGTTTTTGTCACTTAATTTATTTCCACTACCTTGGTTTCAGTTAGGAGTCTGCGGTGGATTTTTAGATACTTTTTGAGTTGTGGAAGAATTAAGATTAGTCGGTAGATTTTGCCTTTATCGCCTAAGAAGACGTTGGAGTCAATCTAGATTCCTTCTTTCCCCCATAAGAGCAATGTTAAACGGGAAACTAAATAACTCTTTAATTAGTAATCAGAAAATAATGGTTTATAGCTCTAAATAAAGGGTTCATCGTGTGATTTGGTTTGCGAGAGGGATTTTTGATAAAAATTAGTAATTTTACCAACTTGAAACAACAAAGCAATTTTTTTACTACGTATTTTTAAAACATTTTCTACAGAATTTTGTAAATTATTTTCAAAGAATCGATCTTGCAAAAGGAACGGTGAATTTAATTGAGATTCAAACGCTATTTATTTTGAACCAATCGGACAAAAAATAAATAAATTATGACAAATGCCGGTGACAAGTTTAGCATTGCTCTTATGGGAAATAAATCCAACATTGCGGCACTCCAACGCCCTCTTAAGGTAATGCCATGAGCCTTCGATTCAGGAGGAATGTCCATAGTGGATTTTGAAATATTTCTAGAGTTCTGGAAGAATCGTGATTGGTCGGTAGTTTTTGTCGGTTTAGGTACCGTTTAGTTTTATTTGAAGGTTGGCTGCATCCCGGGAATGGGATAGCGGCGCGAATTCACTCTTTAGTTGCTTGCGGTTGAGATGCGCAGTTGGGGTTGACGTTGGGATTGAGTTGGGTTGAGAGGTTTGAGAAAGCGCATAAGGGTGCAATAGTTTATATCATGCGAAACTTTTTTATCGTATTAAAGACCACACGTTTAACTATTCTCATGCCCTAAAAATAACCACTTATTAGGAATATAAGGGAAGTGACCATTATCGTGACCATCTGAGAAGGCGACAATATAATAGCCTACTAAGAGTCCAAGATAAAATCATTTTATTAAAATGTGTTATGTCGTACTTTAGACTAGGCCTATATTAAATCGTTGTAGTTATTGTGGTATGCTTTAGTTTCTAGAACATAATATTTTACGTCAAGTTCACGGGAATCGGTTGTGGCAAAGCAATTTTTACACATTGAGAAAGGTTTCAAGTTTTCAAGATGATTCAAATTAGAAAGTTTCTTTTCATAATACCGCATGTAATAAAAAAATGGTATATTTTTAAAAAAACGAGATATCCTGGTTTCAATATTGAAGTCTGGGATTTTGTATTAAAACATAAATAAGAATAATAATTAAAGTAGTAATTAAAACACTACTTTTAACTAGTACTAAATATCCCCAAAAGGCGTTTAATTTATATGGTACCGAATCTATATGGTATATCAAAATCTGGGTCAATCTGTGGAGTCAGTCTTGATGCATAGAAATGCAACGTTCCGTCAACTGCAGCTTTTTACGTTTGAATAACTTTGAAATGTTAAAATGTATTACGCTTGTATAGCGGCTTTATTATTTATTGAACATTTACTGTGTGGTTGAAATAATATAGGTACCGCCGGTACCGGCATAGTAACGTGTGCGGATTCTTAGGTAAAAATATTATTTACCGTTTTAACACTATGTTTTCTAATTATTCTTCTTAGTACCCTAGTAAAAATGGTTAAATATGTCTTAGTCGTATAAATGTACCTTTGTACTTATCCGTTCCGAAGAATTGCATATTGTTTCCTGGGATTGATAGTAAAACCTTGAGGTGTGACGGGAGATAACGAATGACGTCATTGACAAGGATAACAGAGTTGGCAACAACAGAGACATCGGCGTTAAGAAAGAGAGCGACTAAATGAGATTAAGGTGGAGTGTCGATGAAAGTGACGTCATTAAACTCACTTTTCCATCACCTACCTTTATCACCTTATCGTGGGTGATGAAATATGTAGTGCTGTAGGTTTTTGCAACTTTCAGGTACCAGGGAATTCACGTATGAAGTGTATAAGAATCATTTTGTTGCATACGAGCGCCTAAACGATTACATATTTAAGTAAATTTATTTCAATTTTCACTCTACCACCGCATAAGGCTACCAATGTAAATTGGTACCCACCCTAAATTCCTGATATAAACTTTTATGCTAAAAAAACTTTCTAAATTCACAAGTTTTTAGCACTAATGCAAAATTAATTGCATAGCTTGTGTTTTAAATAGCTGGGTTTATTTTTTTAACAACTCGTTGAACAAGTTTGCGGTAATAGTTAAGTTCTTCCCTGGTGATTAGGATTATATGAATAAATCTAAATATGCAGTTAAGTAACCAATGCTAAAAACGAATATGTCATAACCAATGGAAAACATTCCACTGTAATAAAAAAGCACAATTAAGAGTCATCTTACCCCTGTGCCAGTAGCCCATTGTTGCGCAGTCGGCAATGTTAACCGTACCTACGGCTTTTAATGCAAAACATGGTATTATATTCCCCTGTTTCGGACGCCGTTTTTCAACCGATTTTCTTTAAGCTTGGTAAGTGTCTAGTTGAATAGTTATATTAGGCCTCTTATACCTTGAAATTTTGAAAATTTAACAAATATTAGGCCTATTAAGGAAAATTGATTTACTTTGCAACGTCACAAAGAGAAATATTTGTTAAATTTTCAAAATTACGAGGTATTAGGGGCCTAATATAACTATTCAACTGAACACTTACCAAGTTTAAAGAAAATCGGTTGAAAACGGCGTCCGAAACGGGGAATAAAATACAGTACCATGTTTTAGCATAAAAGCCGTATAGTTAACATTGCTGACTGCGCAACAATGGGCTACTGGCACAGGGGTGAAGATGACTCTTACCAGTGGATTGAAGAAAGCCCTTTTATGTAACATGTGGAAAATAATTCGGTGCGGAAAACCGTGGAGCAGAGGAGAGTCAATTTAGTTTTTTGATCGCCCCAGGTATCGGTGGTTCCTGTCCCCGTGTTATAGTCGGTGGCAGTGTCAGTAGTGAACGTCTCCTCATATCATCACTCTAGCCAATCATGTGAGTAAGGGACTTACATTTAAAATTAAATAAAGAGTTTTTTTTAAGTTTTCATTGCTTCTGTCGAATGGTTTGATTTGATTATAAATTTTTAATTGAGTTGCCGACTGGTCAGTTACGTCATCTTTGCTCCTGTCTTGTCACCGGTTGGCAATACTTTAAAATGTTTAAATAATTTGACATAGTATCATAGTATCTGGAAATTACCGTACATAATAAAAGAGTATACTTTATGAACTGAAAGGAAAGTAATACGTGTGTTGAAAGGAAAGGTAATTTGTTATCAATATAAGTATGTCTCCAGAGCCTTGGAGAAACTTTGGAGTATCAGAGGAAATTCTTTATAAATAGCTCCGTAACAAGGAAAAGCGAGGCTTTTCAAGTCCTCTTCAGTCCTATTTTTGACGTTTTCATTGCCAGATTGTTTGTTCAGTGTAAATTTAACTCAAACTGGCAAGAAATTTTACACTTACAGATATGTAAAATATACAGATTTGTTAAAATAAAAATATTATGCAAACTTATTAAACCATGGCTAGTAATGTTTTTATTAGATTTATGGACGACTTAAAAAATGCTTTATGCGACTTAAAAAATGTTTGAAGCTAATAACAATCGTTTTATCATTTAATGTTTCTCTTTAAGAGTCATCTTCACCTATGATCCACTAGCCCATTGTTGCGCAGTCGGCAATATTAACAATACGGCTTTTAATGCAAAACATGGTATTGCATTCCCCTGTTTCGGACGCCGTTTTTCAACCGATTTTCCTTAAACTTGGTAAATGTTTAGTTGAATAGTTATACTATGTCGCTCATACCTCGGAATTTTGAAAAATTTAACAAATATTACTCTTTGAGACGTCGCAAAGTAACTAGATTTTCTTTAGCAACATTTGTTAAATTTTCAAAATTTCGAGGTATGAGCGACATAGTATAACTATTCAACTAAACATTTACCAAGTTTAAGGAAAATCTGTTGAAAAACGGCTTCCGAAACAGGGGAATACAAGACCATGTTTTAGCATAAAAGCCGGATAGTTGACATCGCCCACTGCGTAACAATGGGCTACTGGCACAGGGGTGAAGATGACTCTTAAGGACGTCACGTAAGGTATTTGGACAATTGAACCGCGGCAAAAGTGCGTTACAAACTGTTAGCTTCGGTTTTACATGCATTAACCGTGATGTGCTTGGCTGTCGTCTAGTCTATGCCTGATGTTTTTTATCGAGAACTTCGACCCGTCCGCGTAAACGGGTCGCGCAGTCAGCGAATATCGTCACGCCTCCGCATTTAAAATGTGTCCATGTAAACAGTCATTGAACCTACAACAACGACGGCGCGACGCTGACGACGAGTCTGCGAGGAAAAATATCAATAATTTCAATAACCTTCTAGTAGTCAAATCTCCTGACAAAATGTAGGAAAGTTCAAAAAAAGTACTTTCCCATTGAAAACCGTTATTAAGTGCAGAAAGACACTACCGACTGAATCACCAAGGGAGCAACAAACTACCTCAATGACAATTTAAGATTCTTGATTTTCATCTTACATCATATATTTTGCCGGATAATTTTTCATGGGATGCGTAGTTGATGATTTCCGGGACAATAACCGTCACAAAACATGTAATTTTCTCTCGTGTCGTTAGGGCAGTTTTTGAAAGTTGTTGGGGTTCTATGGGGGAAAATCGTCCTTGGGAATAACTATGGATATGGGGTATTGCTCAACCGTACCTTTATTTGAAATTTTATGAAAGGTTCATAGTTATGTACACAACTCTAAACAGGCATCACAAAAATACATTTTGTGATCAGGGAGGAATGCTATAGGCCCAAGCATGTTTCCTTTTCTCCTTTTTCTCAGCTTGTGAGAATCGTAGGTGAAATCTGCACATGCCGTTAGAAAAATGGTGTTCCGTAGTTATGTAGATGAGTAGAATCCCATTATATTTCACAGTTCCCCAGGGCTACGCCCCACAGATTTTCAAAGTTTCATGTCCAATTTCAAGAAGGGTAATTGATTAATTGATTAGAAAGATGTTGCAAGAACAAATTTTAGCAAAACAGGAAGACAAAAAAACTGTGTGCGGTTTCTACTCAGGGATAAATTTACAACTTAATTACAGAATTTGTTGAAATGTAGTGAGAGAAAGCTAAAAACCTAAGTATTTATCACAAAGGATTTGATTGCTTTTAGAGAATATCATTAAATTTTGACAGTTTTTCATTTTGTGTTTATTCATTCTATTGCTGTGTAAACGTATCTGTGTAAAATTTCATCTTCAAATTAAATAACACAAATACATTTATGCTTTACTGGAAATACGTTTTTTATTTGCAATCGCAGCTATGAGGGATCGCTATAAAAGTTAAATGAATCGTTCAAATCAGATATTTTATAAAAAGAGCGATTGATTCCTTAATTGCTTTTCACAGGTCGTTTATTGTGTTCGATGTGTCAAACAAACCGTCATGTTAATCAAATCCCACATCGATGTCTGACGGATTATTATTCCAAAAGTGTTAGAAGATTTTGTTTTAGGATTATTAGGACTATTTATTAATGTTGAAAGTTCAATTCCTATTTAACAATTTCCAATTACATGATTACGTCTGCGGTTATCGACAATTTTATCGTCTAATATTAATTTTAATACAATGTTAACAGTAAACATACTGTAGGATACAAACCCTTAAGTCCGTGCGTCCTTCATGTGTCATATTCAGTTATACCACAGGGTAAGCATTCTCTGTGGTTATACCAATATTGGTTGCGTATACAACTAATGCCCGTGTTAGTTTTGTTCTTGAATGTGAGCATACCACAGAATTTCAGACTGAAAATTACTCTAATCAATGTTGAGACTTTTTTGTTTAAAGATTCTGTGGTTGTTTTATTAAAAAACCTTATAAACACTGTTTTACTGTATGCCCTGAAAAAATACATTTTTAAGTGATCGTTATATGTATACTATTATATGGTATACTAATCTCCATCAGTATTACCGAAGAGACTATTCACGATTGTTAAACGATATTTTGTGTTATTTTAGTATGTTTTGGAATCAAGGAGGTCTTAAGCCTTTAAAAATTGTACGAGACTTTCCTTCAAAAAATTAACATATAAATATCGGAATACTCTTACACTACATTCTGTTTTCTTCGTTCAACTCTTGGAAGGTCAGTTAGTTGGAAGGATCAGGATCGCATGTGACCAGGCGGTGTGACCGTGGCGTAGTGACCCTTATTCCCCCGGGATTGCGTGCTATCCTGAGCTTTCTGGCGGTATCGTGCCGATATTCACTACACGAGCCCTTAAGGACCGACTTAACCCTCGAATTTCTCTTTCCCTAATACACCTTCTACACATTGCTTGCTGTTCGGCATGTAAATTAAATTCTACCCTTTTAATTCCAGTTTTACACGATTTATTTTCTGTAGGTAGTTGTGTGAGTAGGTTTTCCTATATGGTTAATGACTATATAGTTAAAGTCGATTTCCCCAATAGTGAATAAGTTATTTGATTTTTGTTTTGTTGTAGTCAATTGTTAATCGATGCGAGTGTGCTACAGTAGTGATAAATTATCCTGATTCAAGCTTTGCCGAGGATGTTGGCATGTTTAAAACAAAATTTTAAATAACGTAAATTCTTCGTTTTTTGATTGAACATTTTAAGACCTTTTATGCAAACTATACGGACACCTTGTTAGATGAAATGATCTTGCACACCAATTCAGGGACTCTAAGGACATTAAAAAATTGCCTCTTCTCCTTTTTCTTTTGCCATTTGACCAAGCCTGTCAATACAGTACAAAATGTAAATTATTCGAAACGTAATTGCGTAAAGGCCGAACCCATATTTCGTATGTCTTGTATATATGTTTTGTATGTCAATATAGATATGTTATGGTTCTTAAAAGTTCACGCACAGTCTAAATAACTTCGAAAGGTCAATATTCCCACACAATTTGATTCAAAGGTTAAATGTGTATGTGTCTTACATGTATAAATTAACAGACGTGTATTTAAATCCAGCCAGTAAAGTCTATATTTTGCTGAGACTTGGAATATAATCAGAAGAAACAATAGAACATTGAAAGAACGCCATTTCATCTCGATGTAACATTGGATCCTCTTACATTGGATCTCAGTGGAGTTATGATAAAATGAAACCAATTTTGTAAAATGTGGCGTTAACGCGCCGCATCCACCCGTTACCTCCCCTCAGATGCGTATACAGTCGAGTACATAGCTAGGCGTGTAGATGTTTGATTCGCATGACCTCTAAACAGCACGTATTCTGCCCTCCCTCTAAGACCGATCTGCGGCGCAGTTGCGATGTTGCGGTGGTCAGCACGGCTCAGCAGTTCCGTGGGACTCAGCAACGCCGCTGATGCCGCTGATAACGCTGAGGCAGCCCGCATCTTCCTGTTGACGTCGCCGGCGCCGCGTCCACGGGGGATCGCACTTTAATGGCAATAGGAACGCCGTTTTTTTTACATGCAACCACATATTCAAAACTTTTTACCATACAGTATATACTGCGACATCTATTCTATCCTATACTATAATACGAGCAATGTCTGAAGGGATGTGTGTTCCACGATCTCGAAATCTAGCGGTTAGATTTTGCTTAAACTTTGCTTTTAACAGTGTTTTGGCCCAAAAATAAGTTTAGAAACAGCCTCAATCTCAGAAAAATCGAATTTTGTCTAAATTTAAGTTTTAAAATCGTAATTTTCAACATTGGTCTTATGGGTTGCTATTTTAGCAACGAAATAACAACTAAAAGTAAACAAATATAAAGGAACATGATTTTTAGCAGTTTTTAACAGCTGTTATCTGTAAAGAATCTGGTAGATTTAATAGCTTGATTACCGTGACACTATAACAAAAGCGAATTGAATCCAACGAGCAAGGCTCGGTTAACCTGGTACTATTTAAAATATGTGAAGCTGTTTTTTGTTAACACTACTCCTCCCTTATTTCTGGACGAAATTCAATGTTTGGGATGTCATAAGGTTAGTCTCAGTTCATTGTTTTGCAATAAGGTTTTAGTTTTTTTTATATTTGCACTCTGAAGGGCATGGGAAGTCCTTAAAGTTAGTTTTTTGTTCATACGATTAACATGGGGAATCACTTGTACTGAATTGCATTGCAAAATGAAAATAAAACAGTTTTTGATAGTAAAATAGACATGATAAAGGTTAAATCGAATTTTGAATTTTTTGTGCAAAGGTACAAGGTTTAATTATTACCAGGTAATCAGGTAAATGCAGCGCATTGCGCTGAGTAATTGTTCTTTTATTGCTCAGTGAGTTAAATTGTTATTTTATCGCGCACTCAATTTGCTTTTTTATCATCATGAATGTATAGGCGACCGTTTTAACTTTCAACTTTAATCCACAACAAAGTATCACATTGTTTATTCAAAAGTGTCCTCTCCCTCGGCGTAGAGGTCATACAATTTGTTATGGCTTTCTTAGTTGTTCATAAAAATTCTCTTGAAATTAATGGTAGGTAGCATGAAAAACTTAATGACGAAGGACCAATAAAAACCAGCTTGCTTTTGTTTTTTTTTTTTGAACCGATATGTTTAGATTTGTTTTTTTGAAGCCAGAAATTTCCATGACGCTATAATAACAATGTCTGTTTAATTAAATAACTTTTTAGCTCTACAGTTATAAAACTTTAAATTTCTTGGGTGTCTTGTCACGGGTTCGATCCCCGGGATGCTCTTAAACTTTGAGGGGCTTGGACTGCTTTTATTAGAAGAGTAAGTACTTGGGGGAAAAAGTCGTTAAATTGCAATAGTTTGAAGTCAAATTTGTAATATGGTTTAAAATGTTGTGATAAAAACCTTAACAATCATAAATGGTTGAACGGCATGATCTGTATTTCATGCAGTTTTAGCCAACAGTTGTTTCAAAACTTCAGATTAACCGTTCATTAAATAAAATATGAATCAGAATCCAAGCTCTACTAGTGTTTTATTCGTAAGCAAAACTTTGACTGGTGATTCCAAACTCATAAAAGCCCGTCCTAATGGAAAATCAGAACAACTTATCGGTGAATGACTGGCTTCAAGCAATACAACTGCCAACCTGTTGTGTAGGTGTAGGGATTCAGCCAATAGCCAGCACAAAAGCAGCACAAACACAACTTGGGGTGCACAATAACTGTATGTAGGTCGACCAACAGGATTGTGGGTATTGGATATTGACGGCCTTTGACGGACTGCAATCGCAAATATATCGTCGAGTACTGAGTTGAGTGAGTTGTTTGTTGTCTAACATGATTTATAAATATAATAAATGCACATTTACTAACCATACTGGATTCCAAATTAAGTGTTTTGTAAGGAAAACAATGTTAAATACTGAGCGTTTCTGGTTGGATATCTAGGGTTTAATTTGGTTTATTTCTGTGTAAATTCTTTGAAATTTATTTAAAAACGATTTGTTATTGAATTTTTTGGGTTGTAAATTTTATTAGTTGCACCCCATTCAAACCCAGCCACCATTATAGACTAAGTTAACATTATAACTTAATGTTCATTTCACTATGAAATTGTGTGATGATATTCGTCAAATTGAATTATCCCTGCACATGATACGCTAGAGGATAAATCTATGAGTATAGAGCCTATACGGAAGAGAACATTCGTTTAAGCTTCAACATTAGAAATGTAGTTTAACAAACGCGTTGAAAAATATCCTACTCAGCGAATTTTATACAATTTATGGTTTTTGTTTTCACGCTTCATTGTAAAAGTCTAAAAAATAGTGTTTGCGAAAACCTCATGTTTTTCCCTCGCCTACACTTATGCCTCTCACAGAGTCAGTATTTATGTCTTTTGTGGGGGAAACATCACCTTCACCTTTGGGCCATTAGCCCATTGTAGCGCAGTCGGCAATGTTAACCATACGACTTTTATTGCAAAACATAGTATTTTTTATTCCCCTGTTTCGGACGCCGTTTTTTAACCGATTTTCTTTAAACTTGGTTAGTGTTTAGTTGAATAGTTATATTAGGCCCCTGATACCTCTAAATTAAAAAAAAAATTAACAAATATTACTAAGGGAAATTTAGTTACTTAGCGACGTCACAGAGAGTAATATTAGTTAAATTTTCCAAATTTAGAGGAATGAGGGGCCTAATATAACAATTAATTCAAGTAAACACTTACCAAATTTAAAGAAAATGTGTCGAAAAACAGCGTCCGATACAGGGGAATAAAATACCATGTTTTGCATTAAAAGCCGTATGGTTAACATTGCCGACTGCGCAACAATGGGCTACTGGCCCAGGGGTGAAGGTGACTCTTAACTTGATCAAGTGAGTTGCTCTGTTTATATCGTGTTGATGTATCCTCCTCGTCAGATCCTTGTTAAACGCCAACATTTCCCGGTTCAAGTGCCGGTACTCGTTGTCGTCGTCTCGGGCGACCAAGTAACGTGACAGCGTTCTAATTGGCGATTTGTAATGTTTATCTGTTTACACGTCCATGTTGCTACGATACCTTTGGCGCTGGTCTTGATCCGGTATCAGAACATGTTATCTGGCAGATGACATTTAATTTGCAGTATTTTTGTAGCAAATATTGGCTGTGTGTGGCTAAAACTCAGTTCTCTACCAGCCTATAAAAGTACACCTTCTTAACTCCTAATACTTTTTATTATGGTTTTTACAAATTTGCTATAATACCGGTAAACCATAGAAAATTTCAAAACTTCTATAATAACTTATTTTTTTATTTAATCTTTTTGTTAAGTGAGTTACAACCCAAAGATAAATATTATGGAGGAAGTGTATAAATGTTCGATGTGGATGATTCAAATTGAAATCGCCTTCATTTGGTAGATACTTTACTGTTGAATAAATGAAATATGAATCGTTGTTCTAATTCCGTCGCCGTTTCAGCGCTCTCTAAATAAAAAGTTTATTTGATCGAGGCCATAGTCATTTAAAGACCCACGCCCAAACCTTCTATTTTCGTAACATTGTTTTAAAAGCAAAGTCAAATGTAATAAAAATCTGTTCTTTCAACTTTAATATTTTTTTCATAGAATACTTATTTTACCTTGTTGATTATGTACTGTTATAAATAGCCTACCAATAATGATAGACAACAGCATCTGAAGTTTACTACAGTAGGCCTACTATTCATATTTCCAACGTATATTTTTTTAGCTCTTTGAGAAAAATTATTTTTGGAACAAGACACAAAAATGTTAACGCCAAACTACGATTTAACAAGATTTCCCCGCTGTTGTAACTATCTAACACAAACGAAACACTAATAGTATTCATAGTTTATAGTAAAGTTTTTGTAACATTACACTTGTACTGTGCATTGCATTGAAAAAATTCAATGCATAATACTTCAAAAGAGTTTTCTTTAAAGGTATGCCAATCGTATACTGAGCATCATCGTCTTTAAAATTTGTATTTAAAAGTAAAAACACAGACTGGAACTGCAGTACTGAAAGATAAATCACGATACAATGTTTTAAACGCCTGTAGAAAGTAAAGACATTGGATTGCCAGACTGGCAAATTAAAAGCATGGAAAGTGCGAGTCGATACATTACACTAATTATAGTCCACAGACAATGAGTCCGATTCAGTGGTGAGGTTGGCAGGCGTGCGCGCGCCCCGATGTTTGTTTCATTGAATCAGTGCCACCCTTCCCGCCGCGAGATGGCGTGCTCGCGCTGTAATGGCGGTAGTACTGCACGCGCTACAGGTCTGCCAACGTCGCCGACGATAGCCAGTGTTTTCCTAACCTCAAACCGACGAGTGTCGTACAGGAAAAGCGTTTGTCGTTTGTTTAAAACCTGATAATCACGTGTTGTTAGTGTAATTTAAAAGTTTGACATTTCTCTTAATTATTATGTGACTTTAACATTTTGTTACTAATTTCTAAATTAATTTGATTTTGTAATAAAAAAAACTCGGGATGGTTTAGTATAATGCTATTTAATGGTACTTGTTTGTCGCGGTGTTTTGTAGGAATGTGATAGTAGTTGAGTGTGTGTGACTTTTGGGATTTCGGATACAAACATGCTGTCAAGAGCCAGAGGTTTTTTCTTGCCTAGTCCAAAGGTTGGTTTGCTACATTAATTTACTGTTATCTTTTAGGTAAAGAGGGCACTTTTATTATTTTCTTTAGAAATTATGTTCAATCCTAGTCCTAGTAACAGTAAGTATTAATAGAAAAATATGTCATTTGGCTAATTTCTATTAATCACAAATAACTACTGTACTACTTTAGTGTAGACCCCCTCGTCACTTATAATTTTTTCGTCTTTTAAATTTCAACATCTTTTAATGTTTTAAATTTAAAGGCTTCTTTGCCAAAAAAAATTATATTGTATAAAGTAATAAAGTCTTTTTTACATAAAAAACTACCTAAACAAAAATAAAACTAAAATTTAAATAATTTTTTATTATAAATTTTATATCTAAAACCTTTTTGCTTCTTCAAATTTACAAAATATTTAAAATAGGACCATGTTTAATTTTAGCGAATTTCCCTATAGGGAATACGCTGTTACGGTAGTAGCCATGGTAAGACCTAAGCCCGGGACCACTTTACTTTTTCATTTTGAGGTCCCCAGAAGCCAAAAACGCCATTCGTTTTTTTCATATATATGTATCTATCTATCTATCTATGTTTGATCAAATTTTGATCACGATTTTGATCAAATTTGATATGAAGGTGTAAGACCAAGGTCTATTTTCATGAGTTCGCGAACCAGCATTGTCTGGTTATGGGAACGGGGTTTTATGGGGTTTCAAAGGGGTCAAAAATGGGTTTTTGGCATTTTTGGACCTCAATTTTTTAAATTCATCAATTTTAACTGAAACGGTTTAAAAGAGCTTAAAAAACAAACAATTTGGTATTTTGAATTTTCATCATAGCATAACTGGTTACGGGGCAAATCCAAAAATGTGTTTTCCATGTTATTCTTATGGGAAATCAAGAAAACCCTAAATCTTGCTTATTTATTGACATAATCAAATTTGGTATGTACATTATCATAAGGTTATATAAGGTTTAACTTATACTTGCTTACAAAACCCATATGGCGGCAAACCTACATTCTCACCCCCATGGGGTGTATGGGGAAAATAAAAAATTGCCAGAGTTTGATACACTTTTGTGTTTACATTCACCGATTATTGATTAACTTAGATTTTCTAACAACACCCAATGGCAGAAAACCTACATACTCGATCCTATGGTGTTTTTTTATGGATCAAGTAAATAATCTGAAATTCCATTGGAAATTCGCTGAGTACGCAGGTCTGCTGCGACGGGGGTATTTTCTGCTAAAGTTGCCAAAGAGTCCAGTGTTTCGACCGAATAAAACGTTTCACATAGGGTTATATTAAATTATTATTTAAACGCATCCACCGTTATTAACCAGGGCTATTAATAATAGTAAATTTAAATACATATACAGGGTGTTTCAGAACTCCCTACCAATATTTTAGGGCATTGTTTCTGGGTTAAAACCATATCTAAATATCATATTTAAATTGTCCGGAAGTGTTTAGTTACTCACACAGCCGCCATTTTGGTTTTTAAACATAATAATTTTTATTTCCGTAACGGATGGTTGTATTAAATTCATATTTGGCATGAAACTTTATTATACCAATGTACATTTCCAGGAAAAAAATAAATTTTTCCCGCTGTATATTTTAAAAATGGCGGCCATTTTAAATTTTCAAACGCAAATATCTCAAAATCGGAAAATTTTATAAAAACTTTGTAAGACACAAAAAAGTTGACAAATTAAATTATGTAACCAATGGTACCAAGTTTGTAAGGATCTGACATCAAATAACGGAGTTATTGCGATTTTTCACCATGTAAACATAGATTTTGCATTTAAATCGATGCAAATTAAGGCCATTTAACAGCAAAATCAATGATTTCATAGCGAAAAATCGCAATAACTCCGTTATTTGTTGTCAAACCCTTACAAACTTGGCACCATTAGTTAAACAATTTAATTTGTCAACTTTTTTGTGTCTTGTAAAATTTTTATAAAAATCTCCAATTTTGAGATATTTTCGTTTGAAAATTTAAAATGGCCGCCATTTTGAAAATATACAGCGGAAAAATGTATTTTTTTCCTGGAAATGTACATTGGTATAATAAAGATTCATGCTAAATATTAATTTAATACAACCATCCTTCACGGAAATAAAAATTATTATGTGTAAAAAACAAAATGGCGGCTGTGTGAGTAACTAAACACTTCCGGACAATTTAAATATGATATTTAGATATGTTTCTAACATAGAAACGATGTCCTAAAATATTGGTAGGGAGTTCTGAAACACCCTGTATTTAAAAATCAGTATTCAGTGATGCTAATTGAATAAACTGTCCCTTTTAATGGCTCAGCAACGTTAATTTTATCACATTTCTCTTTACGCCCCATCAAGATCAGAGTAAAGTGTCCCAGATGAGCTAAAAACTGTAGTGGCTTCAAATACTTTCAGCCAAGCTTTTAGTGGCTTTTTAGCTTAATGCTTCATGGTAAAAAATATTGCAAAAGAATATGAACAAGAAAATAGTTGGGAAATGAAGACTTTATGAGGCGTCTACATGTTGTTTTGTGTTTTACACATTTTAAAAGTGTATTTAAATGTAATGTTGTTTACATTTTGATGCACTTCCTTTTTAAAAGAAAAACTCAAGGAGACCGTAGAAGTACTGGTTGTTTAGCTTAACTTCAATGATTATCAAATCATTACTAGGCCTACTCTCCATTAACAGTTCTCTACAAAGATTGCAATTTTTTTGGACTGTATTGTGAGAGCTTACCGGCATTCTCTACAATTAGGCCTAAAGGAGTTTCGAGTTTTTCTGATGGGAGTTATTTGGTCTTGGCATAGCACAGACCTAAAGATCAAGAATATTTCTTCCAAACACCAATGTAAGAAAAAAGAAACATTTATTTTTTCAATACCATAAATCAATCAATCATAGATAAAATAGATAACCGATGCTATGCTATTTTGCAATTGATCACTAATTAATTGAACTAGGCCTTCACTGTTTTTGAATTTTAATATATCAGTGTTAAAAAAAAGAACAGGCGAAACGCTTCAATTATATATAGTTCATTGTATATAGACGCTGACGACGAATGTGTCACGAATAAAATTTAACGCAAAGTTCGCTTTGATCCTGTCGAGAACGATTCTGTGAAAACTCATTTTCAAATTCGCGCCAAACTCCTGCGGTTACTAAGGTACTCCGCTTCAATCAAAACTTGTCTGGCAACATAATTAAGGCACGACGGTCACATAACACTGATGCTCTACATCTATTTACAAACTCGCTCTCAGATTAACATTACAAATTTACCTTCGTAAAAGGAATTTATTTTGGTCATTACATAGGTTTAAAGTCTAATGAAAAGCGAAAAATCTAGGTGAAAATCGCTATTGTAATGACCATCGTATGTGATATATTTATAAATTAGAACAGTATTTTAAAATTTAAACAATACGCATTCTCCTACCTTGAATAAAATTGAAATTTCATCCTCTTTTAAAATAATATTTTTAATAACAGTCAATATTATATATATATATATATATATATATATATATATATATATATATATATATATATATATATATATACGGAACAAAAGACTCGTATCATTGCACTTTAATGTTTTTTGCAATTTAATGTGTTTTTAATCAATGAATTCAAATAAAATTGAACTTGTTGTCTTTTTTATAAAAAAAAATCCTCATCAGCGTGCAATAATACAGGTCTTTTGTTCAATAAAACATTTCTTGTCCATTTTAACAATTCACTGGTCTAGTGGTCGGTAAATAGTTAAAGAGGCTTGAACCCCGCAATCTCCAGTCACTAATAACGAAGATTAAAGCCCGTGGAGTGCGGTGGACGGCGCGGCGGTTGCGATTGCGGTTGAGGTTGAGGTGCTTTTGAACCCTCGCGATCTGGTGTTTGTTTTGTCCGTTCCTCCGGATGGATATTGGTAAATGAATGGAAACACTCGCAATAATTTACCCGCCGTCGATGTAGTGTAATCCAGATTATTCCAAAATTACATTTTAATTGGCTGAACTGATCGAAGAGGAGTGAAATCCTCATACATGACTGTTACAACCTCAGTAGAGTGATAAATCCTGATTTCATTGATCGACGATTATGTTCGCAAGACGCATTAGATCGACTTTAGACTTTCACAGTAGAGTTTAGGCGTAATTTTTAAGGTCAAGTTCGTTCGTTTCTGAAGTTATTTCGCTTATTAATAAAGTAATGAGACGTAATTTAATTTCCCATAAGAAATGCACTGTAGCCTCTATATAACGGTGCTTAAGGCTATGTTAAGCGGTGCTGGAGTTGTTCGTTGTCAGACATAGAGTAATAAGTATGTGTAATTGAAACTATTTTCTGCCTGTACAATTTGTTTTTATGAAATATTTTATAGTAGGTTATGAATACTAGAAAGATAAATTTTGTATTAACAAACAATAATTAAAAAAAAAATACTAAAATAATAAAATTTGTAAAAACAAAATTAAAACCTCTTTCAATGTACGGTAGTTAATACTATGTGTAATTTGATGGATAGCCTATGTTATTTATTTATTTATTTTTAATAGCTTGGAACTAGGATTATATGTGTTACGTTGCCGTTCATCTCCTATACGCGAGGAACAAGCGTACAGTACTCCTAGTTCTTATTTTATATCATTTGACTTTTTTCTTTAGTTTTTATACTTCCATCGCAGAAACAAAAGCACTGAGACATCAATTCAATAAAAAATTAATTTATAAAAAAACTAATTAATTAAAGAATAAAAAAGTTTGTAGAACATTGGTTAGTAACTTTCCATTCGGCAAACCGGTTGGTCAACTGTATAGTGTTCGAAAGGGCGCTGATTTTGTATTTTTGTTTCTGTATGGAAACTATACATGTTATCTAGATAAACAACATAGCAAGCGAGAATTAAATAAATGGCATTAATGATGAATTAATGCCATTAAATTTTATTGGTTATAATTGACGAGCACTGCCTTAGTCTAGGATATTTTGAAAAGCAGTTTTGCAATGTGAATGATGTTTTTGATCATAAAATGGATCATCATTTCATCACGGAGAGTCATTTTATGCTCTCATTATCGTTCAAATTGCTAAAACTGATTTCCAAATATTGTATATTAATATAATTTTGATGGTGACCTTCAAATAACAAATTTTGCATAAATGGCATAGCTTCAATATACCAAACACGGTTGTAGCCTATATGTTGTGTCGATATACCAAATCATCATTAACTGTAATTAATTATTTCTCTATTGTTATTTTGTTTATCTATGTAACATGTATGGGTTCCATAAAATATCAAAAATAAAATAGTCACTGACTTTTCAATCACCCTGTATTTGCTGAACCCGAAAATCAATCTGTATATTTATATCAGTTATGTTCATCCCTAAGGCTTTTAAAATTATAAAAACAATATAGTGATTATTTTTAGCGATATTATGACTTTGGTTGTACAAAACAAGTCCATAACAATTTTAATTGAAATTGTAAACTAACATTGTAATATAGAAGTAAATATATTGTAGGTAAATTTTAATCTTGTGAGTAACCTTTTTTACGTTTGGCGTGTTTGAATTCCGTCGAATTGACTGTGTAACATTAAACGCCATTGATGAGGTCCTCAAGGATTTCGGTTTCTAAAACGTCAATATTGTGAAGACATATTTCATAGTTCAATATCATTATAGAAGTCATATTTCATGATAAAAAACCCTAACTAGCAATATTTTCTATGCCAACATAGTAAAATGTCCGTGTCTACCTTTATCAGTCATATAGATTGGTTTGAGTGGTTGACGACGATAACAAGGGGACAAAGAATACGGAGCACTCCGTAGACCTGACATGACGCGCATCACTGCGGGCTTTTAAGGATACTTGATACCGGAGGAGGTTGAGTCTCGGCGTCGAGCTACCGATATTGTACTATTATACCGCGGTGTTGAACAGGTGAAATTAGCAACTTCCAGACGCATCATCGTGCCCTCGGAGTTTGGTATTTTGAGCGTTTTTAGCATAAAACGCATTGCAGTTGCGTATGTATAAACGTGGCCAAGACCTTTCGCTACTTGGTTTGAACAATCTCCCAATAAATATTTTACAGCGCCACGCTTTTTCAGGAATCTTCAGTGGCATTCTAATTATTAATAACGGGCAGTGGAAGCTTAATGAATATCTTGAATCCCCGTTCAACTATGATGGAGTTTATGTAACTTACCACATTGAAAGGCTTAATAACTTTTAGGTAATCTTTTAAAATCATAGACTCCGCAAAAATTGCGTATTTTAAGTCAACTATAAGCTTACTATTGTATTTTCTTTTAGAGCATTCTCATGAAGAAGGTCAATTTAATGTAGAATTATCTTCTATATATTAATAGGCAAGCATGTTTCTTTTCCTCTTTTTTTTCTCAGCTTGTGTGCAATGTAGGAGAAATCCACTCATACCGTTAGAAAGGTGATGTCCTATAGATGAACAGAAGCCTATTATAATTCATATCGGTCATCAGGGCTCCGCCCTACCGGCTTTCAAAATTTTAATCCTATACTATAATACGAGCAATGTCTGAAGGGATGCGTGTTCCATGATCTCGAAATCTAGCGGTTAGATTTTGCTTAAACTTTGCATTTAAGAGTGTTTTGGCCCAAAAATAAGTTTAGAAACAGCCTCAATCCCAAGAAAAATCTAATTTGGTCTAAATTTAAGTTTAAAAATCGTAATTTTTAACATTGGTCTTATGGGTTGCTATTTTGGTAACGAAATAACAAATAAAAGTAAACAAAAATAAATTAACCTTTATTTAAGCAGGTTTTTTAACAACTTCCTTTCACACATCACGGTTTTGCCCGTACGATTAAAAATCGCACGGCGGACATTCCAATAGAATCTTATGAGACCTTTCACACAGGCACGGCGACGGTTTTTATAAGATTCGGTTGGAATGTCCGCCGTGCGAATTTTAATCGTACGACCAAAGCCGTGATGTGTGAAAGGGGCGTTATCTGTGAAGATTCTGGTGTAGATTTAATAGCTTGTTTACCATGACAATATAACAAAAGTGAATTAAAACCAACGAGCAAGGCTCGGTTAACCTGGTACTGTTAATCTTATGGGAGAAGAATAATTAATTGATTGATTCATTAGACAGCTGTTTTAAAATAACAAATGCTATTAACTCAGGAAGAACAGATGTTTCAGTTATGAAGCATTAAAACGATTGGCTCAAGATCATTTCGAATTTGGTCGAATTTCGGCCAGTAGGCGGCCCCTAGTGCATATAATTCATCAATTTATCATATAAATTAATGAAAATCGCAACATTTTTTTATTTGACCCATACTGTGGCCCATGTTGGCTCCATACTGGCCTTCGCTGGAATACATTGCTATAGTGAGAACTTCTTTCTTGATTAAACAATTTGTTTCATGATGTAACAACAATGTTTTAATCAATATTATTATAATATCGAATTTTCCTTGGATAAAATGCATGACAGACTTGTTTATTTAAATGATAAATTCTTCCAATGGTCCTACATATTTAAAATTGATTAAACCTATATGTTCCGACTTAAAATCTTTGCTTGACTAAAGAAATAAAACAAAAATTTATTTTATTTTAAAACAAGCTAAAACGGCGCGCCGATTATGTGGATATGACCTAAAATCCGCCGATAACATTCACGTGTTGTGGAGTTATCAGAAGTTGTGTGGAAACCGCCGCTCAAGTCACTGGGCCACGCTATCTGCTTGTTTTGTTGTGCAACTGTTATAATTACCTGATATAGTCATAAATGTGGATATCTCGCACTTAACGTTGAAATTGTCAGGTTCGGCGCACATCAAACTGCAAATAAAACATCTACTTCATGCAGCTTCCACTGAGGAGGCGAATTTACTAGTTGAAATGGATACTTTAATGTATTGTTACCGCTCATAAAGCGAAATAATTGTAAAAAATTACAGTAAACCGGAAAAACACTGTGACAGTTATGAGTCATCTTCACTCCTGTGCCAGTAGCCCATTGTTGCGCAGTCGGCAATGTTAACCATACGGCTTTTAATGATGCATGCATGGTATTTTATTCCCCTGTTTCGGACGCTGTTTTTCAACCGATTTTCTTAAACTTGGTTTAGTTGAATAGTTATATTAGGTCCCTCATACCTCGAAATTTCGAAAATTTTACTAAATTTAACAAATATTACTAAGGATTATCAAGTTATTTTGCAACGTCACATAGAGTAATATTTGTAAATTTTGCAAAATTTCGAGGTATGATGAGTTTAATATAACTATTTAACTAAACACTTACCAAGTTTAAAGAAAATCGGTTGAAAAATGGCGTCCGAAACAGGGGAATAAATTACCAGTTTTTGCATTTAAAGCCGTATGGTTAACATTGTCGACTGCGCAACAATGACCTACTGGCACAGGGGTGAAGATGACTAAAGTGGCAAATTATGATTGTGATCTAACGAACTTCCAAACTTGTAATTTGTCAAATTTGTCAGTGACGAACTTTTTTTGTTGTTACAGGCTTAAGTTTGACGTAAGTGAATTGCTCAATTGCCATATAATAAATGCGCTTATAAAAACTTCTAATGAAAGATATATAGACTCTAGAGACTTCATTTGAAACACCGACGCACTCTGTGGTGCGTATTTTAACGACTGAAGGGGTGAGTGTGATGATTGTGATGGATCAGATGAGGTGTAGCTTTGTTACTGACAAATATCAGTTGTTTAATTTGTCAGGATCATTAACTAGCCCAATGACCAAAGGCAGCTGATTCCAGTATTGAACTATCAAAAGCACTAACTTTTCTTAGGATAGAATAAAACAGAAGTAGCCTACACAGTTATTGCCAAGTATAACCAGTCTCAAAGATTCTCCATATCTCGCATGGCTCATGATATCTTCATTGAAGGGGGTCAATCGATGGTCGATACGTTTGTTACTTAACTGTTTTGCCATTTCTCGATAGGAAGAACATTCTATTTTTGTAACCAGGTTATAACTAAATTTTTATGCTAATAATTAAGTTTTGCATACATTTTGTGTGTTATTAGCTTTGTATTGCCATACTTTTTGTATAGTTCGATCTAAAAAGAAGATTTTCAACTATATATGTTTTTTTCCGCATGTGTGTTTTTGTCTTAATTTATGTTGAATCTATGCAATACTTGTATTGTCCTACAACAATAAAGAGTTTATTTATTTACTAGCGTACCCGGCATGCTTTGCAATGCCAACCAGATGAATTTTTTGCCCTTCAAATGAGCTCGTTCGCTCCGCTCTCTCGCCGCAAGTCTAGTTTTGTTATTACCGACCTCTCCCCAATACTTTAAATGTGAAAAGCTGTTTGTGTAATTAATAGTACCAGGTTAACCGAGCCTTGCTCGTTGGTATTGATTCAATTTTAATATTTTCACCAACAACCAACTATATATCTTCACAACAGCTGTTTCAAAAGGTCTGCTTAACATTAATGTTTCTTTATTTTTGTTTACATTTAGTTGTTATTTCGTTACCAAAATAGCAACCCATAAGACCAATGTTAAAAATTACAATTTTTAAACTTAAATTCAGATCAAATTTGATTTTTCCTGGGATTGAGACTGTTTCTAAACTTAGTTTTGGGCCGAAACACTCTTTAATGCAAAGTTTAAGCAAAATCTAACCGCTAGATTTCGAGATCGTGGAACACACATCCCTTCAGACATTCCTCGTATTATAGTATAGGATTCCTAAATGTAATCATATGTTCCAGTACAAAAATCTTGCTTCCATAAATCTTGCCCAGTGGAATTTTCCTAATTTTTTCCTTCATAACCAACTTCTCCTCACAATAACGAACAACAACAAAAGCGAAATCGGTCCAACCGTTCACGCATGATGCCGTGACCAGAAAAATATTAATTTTTATACGTAGAGATTCATTTATTCATAGTTAAAAGTGCTTACGTATAATCCGAAAATAGAAGTACTGTACCGTAGAGGTGAAAGTCCTCTTTGCAACTTACGGTCGCACAACAGTGAATGTTGTACTCCCTTTAGTAATAATTAAGTAAGTTAGACCATTAAAACCTTAATTTATCTCTTTATAATGCATTATCTCCATTTCTGTTGTACTTAAACCTTTCTAAACTTTGTTAGTGCTCTTACAGAAAACTTGAATACGTCTGGCGTTAATTAATAAGCCCGCTAAAATGTAACGCGTAATAAATGTGATTTATTGCTTACTTAAAATGGACAGCCCTTGCTTAGCAGCGCTATATTTAGCTAAATAAATTAATTTGAGATTAATTCGAGCTTCTCCTTTAGAATAGTATTTGGGCAACTCTGACCTCTCCATGTTATAAATGACTTTTGTAAAATACTTATTTTACGTTGTGTGGTGCTATATTGTTATACATTCATCGGTTTTCTATTGTTAGCTGATTTTTAAACAAAAATACATGTGCATATAAAAAAGTAAACGTATAATTAGTGTGCACTATGAGCGTAAACAAAATTAATTCATGCGGGAAAGACGTTTTGACTTGCAAATGAGGGGTGATATTAAATGAAGGCACTTGTTTGAAATGATTTGCTAAGTTTAGCTCTTGGCCAATATTTATAAGTTTAAAATAACGCGAGAGTACATCTTTTTAATGCTGCTTATCACAAACAACTTTGACAACTTTTCTACAAGAGTGTTCCTTAGTTTTTTTTGTATGATTTTTTTGGGAGGGATTTTTTTTAGAATATTTTAAAAACTGAAATACTCGTGGAAGTTAAAATGATTTTCATAACTAAGTTTAAAGCAAAGACCCGATGATTTATTGAAATTAATTCTTCACTATATCAAATCAGTATAGGCCTACTGCAGGATGAGCGAACATCACATTCAGGGCTTTCGATTGGAATTTATGTACATACTGTAGAATGATGTAAACATTATGTTCCCGTATGCTGTCAAAGCAACAAATAACTCATACTGTATGTAATAATTTAATGGGAAAGACATGTCGTATCTCGATTCTCGAGTATTTTACGAATTAGTCAATTGATGGCAAGTAAAGCTGCGAACCTTTGACTGAACATCCTTGGATAAGCATTGGTTTGTAAGCAGCCACCCCCCTCCCCTGAAGCAGGGGTAGAACGATATAAAAACGTAATTGGATTGAAACTGACCCGCTTTATGCAATAGCCTACTGGCGGGACGAACTTGGCTTGGGGTTACATCAACAGAAACTTGAAACTTGGTTTGTTGCAAGCAGTGTTAATCTCAATATAACAGTTGTAGATAGGTTTCGGGTACTGTATCCATGGCTACTACGAAAAATTTGTGTTTAATTCGAATTTAATTTTTAGTAAATTTTAATCAGCTTGTTTACTTTTGTTTGCAGTAGAGCTAACATGGCATTGGGCTAAATAAATTGTGCGTTTTCCATCTCAATGTTGAATTTAGTCAATCTAAAGAAAATAATATTGATTCTGAAATAAAAGTCGCACATGTGCAAGGTGTACAAAAGCTGCAAATAAGTAATGTTGTATAAATCACTATCACAACCTTACAACCAGTTTCAATTATATCGCTGATTATTCAATATTAAATTGAATTTAGTGTGCAATTAAAAACCTGTATTACTCCTCAGTATTCATACATTAACTTTACCGGTACTTACGACACTTATTGTTGCGCTTTCCAATATTATACCATGGTCTATCCCCTGTGAGAATAGAACTTTTAAATTTACTTTTACATTTTCAATAAATATTTTAAAAGTCCAAGTATCGGGGGCATTTGCAAACTTGTAAGACGAAGTCGTTGGCTGTGCTCTTCCTATCTAATCACGACGAGCTAGTTCGCTTCGCTCACTCGCCAGACTGACGCGTGCTTTTTTCTGGTATTATTTGTTGAAATAGAGGGTTTAAAAGGAACACGTTAGTCTATTTCTATAGTTACCAGCTTGAAAGCTGAGTTTAGCAGTTAAATAATGTAGGCTATATTATAACATGGGGACTTTGAAGGACTGTGGGTTCGAAACTAGATTTTCTTCTCAGTCATAGGACTAGCACTAGCACGAACCGGTTAAACGTGGCTGAAAACCGACAAATATATAAAACATCCATTTTAAAAATGTGGCCGGTTAAAAGTTTTTTTAAGCCGCGTCCGCACTGGCCGAACATGTTCGCCGAACAAAGTTTTTCCGAATTTTTGTTTGTTCGTTGCTAACCTTTTAGAATGTAAATCATATGGCCGGAAATTGTTCGTTAGTAATGTTTGTTGATTTTTTGTGTTCGCCGAACAAGTTCGCCACGAATGTTCGGTCAGTGCGGACGCGGCTTTATAGAATAAAATAAAGAAGATAAACGCCTTATTTATATTCATATACTGTTGGTGGCTAGTAGCAAGTATGTACGAGCCGGCCAGTTGCATCTGTTGCACCGTGCATTGTTGTCGGAAGGCCGTCGCATTGTCATGGTCGTGATGTGCCGGCATCAAGACGCAGTGTGGAACTAATCCACCTAGCTCGCGATACCTTGCATCATCGATAGTGTCGTTAGCTTATCTCCGATCTCCACCCGTGGCTGATAATAGAATTATCAGGTTATTCCCGCGTCTTCCATTGTTTTCAAATTGCTACCTGGATAAGAATTTGTTTGTGAATTAGGAAATGATATGAACGGTTTATTACAGCTTGATTCTTTTTTTTTTAAATTGAATTTAATTACTGTTAGCTTTGTGTGTAACATAATGTTTTTTTTGTACCCAAATCAACTCTAGTACAGTATTTACTTGTACCAATCATGTACGGTAAAGCAATCTTCTTAGGAAAGGATTCATGTTAAAACTTCATGAGCAAACTAATGTTAGAGACTCATGCATAGTTATGCCGTCCGTACCTGAGAGACATTTCATTACTACCTGGACAGATTTCATTATGTCCATATGTCCCATATATTTCATTATGCTTAATGAGGTCTATAACACAGATGAAGTTAGGATTAGACGTAAATTGAACAGGGAAGAGGACAAAATAGAATGGTTGCCCACACCCCAAACTAAGACAAATTATAAAAATAACGAAACAAAATGTTCGCTCGGACTTTGAATGATATTGTACCTCTTAGTGTGTGCTTTTGAATTTAAAATTCTCATTAATGGTCATAAATGAAGATTTTTTATTGACTCTTCCTCCCTGTGAAAACGCTGTATTCCCGCCCACTGGTGCCTTCACAGACCAGTGTCGCTGTTTAGTGTTTTGGTATATAGTGTCACATGTGTGTGTGTGTGTGACACAGGATGTTGACGATGGTGGACCTCTGCTACCAGGCCTACGCTGCATAATCTACACTAACTGAGCTAACTCGCCGTAACTGCTGACGTAGGCGTTCATATCTACGCTGACGGCAGCATCGTACTGTATCTAATCTCGCGCATTTGAATGTTAATCTCACAATGGACAGAATGTTAGAATATTTAGGAATACCGAACGATCTCGAGGGTAACCATATAGTAGTCTCAATTTGGAATCATCGCTCTATTTATTCAGTCAATCGCAGGTAAAACGAAAACGGAAACATAACCTTTTGTGTAAAGTCACAAAACTTATGTCATCTTCACCCTTGTAAAACACTGAAAACATGCTTCCGTATTTCCTTGTTACGGACGGTGTTTTTGGATATCTATTGGTAATATTTATTTATTTTTGCTGATATACGAGTAAAAACTAATCAAATCAAATCAAATCAAATCAAAAATCTCTTTATTGAAGTAATAACATATATACAAACATATAATAATTATAAAATAGTTCCACGTGGGTCAGAGACCTGTGCGTGGAACGGTTCTTATCGTATGAAATTAACATTTTATAAAAAGAGAATAAAAATATCTGTAGAATACTGGATCAGCCTTAAATATATATATTCAGCAAAATGTGACATGAAAAAGGTAAAGTAATTATGAATTAAACAGAAGAAAAAAAAATATATAAACAAAATAAAAGAAGAAAGAAAGACGACGATGAAGGGATCCTTTTGTTAGGCAGTAACCTGTAGCAGTGAATCACAGTGATAATTAAGTAAGTACTGCTTGAATAAGTCATCTGTAAATATATTCAGAGGATATGAGAGCATCTGCCCCAGCTGGACCGATCCCCAACAACCAAGCGGAAATGATTCTTTTGTACGCAGCCTGTGAAACCTGCAGGTCCCTTATCTCTTGCGGAATGTTTCTATATAAAAAGTTCGCAATGTAAAAAGAATTTGTAAGGTTGATAGATTTAAAAACTCTTGGAACCTGCAGACCAACATGAACTGCATTTCTAGTTCTGTAGGGATGAGTCAAGGGAGCATACCAGGTCGCTGTGAGTGTAGGAGAAGACCAGCAAAGCTTTAATAAATAATTGTCTCACTGAAAATAACTCGGCCTCTCTAAAAAGAGCTTCTGTCGGATAAGAATAATGTAATGGTATAAGTACATAAAAAATCTTAAAAGTAAGAAAAATCGAGTTACTTTGCAACGTCACAGATAGTAATATTTTGAAATTTTCTAAATTTTAAGGTATGAGGAACCTAATATTCAACTACCAAGTTCAAAGAAAATCGGTTTAAAAACTGCGTCCGAAACAGGGGAATAAAATAACATGTTTGGCATAAAAGCCGTATGGTTAACATAGCCGACTGCGCAACAATGGGCTACTAGCCCAAAGGTGAAGATGACTCTTACACATGAATTCAGACTCTATGAAAATTTTGCCGATTTATTAATGATCAAAGTATGTAGGCCTAATCAGTAGAGATGACTTCATGAATTTCTATCTACAAAAAATTGAATATGCACATGAAACTTAAATTTTCAAAGAATGAGTTTAATCTTTAATCTTAACACTGTGATCATAAAGAAAATTTAGACTGCTTCTAGTTTGAAAGCTTGCTATCTATTGAATTGGTTTATTAGCTATAGGAAAAAAAAAACTAATGGATGGTGGACAAAACTGTTATTAACTATGATTGTTAGCATAAGTTATATGAAGTTTAATCTTTTATTTTTGATACTGGTTCGATAAATGATTAAGTTCACAGTAAACAAAAAAAACACCGCTAGGAAATTTAAGAATATTTTTGGTGTTGATTTTTGTTGCAATGTCACTCTGCCTAATCATTATTGTTTTCAGTCCAAGCTATCTGAGTAATGCATAGACTATCCATTGCACATACAATTATTATCATGCTTCCAACCATGTACTAGTATAAATTGACGTTGGTTAAGATGACGCTTCAACTCAAATGACTTTGGTTAGTTCCACAACACATTCATTGAACAATGGCATTACTGGTCTGCTTTCATCCAGATAAATAATTAAACTGTTAAGTACATAAGTTTTCATAGACTCTGAATTCATGTTTGTGACTAACGGCACTTAGTTGCTTCAACTGGTCTATTTGTGTTGCTTCGCTAAGTATTAGTTTAATTGAATTTACTGCCTGGTTTATTATCGGATTACAAAACTAATTATTTGCGATAAAAGACAATGTTTGATTTTCGTTGCCAGACTTAGTGTAAGCGTACGTTTACATGCTGCCTTTCCTTTCCTGAACCTCTAAAGCGACCTGTAAATTTTATCTACCTTCAGGAATAAATTTTGGAGCTACTTTAATCGGTTGAATGATAAGCATGGAAACTAGTTAGTTTTGAAAAGTATTTATTTTGCGAGTTTTGGCAACACATTATCAACATTTGCATTGTCAAATCAGCCCCAATAAAGTTATCACGCCGGCCGCGCCTTCATTCCAGCTGTTCCGCAATATGGCTACAGCCGCGTGTGGAACATGCCTTCTTGATTGGTCCGGCAGTCCCCGTCACAATGGCCTACACGAAACCACTTGTTTTAAGAGTACTCTACTTTCAGCTAATGTGTAGATTCATGGATTACAGTTATCTATTGGCGTTTTGTATATCCAATAATCATCATAATGATTTTTTCATCTAAAAACTTTTAGGTGGGAAACTAAACTTGCAAAGACTTTAAAAATCGTCTCACGCGCGAGCATTGTCACGACCTTATTGGTGTTATGTATTTTCAAAAATCATTATAATAATTTTTTTCCATTTAAAAACTTTTTGGTGGAAGATTAAGCTTGCAAAGACTTTTAAAATTGTCCCACGCGCGAGCATTGCCACGAGCAAGGCAAATCAATGTGTGTAATACACAAATATATATTTTTACATAATCTTAGTAGTTTATGCAAATAATGTCATGCCCCAACTAAATATTTTGACACATTAAGTAAATTAAAATCTAATTTTTACAAGAATGGTAATACGTGTTCATACAAAGTATACAAGTCTATATACTTTAAGTAAAAATGTAAAACATCTTGAACGTGTAGGAGAGGCATGTAAATACAAATTTTGGGCCAAATATAGATGTACTGATTTTTGCAGCGTTTTTGCTGATTTTTGTTTTGCGTTTTTGATAAAATGGCAAAACTAATGGCTAAATGAAGATAAGCGCTTTTACAAGGAACAAAGACAAAAACAATGACAAAGACTATCAACTAATTGGAGATCAACATTAAAATGTTTAACGGCCTTTTTCTTATTTTGAATGTAATTTTAATGCTTATTATTTGCATAAGAAAGTTATAAAAGTATAAACACTTTAATAAAGTAGACTTACTAATGACTTGCCGTTACCAATAATGACGATCTTACTACTGTATAAGTTATAAAATTTTAATAAATTTCTCTTTCGCAGTAACCGTTAATCAAGTGTTTGCCCTCAGTGTTGTCATCTGTGGTGCCTTTATTTGTTTTCACCTGTTAAAATGTAAACTAGAGATCGCTTCCTGGTCGAAATTCAACCAAAATTTCAGTTGATCTGGAAGAAGTTTTAAAAACATTATTATATAACGAGAACATCTGTTCTTCCTAATTTCTCAGCAGTTGTTTTTGAATGATTCAACCAATTATCTTTCCTCCATAAGATTAACATAGGGAATTTAAAAGCCTTTAGGGCGAAGCTCTGCAGTCCGATTTGAATTAGAATGGGATTCTGATCATCTACAGCACTATACTTTTCTAACGGTATGCGCGGATTTCTTCTACGATGCACATACATGAGCTGAGAAAAAAGAAGAAAACGAAACATGCTTGCCTTTTAACATAGATTCCGTGTTCACTTCCCCGCTTTAAGTACGGTATAGACCTCCCACCCTTACATATCTGGCCTTTATGTATTTCACCCTCTCTGTTGACTGACTTTATATGACTCTGATAGTCCGTCAAAGCTGGTTTATATCGCCAGTTCGGAGTATTTGATAATTGGCCCTTTCGCCCCGCGGCGTACACAAGATGTCTCATAGCAACCGAGCACGGATTGTAAATATGATGCTCATTAAATGCCGATCGCCAGTAGCTCAATCCTCCCCCCTCCCCCTCCCACCACCCCACTACTCCCTTCGTAGATAGAGTAGTCACTTCATCTTGTTTGTCATCAACGATATTGCTTATCACCCCATCCCTTATCAATAATGCCACTACTGTAATTTGGTTGTCAAGATGAATAATTCCACGAGGCGACAAATAAGGGTTTTCTTTATAATTGTAATGATTTTTTTTATTAAATGAAGGTATTAAAACCATCAAGTAGAATGAACACGTGTTCATACAAAAAGAAAGGAGCTTTAAAAGTGTGGAATTTATTTTAAATAAAGTTAAATAGTGATCTACCGGTACCATTTATGAAAAATAAATTATTAATTCAATAATGCCCGTTCTTTGAGCTGTGCCCGTTTTAGTTTGCATGACCAAAGACTTAAAGGCTTAATATTGTGTTCCTTGAAGAAAACTACCGATTAAAAAGGTGATGCTGAAATGTGTCTAGTTTTAGTTATTTTTTCTTAATAAAACATTAAAACATGATTTGCTGTGCATAGAGTTAATCATTGGCGTGTTTTTTATTTTTTTTTCTTCTCATAAAGCGTGCTAAGTTATCTAATAGATGTTAATAGAGTTTGAGATATCTCAAAGACAATTTAGGCTACAACTATTAACTACACATATTTTTTGGCAACATAAGTTAGGCCTGACAGATTAGTCGAAGAGGATTTATTTGTATTTTTCAATGTAAATCTAGCCGCTGAAGGTGACTTGTATAACGTAGAAATAGCTATTTCCACCACACCATTATTAGTTTGCAGAACTGGGTTAGCTAGTTGATAGGACAATTTTGAATAGACTTCGAACTTTGCTAGTTTATTCTAGATTTATATCTCTCACCTGTGTAGCATGTATGGTACTTTTGTGAGCTTTGAATTTATCTTGCATTTTATTTATCAAATAATTCGAGGTTATTTCTCACATTTCTTAAAGAGGTTTAGTAAAGCAGCTCCATTGTGTCATTAAAGGTTGAAGACATTTTATATTAATTACTGTATTTTATGTGTCTATTCGTATGATGTTATGATTAGTATGTTTTATACCGTGGCATTGTATAGCGCGTTCTATTCCAAAATCGCTTTTTGTATTGTCAATTTATAAAATTATTCAATACAAACATTGACATAGTCAAGATTGGCGAGCTATCATAACTCGAAAATTAATTTCAAAAGCTTCATTTGCACGGAGCACGAGTTGCTTTAATTAATACTTCAGTAGCAGTTTCAATTTGACTATGACTATGTCAACAGTCAACGATTATCGTCCCGATGGCCGAGACTTCACCTTATAATGTCATTTGTAAAATGTATTTTAATAGGTATTTTACTGTTATTTGTAAAAGTACGTGGCGCATTATCACGTCCGCAAACGCAATATCGGCGATTAAAGGAGGTTATGAATAAACAAAAGCTTAATTAAGAGTTTGATTTGTTGTGTACCTGCTATTACTTTTTAGTAGTGGCAAATTGTTGGTTCCAGGCCAGTTCAATGACCTTAAGTAGGTCTAGAGGAAACTACGTAATCCAAAGACGTAATCAAAAACTTTGGCAGCTGAACTATCACGCACGTGATCTCTTAGCTATGCCAGCTGCCAGGCAAAATGCAAATGGCTCTTTCCAGGGGTCAAAAAAGATTTAGGCTGTGTTAGCTCTATAAAGAGAGATATAATTTTTATTTTAGTGTTTATCTTTTTACAAATCCTGACTCAGGTGCTTTGCACCGCAGAATTTATTTTCTTACTCTTAAAACCTGGTGGATGGCGAAATTAGCCATACAATATATATAAAAGATGGCGTTAGCATCTAAACTGTTCTTCATGACATTAATTCCTCGTAATCTAATTAGATGTCATTGAACTGGCTTGAAACCAACAATTAGCCACTACTCTTGCTGATCCTCTCTTGAACATACTGATGTGCTAACGTGACCGATGTTTTCTCGTTGCAGGAGCTGGGCTCCCAGCCGCTACCCACCATCGTGACGGAGGACCACGGCATGGCGGGCCACGAGCCGCCCAGGCAGCGAGCCGGTAAATATCACCCCTCATCACTACATCATAGGGCTGATACCTCAGGAATGCTGCACTTGACTTAAAATTTACTCCTGGGCAAAAAATCGCATTGGATAAACTACAGTATTTTCAATGCAAAGTCAGTGTTAAATTGATATAAGTTTTATGCATTACAAATTCTTTACCTCCATATAGATATAAATTTTTCCATTTTTGCGCTGGATTTGCGGCATTGCGTTAGATATTACTCAAGCTTACTTTTAGTTGTAGTTACAGTATACGCATACCTTTCTGAAGCTACACGGGCTCCTCCTCATTGGAGTTCCAAAACCCCCAACATGCAGAGTTAGTTTTTTTTCCAAAAAAATAAAGGTCGTTAGTTTTGTGCGCTGAATTTTAAGCGATCATCGCAGAAAGGAGTCGATTTGTCGGATCCATTTCATATAGTCTAAAGACGAACTGAGGTGAGCATTTTTGCACGATAAAAGAAAAGAATAGAAACATTAAGAGTCATCTTCACGCCTGTGCCAGTAGCACATTGTTGCGCAGTCGGCAATGTTAACCATACGGCTTTTTATGCTAAAACATGGTATTTTATTCCCCTGTTTCGGACGCCGTTTTTAAACCGATTTTCTTTAAAATTGGTAAGTGTTTAGTTGAATAGTTATATTACGCCCCTCATACCTCGAAATTTTGACAATTTAACAAATATTACCAAGGAAAATCGAGTTACTTTGCAACGTCACAAAGAGTAAAATTTGTTAAATTTTCAAATTTTCGATTTTTGAGGGGCGTAATATACCTATTTAACTAAATACTTACCAAGTTTAAAGAAATTTTGTTGAAAAACGGCGTCCGAAACAGGTGAATAAAATACCATTTTTGGCATTAAAGCCGTATGGTTAACATTGCCGACTGTGCAACAATGGGCTACTGGCCCAGGGATGAAGATGACCCTTAAGTTATTAGATTTTTACTTGATCAAGAGGCTTTCAAACGTTAGGAGTAGTGGGGTTTGGTTACTTTCAAAACGGAAGTCGTGCCATTTGCCAGCAGCTGCCAGCGGCCAGATGGCAAATCAGATGCTGTCGCCATATGTCATGCCATATAGCTTCCGGTGGGGAGCAGATGCCCTTTGAAATTTGAAATTCAACTTTACAATTGGGTTATGGAAAGTATGTCAAGGTCATCCAGAGTAAGTTTTAAAAAACCCTATCCCGCTACCACCGGAGTAATAGTTCGGAGAGTTGAACTAACCGGTGATAGCGGGATAGGTATAGAATTAGGTTTGTGAATTTTATTTGTGAAAAACATACAATCAATATGTGACAGCAGTGTTTAAACAAGTTGAAGTTTTGTTATGAACTACAGAGTTGTAAACACAAACACCGACGACGATGAGAAGGTAAACGCAGAATCCCCAGATGATGTATTTAAAAAGTTTGAACAAACGTAACATCTCGAGTTGGTTTTCCCGTTCCATTTCCAATCGTTTGATTTCCAATTTCAATTTATCCTCTTCCATCCTTGTTACAAATGGAACTTCATCCATCATATCCATCATGTTTGTGTTTTTTGAAACAAACGATGTTGATAGTTGAAGAGGCGACGATGGAATGAGAATTGAAAGAGGGAAATGTCGGTTAAATAAAGAAGTGGTGGGGGGAAAGAGCGTTGTTACATAGAAGTGGTGGGGGAAAGATGTTGCGCATCATTTGCCTCAGAAGTTGTGTCCGACCGTAGAGGGGTAAGAGGAGTAAGATTTAGTAAACTGTCTTCATCAGAACTTTCAACCTTATCACAAATAGGACAAGCGTAAGTTATTTCCAAATTCATTTTAATAGTGTTAAATTTATTTATAATTTCATTTAAAGTATTAAATATTTCTTGTAAATCTTCTTTTGAGTTTATTTCAAAACTAGAATTCATTCGTGCCAATGGAAAGGTGTTCATCGTTAGAGAGTTGGCAATCGAATGAGGATTAGCGCCTAGGGGGGGGGGGGTCCATTTTTTCGGGGGGGGGGGGGGGTCATTGACCTTTCCGGTCGGTCATTGACCCGAAGGAGTAGGGATGGACACAGAACCCTACTTCTCTTACTACTCAGGTGAAAGTCGGTCAACCAGTCATTTGCTCGCCATCTGCCGCCATCTGGCTCGAGTTATTGCCTCTATAAAAGTGGGTAGTTTATCGCGCCACGAACATTCACTGCCTTGCATCCGCTCAGTCATCATCTCTCATTAGTTTTACATTATGACTACTTCGTTAACTAGGTTTGAGGTTAGAATTATCCATGGAATAGACTTCGTTACTTTTAGCATTCATATTGTAGGTTAATTCTAACCTACAAAATTACTACTCTGGCGTTCTGTTTCAATTTCTTTTACACTTCATTTTATATCTCAGTCTTCTTTTAACTTCTGAATGTAACACATCAGTTATGATGGCTGCACAGTGTTTAAAATTGAAGCTTTTGCGAACACAACACATATTACGAAGTACTTCTAAACCTTCAATTTCAAAGTGTAGAATTAATTTAAATAGAGTTAGAAAGAAGTGCAGTTTTAACCCATTATACTCTTCGACAACTTCGCAGGTTAATGTTGATGATAGTGTTATTTACGACATTTTGCGTTCTATGTTACACTTCAACAACTTTGAACTTGTTACACCTATCGACTATGTTCAACAAGTTTTTTTTATTTTACCCCCACTATTCCCTATATAAGTGCCCCGACAATAATTCCTACTTCATTATCTTCTATGCTCTTGAGCTAACAACATCTAAACTCTAATTTACACTACAATAACAATGGAGACCAACCAAGAAAATGTTCAAGTTCAAGAAATATCATCAACAACTCATCCAAGGGAAAATCCTCCTAGAAATTCAACTTCACCAACTCCTCAGAACCCTATACAAGTTCCAGATGTATCTTCTACAGCAATAAATGATGTAGAAGCTATTCTTCGGTCCCTTGTCGGTTTCGACTAACCTGTATGACGATCACCGATAAACTGAACTCTTAATAGTTCGGTCTTTTTTTAAACCCCCTCCATATGACCTTGAAGCAATTATCCCCTCTCCTTTATAAACTAACTCCTACTTCAAAAATTAACACCATCTGCTCACCCCTTCTCCACCCCATCATTTGATATAGCCTCTCCCCACCGGAAGCTATATGGCATGGTATATGGCGACAGCATCTGGTTTGCCATCTGGCCGCTGGCAGCTGGCGTGGCAGCTGCTGGCAAATGGCACGACTTCCGTTTTGAAAGTAACCAAACCCCACTACTGTTAGGTTTAATAATGGACCCATGAGTGTTTAGCACTGAACGATTTTCATTTAAACCACCTGTGATTTGAGTGTCCTGTAGAAAAGACAGAAAGGCAATGTATCCAAGTAATGAATTTGTACTTCACTAAATATGCGTTAAAATACCCGTTGAAAACAAGGATAGTGTTTTCCCATCCACGTGTTTAGCTGATAGTTAGACCTTGATACAACAAATGTAGTGTTTGATCCTTGAATCAGTAATGAGAGGAAGGCGCCCGGCGTTGTAGCGATTGTGATTGTTCTACAGTTCACCAGTGAGTCGTGATCGAGGGGGCCTTGTACCGGGACAGAGTGGGTACCCGCCGGTAAACAACCCAGGACCGCAACAGGACGTGCTGTTGTTGGAGTGTTTTGTTTGTTTCAGGTTTCAGAAATAGCTATTTGTGTATTAAGAGCGTAAAGAACGTCATTGCCACGCGAGAATTGTAGATGGCCGCACGAAGCGTCAGCTGAGAGCGGCAATGACTATTTGCGCTCGTAATACACAAGACTTTTCCTACCAACATATTTGCAACATTAAATGTTTTATTGTATACAAAATGTCCTTTTGATTATGTTTGATTTGTTTCTGTTAAAGCACACACTGTTAACTAGCAAACATAAACTCAAACTAAAAAAGAAGCAATTATTAAACGACAACAATGACCAACAGCTGTGGTCATGGTTTGTAATAATAGCTGACATTAAATTGCTGTTTGATTTAGCGTGCTGTAAAGATCATTGCCGCTCCAGAGCGGAAAAGTAACGGAAACCGGAAATGAACTGCTTTGCGTAGAGTTTACAATGTGATTATTTCCAAGCAGCGGTAGGAAAATAAACAAAACGGAGGTTCCCTTGCATCCAGTTTCTTCCCGCTATTCGATAGTCCAATTGGAAACATTTTTCTTTTCACTCTCTATTGAAAAACCAAAAGTTGTATTGGATATCGAGAAGAGGAACAAATGTGGAGGAACACACTGAGTATAATTTTAATATTACTATTGCCTATACCAAAGAGAAGACAACCTAAACCTCAAACCTAAACCTTACTCGCTTCTCTTTGCCCATGCATTTGTTTAATAAAACTTCAAATAGGTACTTCTTGTAATTAATGAATCGTCAATACATTAACAGCCTTGACACCTTTAATATTATCTTTGCAGATTGTTAATACTCACGTATTAAGTAGCCTGAGGCGTCAAATATTGTTCTTCACACTGGACGCGTTTCAAACGAATTACCGTTTATCTTCAGTATATAGTGAATGTGCAAATACAGTGTATTTGTGTCGTGTGTAAAAACTGACAACCATAAAAAATGGGCTTTTAATTTTAGTAAAGTGACTGCTGAAGATGAACGGTAATTCGTTTGAAACGCGTCCAGTGTGAAGAACAATTTTTGACACCTCAGGCTACTTAATACGTGAGTATTAACAATCTGCAAAGGTAATAATGAATCTTTAAAAAAATCTTCAACGATTCTAAATTAGATATTAAAAAATTCAGTATAATTTACTATTATAGTTAAAAAGAAGCGAACTGTAAAACATATTTTAACTGGCAATATTTTATTAATTGTTTCACTGAAATGTAAAAAATTTTATTTTAACTTTTCTTTAGGTTAACAGTTCCTCAATTACTCGGTATAAGTTTAAATTCCCTATTTTTCTGATCTCCCCAATTTAAACGTAGAAAATCAAAATTTTTTGTCTGAGACACAATGCTTAACAATCAATGATGATGGAAATGCAGAGAGGAACTCAGGAATGCCCTCGTGACTAGAGCCCTCTCTTAATTTAAGTTTGGAAAGCATTCAAGACACGGAAGAGTTTGAGAAACTTTCAAATTAAATGTACGTACTGTATTCTGAAATGAACATTTTCATTATAAATTATTAATAAACATTTGAATTAATTTTCTACTGTTTGTTATTTATAAAACGTTTAACAGTACGACGGTTTCGTCCAACATTTTTTTGCAAATTTAATTTTTTACAACGCTGTTTCATTTTATTATTTTTTACTTAGTTCGACATTTCCAGGGTATATCGTCAATACCCTGGAAGAAGATCTTCTGAAGAAGATCGGTTTTATCATTATATAAAACAACGGGAGTTTTCTCAGAGGGAAATAAACAATATTTAATTTGTTATGACCTACAAACTCCGACGTGACATAATATGAGCATCAAAGAACAATGTTGTTGTCGTAGCGAGCGTTTGATGGAGTGCACCATTATACAGCATGTTATTCCTGTATGCCGTCCTCCAAGTTCCAATAGAGTCTGATCGACCACAACATTCCATTTATTGGTTATGTATTGTTTTGTGAAAGTGTTATAGTCAGATTTATTCAATCCATTACATAACCTTTACTCTAATATACATCGATTGCTTAGTTAGTTTTCATTATATCTTATAGGCTTAGGCCTACTCTAAAACAAGCACTGTTTGTACGGGCAAATTTTTTTTCTCTCCAAAGAATTTGTAATTTTTTGTTGCATATGGGGGTTTTGGCCACGAGAAATCGATTGGAACTGTCCCATGTCTAGGAAAAATCCGGTTTCCGCACTACAGCCCTTCAAAGTTCCCATGTTAGTACGAAAATTTCTCAGAAAATTTGTAAGCTATGAAGATTTTTAAATTGAACAAAAATCAGCTGATAACTGTAGATAAAATAAACCAAAATGTGTTACATCTTTAACCTGCGGTTTAGGAAAATTATACCAAAGTGCAGCACCCTTCGGTCTGGCGAGTGAGCGAAGCGAACGAGCTCGTCTTAAAAGAAAGAGGCGATTGGGCGGAGCGAACGAGCTTTGTGTGAGAACGAAAGTAATAATTTTACCGAGCTTAAGCTCGGTCCCCCCGGTACTATAAATTTAAACATATACATTTTCCTGTAATAAATTTTGTTAAGTCAACCCTGTAGCCTATTTATTTGCGCTATTTAATATTTGCTCCAATGCGATGTATCGATCTCATCGATCGGTTTTTTTCGATAGTAGAGTAGGCACTATATGAATAATACTATCGACCTCAAATTTGATCGTTAAATCGCATCGAATGGATATCGATAGATCAAATATTCTTTTTGAATTTTCTTTGCGACCCCTCCAAATAATTTAACGTAACAAATTGTGTATTTTTGAGCCCTTGCAAAATTGTTAATTAAAAATTATTTAATTTAAAAATTTAATGGTAAAACCCCATAAAAACCCAATACAAGACAAATCTAAGATGACCTCCCATCTAAAACCTTTGTTCGTAGTAATATGTTCCAAATTTTAGATTTCTATCATTAAAATCACAATCTTTCCACATATCTGCCGCACTAAATGATATTAAAATTTTACAATAATGTATTCTAAACATGTTTGGTAAAAACGTTGCTTCAGATACAAAATTATAACGACACACTAGACAGAACGAGAGCTGTTTTCGCTCCAACCGGCGAAGCTGTTGAAACAGACTTCATTTCCCATCACATCGATGTCATATTGTTTCCAGAACCCAATTGAGCTTGAGGATCCTTTTTGTTGTAACGCAACAGAATTCTGAGATATTTACATTTTGTAAGTCCTTTGAGAAATGTTTTTAATGTTGGAAGTTCTATTCTCAGCTCAGAATGTTTTAAAAGGAGTGAAAACGATAAAGCGCTTCCTGGTATTTCGTAATAAATTTAGCACCAGCGGTAAAAATACCTTTACTAATTCACGAATTGGCTACTTCAGCAAAAAAAAAAAAAAAAGAAAAGAATATTACTGCGAACATTTAAAGAGGTCTTTAAAAGATTTGGTTTGATAAATAAATAGAACAAATAATAATTTAATTCAATAAATGTGTAGATGAACGCAGTACGTTACAAAAAATTACAGCCTTATTAAGCCACAATCAAAATAGGTTTGGTTCATTTACTCTTCCCTCTCTTTTCCTATAGGCTAGTTTGTTTAGCTAATTAACTTTCTAATCCACCATAATACTTACGTACTGTTATGCAGGTTCTTTTAGTAATGTAAAATCGGAAACCCATTTCCTTATTTATTTGTTAAGGATGTTAACCTTTTGATTATGCTAATATAATTAAGTGAAAAATTCGACATTGATTTTTCATTAGTAGAACATAAAAAACTAATACTGTATATCAATCCGCCAATCACACTAGTATGTAATGTTCCTTGATTATACAAATTATACATATAAAATCAAAATAAGTAGGCCTACAAAATTAAAAAAAAAAATTTCTTGTCTAGTTAGTTATCTCTTCTTGCGTTGTTTGAAAATCATTCGGTATTTTTAAAGATGAGCAGTGTAATAACAGCTGGGCAAACACTATAGAAATTTTATTTCGAAATAAAAACAACAAAAACATTTTTTTTTAATAACCTTTGTTCAAGACATTATTTATAAATTCACCCAAAATAAAAATTATTAGTTTATATCACCTACCTTAGTTATTTAGTATAACATGTGACAGTAATAAAGATAATGCAAGGACCAACGACCTATATAAACAAAAATAAAAATTGTGACCTTATGAATTTGTCCAATCAACAGGTCATAAATTTGTCCCAGAACCCCTACTTTTCCATTACTGAAGAACTTGTCAGATTTTAAAATAATTACAACCTGTATGGAAACATTAGTACCGTAACTCATAAGCTTATATGAAGGTGTGATGTAGCTTTATCAGTGATAACAATGTGGTATCAGCTGATCGATACAGCAGCCCCTATTGTTGCAATCGACCGTGGCGCGGGGTTACCCGAGGTCAGTGGCTACTGTATAATGGCTGTAGGTAGCACACGACAGGTGGCATCATGGCTCACACAATGATACAATGCTTCGTCTTTGGCACCTCAATGTCACGCCGCGTTCGTCCTCGAGAAGTGGCGATGGCAAGGACCAGACTGGGGACCCGACATTGGGGCATCCATTCGATAACTGACGATTGTTAACAATACCGGGAGTTTTTTTGACAACATCTAAAGAAAAATTGCTGGTAGTTTGAAAATTTTTTAAATCAGTTTCTATCTGGACTGATCAGTCACTATCTAACTTTAAGATTTTATTTTATTTTTATTTAATTTTGTGTCTATCAACGCCAGTGGCATTTTTACGTTTTGAAGGGGAACGGTCCAAACCCCAGTCTTGTTACTATCTAACATCGACCAGTTGTTAGAAAGCATCATTAATTAATAGCCCAATGACAAATGGCAACTGGGTCCGGAATCGATCATTTAAAAAGCTACTTTCTCAGGAACGAACCGGCAACCTTTGGATTCAAAGGCGAGCACTATAACCACTCAGTTACCCAGCTAGTTAAGATTAAGATTTATCACTTTAGCACTATTTCTTTTATCATTGGCTGGATAGCTAAGGGGTTAAAGCTCTTGAATCTGGAGGTTGCCGGTTTGATCCTGGAAAAAATCTGCTTATTATTGGTTCGAAACTGAACCCAGCCACCTTTGATCATTTTTATCTATTAGAGTCGCAGCACCGGCCGCATTCATTTTTATTCCCATAAGACTAAATGTTAAGTCAAACATCCGCTACGCCTATAACATTAATCGAAAAATTCATCATCCTTATGCTATATTTAAAGGAAATTTTAATATTTAGGGCCCTGTGAAACAGAAAGTTTTATATTATTGATTGTTTGATTAATAAACTACAAAGCATTCTCAACATTTTCGAACAAAGTACTCTTTTGAAGGTCGGTGTACAAGTACAACATTCACTCCCAATCCCGCGGTGACACAGTTATGGATGTGACCCCGGTGGAGAGGAAAGGGGAGGGGGAGCGGGTTGAGTGATCAAATTTGGCGGGAGATTATCGTCATCAGCTGAGATATCAGGATCAGAGCCATCGTGCCGCCGGCTACTACGGCTGTAGGAGTGTGTGCCAGCTTCTATAAAAACTTTGACGAGGGTAAATTTATGGACCCAAGTGGAACGATGAGCTGGCACAGTGTCCGTTTCCCGGCTACTACAGTGTCGGACGACAGCTTGTCGTTAACAACTATGACATCAGCAACATGGGTGAATTCATATTGTAAATCATTAGGGACACGCTTCTAACAATGAAATCGATATTTACATTTTGACTGTTTGTGCAAAAACTTGAAAAAATAGTTTCATATTTTTAATTTACGATTTGGTGTTTTGGGCTTCCCGAACCACAACCTCTTCATGTTGTAGGCTTTTCATTGTATCTAAAGTTAGTTAAATTTTCCCAGACAGTAACTCTTTGCAAATTGATTAGTGCATGGTTAAAAGTCATGTATAGCCCCCTAGTGGTCGCGAATGAGGAAGGTAAAAGCTAAGTTCAAACTTTCGAGCTTACTAATTCATTAGTATCAAACACATTATAAGGTCTGGAGTCTGGAGCAATTTTAATATGCATTGTTTATCACGTAATAATCAGTTATTAGTTTTAAAATACTGAATAAATGTGTAAAATAGTAACGATGCATTATAAATACTCACCTAATCCATTCAAAATTAAGATAATGCGACGGAACAAATCTGTAATTAGAAGCAATCGCTATTTTTGTTCTAATTGTTCGCTGGTGCAGTAGACCGCATCGGTATAAATAGTTGAATGGCTTCCTTATTAGGTCGGTGTGGATGAAAAAAGCTATATATTAGGTCGGTGTGGATGAACAAAGCTATATATTAGGTCGGTGTGGATGAACAAAGCTATATATTAGGTCGGTGTGGATGAACAAAGCTATATATTAGGTCGGTGTGGATGAACAAAGCTATATATTAGGTCGGTGTGGATGAACAAAGCTATATATTAGGTCGGTGTGGATAAACAAAGCTATATATTAGGTCGGTGTGGATGAACAAAGCTATTCATCAGTGGCAGGTTCAGACACGGTGTTGATAGCAGGTTATTAGCAACTGGACGCCGCACCGCGCAAACAACATTACCCAACACAACAGGCCGTCTCTGATTACGTTGATAGCATCATGCATTCGTGTGCATTCACGGATTTGAGAGTGGGAATTCAATAGTGTATTCGCGGCTGATAGTTCGGTGGATTTCAAACTTGGTATACTGGGAGGTCTATAAATGAATGGATCCCTCCAGTAATGTAAGCGACAAAATCCAAATTTTACAGGAACTAAAAAGCGTAAAACAAACAACATTATTTTATTTTATTTTCATATATTTTTTGTTATATGTGTACAACAGTATAAATTTCCATGATAACACATCAATACAAATTGTAATATAAAAGTTATAACAAAAAAACGTGGTTTTAAAATTGCAGTAATGTTGTAAACTATTTTCTTAGACAAATCTCGTTCGTTCCGCTCACTTGTCCTCTTTCTATTTTAAACGAGCTCGTTCGCTTCGCTCACTCGCCAGGCCATTTGGTGCAATTTGGTACAAATTTGTTGGTTAAATATGTAACGTAACACATCTGATTATATGTGCAATTATCAGCTGATTTTTCTGTTCAATTTAGTAACTACAACAAATCTTTATAAGAACCAGCTCCAACCGATTCCTCGTGGCCAAAACCCCCTCATATTCAACCAAAATTAAAAATCATTGGAGCGAAAAAAAATTTGCTCGTGCAAACTTTTAGAGTATAAATAAGATTTAATCCATACTACAGGATATTCATTTTACTACCGGTACAACTAGTCGTAATTGTTGGTCAGCTGTTTGTTGTCGTCAGTGCTGCCACCGCGCGGGAATTTCTCGCGGCCGCCACCGTGGTTGGCAGCACTGGCCACCATGTGCTCGGAGCGCGGGTGTACTAACCTATATCGCTCAGTGTATTTTTGACTTCGCCGCGTCGCCGGTAAATAAGTCGTGTCTTTGTGTCGCAATTTTCTGTTCGGTTTTGCCATTGTGTTTACGAAGAAGACGGTTATTTACGCTTTCTGTGTAAGTTTATTTTCTAATGTATTATTTAAGAATAAAAATATTTAAACATTCATACAGTAATTCATGTAAACATTGTTATTATAAATACTGTAATTTAATTTTTTTTACCTTTCAGGGGTTTAAAACGTTTGTGGTCAATGTCCAATTAAATTTTAAACTATTTAAAAATGTTCATCTTGTTTCCTACGTCGACAGTGCTATGTGTTTGGAATTTCAATGGAGTTTGATAACCACTTAACCAAATAAATTGTTTTATTTTTTTACTCTAGATATTATTATCGAGGTATTTTATTCAAGGTAGGCCCATAGCCTACAAGGTTTCTCAGTCCTGAACGATTATTTTTATAAAAATAATGATGATAAATCGCCTATCCAATAGACGAGACTATTGTTTAGAGATTTGTGGGTTGGGTTCTGTAATTCCTTATTTAGGCCTAATTGATTTTATAATTAATGCGCCAATCTATTTCAATAGTATTCGACTTCGTCTTAAGGAAACGTTAAAAAATAAACACTGTGCATTTACATAAAAACGCATAAATATGAACACGTAACCACACGTTTGTTTACTTCATTAAATTTTCTACTGGACTTTCCTTAATATAATGGCAAAAAGCAACACTGTTTTAATTCAAAGGTTTCTGCCTTGGATACTGCATCGCTTTTTAAGTTCTTTTTTCTATTTCCCCTCTTTCATTCCCACAGTCTAATTTAAACACATTTAGCCCAAAATTAATTTATGTCAACTTTATGAATTTTGAACCAACAAAATAGAAGTGAACTGAATTATTTTTGGGAAAATTCAAAGCGAAATATTTACGAAAAGCAACGTAGACTGCGACGTACAATAGTGGTTATAACCCATTGTTTACCCGGTGGCCGCACGTTGTCGGCAGTGACGTCATGTTTCTCCCTGGCGGACGTGGGACGTGTTTACATGTCGATTGCCAAGTCTGTAGGACGAGTGCGACAGTGCGAGACGTGACAGTGTGTCGGCGCGGCTCTGTAGAGCTACGCAGCTGCGTACACACACGCCATCACGCCCCCGCCCGTGTCATATGAACGTACGTGACGGTGATAACGCCTCAACCGCAACCGAGCAAAATACTGTTCTATCTTCTTTGAACTAATGCATTTTAGAGAATTTCCCTAAAGGGAATAGTAGCCATGTTAGGGCCTAAGCCCGGGACCACTTTACTTTTTCATTTTGAGGTCCCCAGAAGCCAAAATCACCCACCGTTCGTTCTTTTGAATTTTAACAGGTTACGGAGAAAAGTTAAAAATAGGTTTCCAATGTTAATCTTATGGGGAATCGACAAAATGTATCTCGCTTATTTATTGGAATAACTTGATAAAATTTGGTATGTACATTCACTAGGTGGGGTTAAACTGATATTTGCTTACAACACCCATATGGCGGCAAACCTACATACTCATCCCCATGCAGATTATGGTAAAAATTTTAAAGCGACGAATTACATTTACATAAAACTAACTATTACATTTTCTTACAAAACTAACATTTTCCAACAACATCCAATGGCAGCAAACCTACATACTCATTCCTATGGTATTTATATGGGGAAAATACTAAATCTCAAGATCCTTTGGAAATCCGCTGATTACGTAGGTCTGCTGCGACGGGGGTATTTTTGTGATACCGTGCCTACAACAATAGCCTACAGGCTACATTGGCTACCTACCACAATGCAGTTACAGTATCGGGTTTGCTTTGAAACATAAACGGCGGAAAATAGGTAAATTTACAAAATATTATAACTTCTATCCCTAATTCCCGCTTATCGGTTTCAATGGAGTATTTGAATTTTGAAAAAAAAAATACCGTACGGTACTATATTTATGTGATACTATTTTATGGGATTTTTGTTCACACAAGAAAAATCGTCCCTAGTCAAATGTTGAAATATTGCCAAACGTTTTCAGTCAGAAAAGGTGCTTTATAGAAAAAAATCAGGCTAAACTATATATTTGCAAAATACTTGGTTAATAAAATTAACTGTCTGTCAGTATGATTGGATTTGACCTACTTCCACTGAGGTGAGAATAGACTCAATAAGTTTAATGGCCGTGAAACCAACTCAGTCGAAGAGGAAGCTGGTGATATCACACGACTGACCGGAGGGCGAGGCGATACGGTGTAATTGAAAGCGCTCTATCACCAGTCTGGAGTGTAGCGCTGTGTCTCTGCTATCCATCACTGCACACTCGAGATGTTCTGCACCACTGAGCCAATCTAGTCACCGGCTGAAGAATGGGCTCAATACCGTGTTGTTTATCGTGGTGCTGTACTCTCCTGATATCGCCTAGACACCTCGCTCCTCATCACCAGTCTGGAGTGTAGCGCTGTGTCTCTGCTATCCATCACTGCACACTCGAGATGTTCTGCACCACTGAGCCAATCTAGTCACCGGCTGAAGAATGGGCTCAATACCGTGTTGTTTATCGTGGTGCTGTACTCTCCTGATATCGCCTAGACACCTCGCTCCTCATCACCAGTCTGGAGTGTAGCGCTGTGTCTCTGCTATCCATCACTGCACACTCGAGATGTTCTGCACCACTGAGCCAATCTAGTCACCGGCTGAAGAATGGGCTCAATACCGTGTTGTTTATCGTGGTGCTGTACTCTCCTGATATCGCCTAGACACCTCGCTCCTCATCACCAGTCTGGAGTGTAGCGCTGTGTCTCTGCTATCCATCACTGCACACTCGAGATGTTCTGCACCACTGAGCCAATCTACAGTCTCCGGCTGAAGAGTGGGCTCAATACCGTGTTGTTTATCGTGGTGCTGTACTCTCCTGATATCGCCTGGACACCTCGCCCCTCATCACCAGTCTAGAGTGTAGCGCTGTGTCTCTGCTATCCATCACTGCACACTCGAGATGTTCTGCACCACTGAGCCAATCTAGTCACCGGCTGAAGAATGGGCTCAATACCGTGTTGTTTATCGTGGTGCTGTACTCTCCTGATATCGCCTGGACACCTCGCCCCTCATCACCAGTCTGTAGTGTAGCGATGTGTCTCTGCTATCCATCACTGCACACTCGAGATGTTCTGCACCACTGAGCCAATCTATAGTCACCGGCTGAAGAATGGGCTCAATACCGTGTTGTTTATCGTGGTGCTGTACTCTCCTGATATCGCCTAGACACCTCGCCCCTCATCACCAGTCTGGAGTAGCGCTGTATCTCTGCTATCCACCACTGCACACTCGAGATGTTCTGCACCACTGAGCCAATCTACAGTCACCGGCTGAAGAATGGGCTCAATACCGTGTTGTTTATCGTGGTGCTGTACTCTCCTGATATCGCCTAGACACCTCGCCCCTCATCACCAGTCTGGAGTGTAGCGCTGTATCTCTGCTATCCATCACTGCACCACTGAGCCAATCTACAGTCACCGGCTGAAGAATGGGCTCAATACCGTGTTGTTTATCGTGGTGCTGTACTCTCCTGATATCGCCTAGACACCTCGCCCCTCATCACCAGTCTGGAGTGTAGCGCTGTATCTCTGCTATCCATCACTGCACCACTGAGCCAATCTACAGTCACCGGCTGAAGAATGGGCTCAATACCGTGTTGTTTATCGTGGTGCTGTACTCTCCTGATATCGCCTAGACACCTCGCCCCTCATCACCAGTCTGGAGTGTAGCGCTGTATCTCTGCTATCCATCACTGCACCACTGAGCCAATCTACAGTCACCGGCTGAAGAATGGGCTCAATACCGTGTTGTTTATCGTGGTGCTGTACTCTCCTGATATCGCCTAGACACCTCGCCCCTCATCACCAGTCTGGAGTGTAGCGCTGTATCTCTGCTATCCATCACTGCACCACTGAGCCAATCTACAGTCACCGGCTGAAGAATGGGCTCAATACCGTGTTGTTTATCGTGGTGCTGTACTCTCCTGATATCGCCTAGACACCTCGCCCCTCATCACCAGTCTGGAGTGTAGCGCTGTATCTCTGCTATCCATCACTGCACCACTGAGCCAATCTACAGTCACCGGCTGAAGAATGGGCTCAATACCGTGTTGTTTATCGTGGTGCTGTACTCTCCTGATATCGCCTAGACACCTCGCCCCTCATCACCAGTCTGGAGTGTAGCGCTGTATCTCTGCTATCCATCACTGCACCACTGAGCCAATCCACAGTCACCGGCTGAAGAATGGGCTCAATACCGTGTTGTTTATCGTGGTGCTGTACTCTCCTGATATCGCCTAGACACCTCGCTCCTCATCACCAGTCTGGAGTGTAGCGCTGTGTCTCTGCTATCCATCACTGCACACTCGAGATGTTCTGCACCACTGAGCCAATCTACAGTCACCGGCTGAAGAATGGGCTCAATACCGTGTTGTTTATCGTGGTGCTGTACTCTCCTGATATCGCCTAGACACCTCGCTCCTCATCACCAGTCTGGAGTGTAGCGCTGTGTCTCTGCTATCCATCACTGCACACTCGAGATGTTCTGCACCACTGAGCCAATCTACAGTCACCGGCTGAAGAATGGGCTCAATACCGTGTTGTTTATCGTGGTGCTGTACTCTCCTGATATCGCCTGGACATCTCGCCCCTCATCACCAGTCTGGAGTAGCGCTGTATTTCTGCTATCCATCACTGCACCGCTCAAGATGTTCTGCACCACTGAGCCAATCTACAGTCACCGGCTGAAGAATGGGCTCAATACCGTGTTGTTTATCGTGTGCTGTAGTTTCCTGATATCGCCTAGACATCTCGCCCCTCATCACTAGTCTGGAGTGTAGCGCTGTATCTCTGCTATCCATCACTGCACCACTGAGCCAATCTACAGTCACCGGCTGAAGAATGGGCTCAATACCGTGTTGTTTATCGTGTGCTGTAGTTTCCTGATATCGCCTAGACATCTCGCCCCTCATCACCAGCCTGGAGTGTAGCGCTGTATCTCTGCTATCCATCACTGCACCACTCGAGATGTTCTGCACCACTGAGCCAATCTACAGTCACCGGCTGAAGAATGGGCTCAATACCGTGTTGTTTATCGTGTGCTGTAGTTTCCTGATATCGCCTAGACATCTCGCCCCTCATCACTAGTCTGGAGTGTAGCGCTGTATCTCTGCTATCCATCACTGCACCACTCGAGATGTTCTGCACCACTGAGCCAATCTACAGTCACCGGCTGAAGAATGGGCTCAATACCGTGTTGTTTATCGTGTGCTGTAGTTTCCTGATATCGCCTAGACATCTCGCCCCTCATCACTAGTCTGGAGTGTAGCGCTGTATCTCTCTGCTATCCATCACTGCACCACTCGAGATGTTCTGCACCACTGAGCCAATCTACAGTCACCGGCTGAAGAATGGGCTCAATACCGTGTTGTTTATCGTGTGCTGTAGTTTCCTGATATCGCCTAGACATCTCGCCCCTCATCACTAGTCTGGAGTGTAGCGCTGTATCTCTCTGCTATCCATCACTGCACCACTGAGCCAATCTACAGTCACCGGCTGAAGAATGGGCTCAATACCGTGTTGTTTATCGTGTGCTGTAGTTTCCTGATATCGCCTAGACATCTCGCCCCTCATCACCAGTCTGGAGTGTAGCGCTGTATCTCTCTGCTATCCATCACTGCACCACTCGAGATGTTCTGCACCACTGAGCCAATCTACAGTCACCGGCTGAAGAATGGGCTCAATACCGTGTTGTTTATCGTGTGCTGTACTTTCCTGATATCGCATCGGTCCCGCTTTGTCCGAGTAAACCTTGGGAAACCAGTTTAAAGGGTGATTAAACTGCCGCAAACAGTCTTTGATTGCTGGTGTTTTTGTCGCATTAAGTCTTGTATTGAAGAAATTGTTGTTTTGTAAATTACTTAAAAAGGTTTCCATCAAAAAATTCTTAGGTTTTAATGTAATTTTCTGAAAATGTTCGAAGCGAGGTATGTATTTTGCCAGTAATCAAGTTTATTCGTACATCTGCATCAGTTTGTAAGTTGTCATTTGGATAAATGAACGAAACATATCACGTAGTACTACGTAGTTGTAGTAGGAAGTAGTAGTAGCAAGTAGTATCGCAGTAGGCGGTGCGGTGTCGCGCAGTAGTAACTAGTGACCTTGTACTCTAATGTAGTGCATGTGTTATACAACACCGCTACCGCCACCTGTTGTCCAATGTTGCTGCCATTGTTTACATCCAAGACCCGAAATAGCACGTTCTCTCGCGTTTTATCGCTAAATAACCATTCCTTCGCGAGACAGTCTTGTACAAAATTTGTCAAAATGTCTACGTAGTTAGTTGTTTTGTAAATTTACTCGTTGAATCTATTTTCTGGTTATTGAAAATTAATTTTAGAATACATGCTAGTAGTGTGGAAATACCGGTTTTACCTCAGTTTTGGCATGATTTTATAGGGGGATTTCCTATAGGGAATTTTTTTGGACACAGATTTAAAATTTTGATTCCGAGATTTGATATGTGCTAATGTTTATGTATAGTTATATTATATATTTATATATTTGTGTATAGGTTTTCGGCATTTAACATGGGGTTACTTTTTAGGAATTTTCTTGGACACATGCCTATGAGCTTATTTTAAAATATCTGATTCATTGATATAAGAATTATGACTATTTGGGAATCCTAACCATTTAACATATAGTTGGTTTCCTTTGCGTCTTAATACTTTTTCTATTAAATACATGTCTTTATAATTTGTCTTTAACAATTCATAGCTGTAAAATCCCCCCTTGATAATGTTTCCATTCTCATCTTGTACACTGAAAGAAATTAGTGACTTTTCTAGATAAAAATTAGGTAAATCTAGCCAAACTTCACCCCTAAATTTGTGACGGCCAAACGGTTTGTTATTTTGTCCAAATACGTTTGGCTGAATTTATTTAGGCATTTCAACAAAAGAAGTTTAAAAAGATTTGCCATTCGTATTCTGGAAAAAATACTAGGTCATGTTAATAGTTTTAACAAAACATGTTACACAGTTTTAGCCAAACAGTTCAGCTACTTCAGTTCGCCATCTTGGGAAGCGTTCAGCTCAATCGCCCAGCATGTTTGGCAGTTTCAGCCGAACAGTTCGGATAATTCAGCACGCGCGCTCATACTGATCTAGCTAAGCACTGTGTATGATATCTACCAAGATCGATCATGATATTGACAAACTCTTACTTGTTTTAGCAAAACAGTGAGGGTAATGTTGTGAGTCTTTAAAAGCACTCTTCCAGATTATATTGCTATCTAAACTAATCAATTTTGCTAGTTCTGAGAGTGTTTTGTAAGCCCCTGTAAAAGTATTTTTCTTTTTACAAGAATAATCTTTTATAATTTCAATATTTTTAACAAATGTTGATGCTGCTATGTAACAGAGACATTTAACATCAATTGGATTTTTAAATGCTTCGAGACAATCTGTATCAGTACAGTAAAAGAAATCAATTACATTAATCAGCATAAAATATTTAAGTACAAAAAATTATAAGTGGCTACATACTGAAAACTGAATAATATATCACACTGAATAATAGATCGGATCTTCCAAAAGTACAATCATCAGATGAACGCTTTTAATCACTTACTATTAAAAAGAAATTAAATTTATGTTCTCCAGTCATAAAAAGTGGTTTCACTAGATAGAGCAATAAATAGGTAAAAAACACAAAACATATTTTAGTATAACTTACATTTACATAAATAATAGTATAACATTCCTCATGTAAAAGACAATAATTCTGTAATAGTTAACAAACGTTATCATAATCTTTACTAAAAGCTGATATTAACCTAGTTCAATATCACTTAACAATTAAGAAATAACCAATAACAAATTTTAATAAATTAATATTGTCCAAGTCCACACAAGTTGAGTTTAAATTGAGTCCATCCCTGCTTTTTAGTATACGTGTTTCAATATAGGCCTACTGGATCGGCTTCGGATCACCATTGTTCATTGTTGACCAGCTTTATGATATTTTTCTCACTCAATTGGTTTTTTGGGTGCCATCTTATATCCACTTAGAAACCTAAAAAAATAAACTTAATTAATCTAATGACACAGCAAAACAACTGATAGTAGCCTTAATAGAAAGACATAGAATTTATCAATTTTAATAATGTTTCTATATATTTATATATTTTTCATGTTTAGTTTTATTAGATTTATAATTTACTATTCAATGTGTATTTATATGTTCCTGTGAATGTCTAAGAAAAGTGAAGTGTGTGACCGGCAAAGACTCATTCCCAGCCACAAACCTAGAGTCTATTGGGGAAATATTTAGTTTCCTTTTATTGTTAAACACAATGTTATTGTATATTATTACAAAATAATATAGTTTATTTAAATTTGAATTTGAGGGCTACTGTAAAAAATACCTAACCAAAGAGGGTTGAATGTCGAAACATTACACATCGATAGTAAATTACTGTAACCGTCCTCCCGTTGACCGACAAATACATGACAGGTCCTTATGAGACTTGGTGCTTGTGATTTAGCGAGTGAAACATTATTGATAGGAAATTGTACAGGCCTAAATTAATAACCACAAACAACTGAAAAAATAAAGGAATTACCAATCTAGAGAAATAAAATAATAATAATAATAATAATAATAATGATGATTATCGTATTTGGTGTCTTTTGGGCTCATTACAGTTCATAGGAATATAATACATTTTGAATTGATCGATAATTAGTTTTACCAATAAGAATAGAAACATGAGATTAACATCAAACTTAAATTTCAATCAATATAGTAGTATTAACTTAAAGTTTAGGTTATTCAGTGGTTTTAGAGAACTTCATGACATGATAAAGTTGAACACTTACCTTTGAAAACTGCGAGATGGCTTTGGGACCCCCACTTTTTCAGAAGATAAACGCAGACTTCGAACATAGAAAAGATCTTTTGAGTTACACCATGAACTCAAAGCACTCAAAACAATGCGGTCCGGAGCCAAAGACGGGGAGTGCACTACAAGAGAGGTTAGGTCTATAGTGTGACCGCGCACTCAGATGGGCAAGGCGGCAACTCATTCGGGCGATTCACCCAAACATAGTTGTTGATTTAGCTAAACGGTCGATTACATTATATCAGAGACACAGAACTTTGATCGAAATACGATGCTAGAATAGGGGGAAGTGTTTAGAAGTTTTTATCTGTCGAATCTGTTAGAATACATAAATTGAAATATTTAAAACGCTAAATTTGCATTATATTTTATAAAAGTAGGGCGATGGATTTGCTCACGTAGACAAATTACATTTCTCTGAACTATACATACTTCTTTTACCTATTTTAGACAATTGTTATGGTAGGAATAGATAACTACATCGTTAAATCATCCAAACAAGTTTAGCGAAAAAACTTTTGCTATTTTAGCAAAACAGTTTACGCGATTCAAACTTTCAGACCATAAGGGTTTCACGAAGTCTGGCAGGATTAACTAAAAATGACTCTAGCCAATGTGTTTTGCTAAAAACTCCAACCACATTTTTCTCAGTGTAAAATATAAGTTATTGGTTTTGTGTTCTTAATTTCAACTATTGTAAACAATTCAGCAGTCCAATTTGGAGTATATCCTTTACTAAATATATGCTTATATTTGGAAATTCTAACAGTATCTCCCAATTTAAATTTTGGTTTATTATTTTTTAATTTATTTGCTTGAGATGATAATATTAAGTTCTTATGTACAATTTTGGAATTTTTAATATTTACTTGATTTGGTTTCATGCCAATAGACCTGTGAACTTTATTGTTGTATTTATTTATTAATTTGGGTAGTAAATCTAACCATTTATAACTGCCCTGTGCACTAAATTCCCTGAAAAGCCAAGTTTTAAATGTTCTTTGAAACCTTTCAACAATAGCAGCCTTAGTAGGAGAAAATGTGTGGTAGTGATTAATATTTAGTTTGTTCATTAGAGCTTTAAAATGTTTATTAAAAAACTCCTTTCCATTATCTGATTGAATATTTTTTACTCCATCTGGCAAAATTGCTTTCATCGCCTCAGTTACAATTGGACCTGTTTTATTTTTTAAAGGAGCAGCATAAGCTTTCTTTGAAAATGTATCTATTAAAGTTAAAATATAATTATACCCAGAATTTTCCTTGGCATATGACTGCATGTCTATTAAATCGACCTGCATTGTTTCATTGATACCTATTACTTTAAATGCTCTTCTAATAAAGTTTTTTCTTACATTTTTGTGTAGTTCATATGCGATTTTTTCTTTCATTTTTTATCAGATACATTTTCATCATTTCCAGCACATTTAAAATAGGTTAAATGTGAACTAATTAATGCCCCATCTGATTCATTTCTAAATACATGATTTTTATGAATGAATTCTTCACCAGACAATTTTCTAAATCCGCTAAATGAATTTGGATCAGCAATTATTATATTTTGATAATCATTGACATCCATTAATTTAAATCTTTGGGTATTATAAATAAACTCTTTATTTGCACTGTCATATTGTAATGTTTGTCCTACTGTTGCAGCATCATTTGGCTCTGTCCCTGGTGCTAAGTTATTTATTTTTATATTTTTTGCATCAAAATTATGAGTTTTGTAATCTATTATTAAAGTTTGGTCTACTGTCACACAATCATGTTTATCTATACCTGGAAAAACAACTGATAGCTTTTTACCTCGACAATTCCAAAATTCACGTTTATTATGTGTATTATCAGCATATATTGATTGATTTAAAATAACCGCATCATGATCCTCTTTAGCTGGCTTTAAATTTGATATTCTCTTTGTTTTCCCATCCCAACTATCATTTTTTAGTTCTAGTAAATTAAACTTTTCATTACCTTGTATAAACTCATCACCTTGTTTGGTTAGTACTTGACCTAAAATAGGAATTTCATCAAGCTCTTTAGCTTTCTCAACATTATGAATGGGATGTTTTCTAGCGTCCCATTTACTATTTTTTAACTCTAAAAATTCATATTTGTTATTTCCTTGAATTAAATTATCACCTTTTTTAATTAATACTTGCTCCAATGTGGGAACATCATTTAATGTTTCAGCATTTTTAACATTAGTAATTTTACGTTTCTTGGCATCCCAGCTTTCATCTTTTAACTCTAAAACTTCGAATTTATCATTACCCTGAGTAAACTTTTCACCTTCTCTTGTTAAGACTTGTCCCAGTATTGGCACCTCATCAAATTCATCAGCCTTTTTTACATTGGTAATTTTGCGTTTTTTAGCATTCCAATTATTATCTTTTAATTCTAAAAACTCAAATTCAGCATTACCTTGCATAAAAATATCATTTTTTCTTGTTAATGTTTGATTAATTGTTGAAACATCATTTTTATCTTCCCCATCCCTGACATTTATAATTTTTTGACCTTTAGCATCCCATAGTTGAGAGCTTCTACCTTCAGCTTTAGAATAAGGGTTATAAACTCTATAAAACTTATCTATAAACATCTTTTTAATTAATAAATAATTCCGCACTCCCTCAATTCCTCTAATATCGAATCGATTTCATTATCTACACCAGTGTTTCCAGCTTGTTTAGATAAATATAATAATCTTAACCGATCGACTAGCTCATTGGGACAGTTCCAATAAATATAATCTATTTTATTACCTGTTACTTCTCTTAACCCTGAACCAAATAGTGGTTTAATTATATTTGTATATTTTCTATGTCTATTAGCTGATATACCCTTCTCAGAGTCATAACCCCGAAAATGTCCACTGGTAATTTCTAATATTTCTTTATATGTTTGCAAGTCTGAATCTTCATATTGTGAAGGAGTTTTTAAAGTTAATAATTCCCAAAGCCCTTTAGTGCCTTTATAAATTTTGTCATCGATTGAAATGTCATCGTTGGCTATTTCCACTTCCTTATTTCCAATAAAGAATTTATTTCCTTCTCTCCTTATACCATAAGTGGAATCTGTAATATTATTTTTATTTAAATAATTACCTAAATATTTTGAAGCCAAGAGTCCAAAATCTAATCTGGGTGGGGTTGGAGGAGTAACATTTAAAATTGGAATCCTTGATGGAGTTTTAGGTAATGGTTGTTTATAAGGAACTATTTCTACTTGTTTTTCAGATGCTATATTTTTTAACTCCTGTAAAGGCTCTATTAATGGTTGAAATGCTTGTAATCTTTCTTCAGCCTCTATAAATTTACCCCTCTTTAAGGCTCTATATTTTTCCCTAATTTGTTTAGCTGACTCAATTAATTCTTTTTGTACATTCATTTTTTATTAAAAATATTTCTTACATTTTATTAACTTCATTAGTTAGTGGGTTGTATTCAAATACTTTATCATGAATAATTAAACAATATGCAGATGTATTTGCAGGTACATTTTCATTGGTTTCAATTTCAAGCTTAATATCTACAACCCCCTCCTTAATTGACTCATTTTGTCTAGAGCAGTCTACTACAATTAAAGGATATTTATCAATAAAATCTAGTCTACTAATTACAGGATCAGGACTTGTGTTATAATAACTTTCTCTAAACCTTATAAACATCTCATAAGCTTTGGAAACATCTCCATTCTCAAAGTCCAAATTCAAGTCACTATAAGGATAATACTCTGAGTTTAAGAATACTTTTAAATTTTTCAGTTTACAATGATCAAATTGATCCATTCTTTTACGTGCTTTATTGTCCCTGTCAGTTTGAAACCCAAATATTATATACCTGGGAGCTTCTAATGAAGAAGATGTCTTTAATTGGAATGTATGCTTTTTAGTGTTGGGAAATGAGGGTAACTCATGTAATTCTAAGCTTCTGAATGCAATTTGTAAGCTTTTATTCTGCAACAGAAGCTTTTGCAACTGTAATTTTTCAGTGTCTGATGGAACTACATGAGGCATAACCCACTGAATTGATTTAAGTGTAATTTTAGGAAGAATATCATCACCTGCAGTTGGTACACTTGCAGTTGTTAAAAAGCAGTTTAAATCATTTTTAGATCTTTTTAATATTAGTTCCTGCTTAACATTCACTAAAACTTTATTAAAATCCTCAAATACTCCCATTAATAATTCCAGGGGTATGCATGTACTAAATTTTCCATTACTGTGAAACTTTTTTAAATTTTCATCAGTATCAAAAGCCACATTAGTTAATTTTGTTGTTTTACTATAAGAGCAAAGTGTTTTCATTAAGCCTGTTATACCTGGATTTCTGACAGAATCTATAAGTCTTGAGGAGATCTCATATCTGATTTCATCGAATAGAAATGCAAAAGCATTATTTATTAAATGTCCTTTAGCATGGTTTTCAATTTCTCCTTTAATATATAAATAACTCCTAGATGGTAAAGTTAATATATCTTGATTATTTATACAAATTCTAATTTCATCTGAATTGTTTATTGCTAAAGTGTTATGAGGAACATAGGAGTAATTTGTAATTTTTACTATACTATCGTCGAATTGGGATTTCCCTGTAACGTCCAGAAAATCTTCCATTTTTATATATAGAAAAATTTTTAACTTTTAACCCAATTGATCGCAAGAATCGCACATTTTGTGGACTTAAACCCTTACACTGATATATTCTCATATCTTTTTTATATGACAAGTAATTGTAGTTTCTTCACCATTAAAGTCTATTGGCCTATCTTTTTGATCAGCAAATGTAATGCTCATCACATCTAAAGTTGTTGTATTTACTGGAAAATATATGATATTTCTTGGTACTTCAATTATTTTATAGCCTGGTGGGGCTTGAGGATAAAAACTGTGAATAGTGTGTGATTTTTTACCATTTAGATAAGAACCGTTTGCCACATTACATTTAACTCTAATTACATTAATATTATTTATGTTAATTTTTTCTGTGGAATAAAATGGAACATCTGGAGTTGAATATCCACGAAATCCCAGTAAAATAGATCCTAGGCAAGGTTTAGTAAAGTCAAATACATTACTACTCACCAGAGTGGCTTTCATAGTGTTATTATCGGCTAAAAGTATAAAATCTGGAAGCTGTTTTTGAATTTCCTTTGCCAATTCAAATACCTCATAAGTTCCCTCTGGAATTTCTATTGTGAGTGGTGCTTTGTGATTATAATAGTACACATCTTCACCATCTAATATTTCTATTTTGTCATCATTTAATTTATTAAGCTTTGGTATTAAACCCTTATATAAAATTTTTACCTTTGTGGTCGTGAGTGCTTCTTTTTTATCATTGACAACAACTTTTAAAACACCATCTAATACTTCATTTAACTGATCAATTGTTACCATTCCTTTTGGTGTAACCACTTTTTCCACTTTATAATATTTAAGTGTATTTAAAGGTTTTCTAACATTAAATATTGAATTATAACCCTGAAAATCTACAAGTCCAATAACATAATCACCATTAAGCTCAATTGGAGGGTAAAATGTTGACTTTAACTCTGGCTCAACACCTGTGAATGTTACCGTGAATGAATCCATTTTTTATTATTAAAATATTTTATAAAAACTAAACATAATTCTCCACATATTGAAGTATTTAATTTTTGTATTTGATCAGTGGTATAGTATATCTTAAAAGGTAAAAAATAATCAATAACTTCAGTTGGAGGTTGAATTCCAAAAGGATCAAAATAAATTACTACATTTTTATTTTTATGATAGGCTGTCCAATGTGTCCCCTCATCATTATCCAAGTTAATTATTCCGCACTCTCTTAGTCTTGGTTTTTGATGTTTTAGCTCGTTTTTTAGAAACACCCCTCGAAAGTGTGGCACGTCTTTTGCGGCTTCTAGTAATTGGAAGTTGTCCATCTTTTTTATTAGGAAACTTTAATCCCATCCCCAATTTAGCTTTAGCTTTCATCAAATTAGTTACAGCATAAGCTGCAGCCTTTTCTGCTAAGCTTGCATCATTTGATTTAACCCTAGACCACGCCTGCTCTGCTAATTTCATATCTGCTTTGTTTCTAGAAGCTGTATCTGGATTATTCATATAAAATATATCATGTTCCTTACAATAAGCATCTAATTTATTAATTGGAAGTACATTATTGGCTAAATTTTTACGTACATTAGTGGCTGGTCCGCACCAAGAATACCCGGGTATGTGGAGAGGGGTTGGTAGATGATTAATTAAGGTATTTAGTAACCCTTTACCCCTATATGGTTTTAGTCCCTTACCTTGATATGGTTTTAAGTATAAACCTTTACCTGATTTCATTTTTATTATATAAAAAATGTCATTCATTCAACAAAAGAATAAATTTAAAATAACTAATGAAAATATAAAAGAGAAAAAACCATCGGGCCTGTTTCCGACTAATATTCGTTGCATTGTCTGTGGACCAAGTGGTTGTGGAAAAACTGTAATAATGTATAACTTAATTATTAATAAGGAAGGTTTAAAGTTTACAAATGTGTACATAATATCTAAAACTTTAGAACAAGAAAAATATAAAAAAATAATTGAAATATTTAAGTTATGCGAAGAAATAAAGTTACATACCTTTACAGAATGTGAAATTACACCAAATGATGTTGAAAGACATTCCCTTGTAATTTTCGATGATATAAACAGTCCAAATATCGCTCCATTCTTTGCAATGGGTAGACATAGAGACATAAACTCTTTTTATTTGTGTCAATCATATGCAAAAGTACATAAATATATACGAGACAATGTAAATTTCCTAATAATATTTAAACAGGATGACTTGAATTTAAAACATATTTATAACAATCATGTTGGGAATGACTTTACTTTTAAACAATTTAGAAATATATGTCATTATTGTTGGAAAGAGAAGCATGGATTTTTAGTAATTGATAAGGAGAGGGAAATAAATAAAGGAAAATACAGGTTTATGTTTGATAAGTTTTATAATGACCAATAGCATAAGTATTTACACCATCTGACATAATCACTCTTTTATCATCGTAGAATGACAACACCTTCTTCATAGTAGTAACTGTTTTTAAATGATGATCAGTTGACTGGATTCTGGTAACATTTTCATAATGGTCTTCTTTAGTACGGAGACAGTCGAGGTATTGTAGATGTCTCAAATAATGTTTCACTGTTGCTCTGTCGGCTCCCTTGGCCTTTTTCACTTCTAATTCGCTACTCTGATTGTCCAACCATTGAAGTGGAATATATGAATATAACTTGGGCCTTAAACCACAATATTCATACATAATGGAACCATTCAATTCGTCTTTAAACTTGCCCATGACCTTTTTATTTTTATCCGAGTAAAGAAAATGGTCTTTGCTATATGCAGATGTATCAAAGTAGTCCAAATCAATTTCCTTATAAAAATCCTGGGTATTAATTGCATATGACAGAGAATCTGTGTCAGTAAAGAGGAGCTTTTTATTCTTAAATTTATTCATATATAAATAGTGAAAGTCATACATTATCACTTTACTTAAATCCAAGATTGTCATTCCAATATATATGGGCTTATCAAATTTTACGACTAGCTTTCTTAAATGAACAGCATGAAGACCATTGTCAAATTTTTTACTGCAATCAAATCTTGGTTTTGAAACATATTTTGTTAATTGTGACTCATCTACTAGGTAAATATCTCTAAACTTTCTTTGATTCATAATTGTTCGACCAAACAAACTGTTATTTAATAATTTATAGAAATCCTTTTCAAAGTCATTTCTTGCTTGTTTACGTTTGTCATTATTAAAATTAATGTAAGGAGCTAGCCATGCTGATTGTTTAAATTTTAAAATTCTATGATATTTTGTAACTACTAAGCCTAATTCTTCATATTTTTGCAGTGCTTTATAATGTAAAATGTATTTATTTTTATCATTCAAGTTGGGAATTAATTTACCATTCATCTTTTCTGGGGCTAAAGGATAATCATTATGTAAATCATGTAAGCTTTTATCATATTTTAAATCCACCTCTAAGATAAACCCATACTCCTCTCCACTCTTATTTAAATAATCAGTTTCAGTTGTCCATTGAAATTCACAAATAGGCAATGACTCACACATGGCTGTAGAATAAAGTGCATTACAGTCTAAATAAACTAAATAAACACTCTCTTTATTGGGGTCATAATGTTTACCCATGTATTTATTATTTGCTTTGGCATATCTAGTTGAAATCATGGCAACCCCTCCCCTGATAGCACTTTCAATAAACAAATGCATATCAATATCTTTAAATAGCTCCAATTCAACTTGTGTTATTTTTAAACAAGCTTCCCATGTAAAACCAGGCAGAGAATACATGTGTAAGGGGTCTAATTTATAATCACTTAAGCATAATTCTCTAAACTTTTCAAACACATCTGCTAATAAATAAACATCAGTTTTTAAATATAAGTCATGATATTCCTTAAGATTTTTTATATTAAATTTTCTCCATACATTCTGGGCATGTTCATAGTCTTCTAAAGTAATATGTTCTTTGGTTAAAGTGCTATAAAATGACTCCAGAGGAGGGAGTTGTTCAGTGAATTTCTCTGGCCCAATAAAATATTCATATGGAAAAATACCTTTTCTTTGTAACAGTGGATCATTAACAAACCGAAAGCTGTCTAAATTAGATGCTAATTTATCAAGAGATAGCGATAGAAAATTATATGAGTCTAAAAATATTAAGTTGTCAATAGAAAATGATATATATTTCTCCATATCTTTTGCTATGCATGTTAATTTGCGATTCTCCTTAAATTTCCCCAAATGTTGCATAATTAAATGAGCATCATAATTTTTAAGATTGTGAAAAAGAATTGGTATCTTCTTAGTCATTTTATAATTTAAATTGCATTCATTATGAGCAGCACCTCGAAAATTACCAGTTAAATGACAGTGATCTCTGACTCTATTATTTCCTAATTGTTTGTTACAAATAAAACAATCCACTGCAGACTGAAACATAGCTTCTTGTTCAGGGGTCATTATTAAGGGCATATAAACATTCAATCGATCCATAAGATTCTCATAAATTTCAAATAATTTTGTAAAAAAGACCTCCATAACATTTTCGCCACTATAAAATTCTTCATAAATGATATTTGAATCTTGAACAACTACAAATCCAAATCCTGAAGGCTTATGTTCAGAATTATTTATAAAACATTCGAAGTCAGCATATATTACAAATGGAACCTTCAATTGAAATTTAAAATTAGTAAACTTTAATATTTTCTTTTTACTTAATTCTACTCTCTGAGCTTCATATAATTTACAATAATCAAAATGTTTCTTGAGTCCATTTTCAAATTTAAACCTTTGTAAACACAAATAACAGTAGTATTTCTTATGATCATCTTTAGTTGATCTAAACATTAGTTTGTTAAAATCACGAATCAAACAGTAATGTGTCTTGCGTCCATGTTGTAACAATAACAAATTTATGTGAATATTTTTAATTTCCTTGGTAATTCTTAAAGGGTATATAATTTTATTTTGTTCTAGGCCAAAAACATTAATGCTGATATTGTTTTGAGTCTCAAATTTATGAATGTCACTTATTTTAACTGGGTATTTAATTCCATCCATATTTAACTTATTAATAAAAGGTTTATAGTAAGTTACTCGATTTGCATTTATACTCCAATTAGGATATAAAAATGCTAATATCGACCAAAGAAAACATTTATTATCAATATTTCTTATATTCAAAACAGCATGTTTATTTTTTATATATTCAGGAGTGGGTATATAGGATTTCGCTTTTAAGGGATTAAATTTGTAAATATGTAAATGCCAAAATATTGTTTTATCATAAACCCAACCACTTCCTTCTTGTTGAAAAGACTGGATGGACTCAAAAATTTTCTTAAAAGACTCATTAAGTTGAGATTCAATTTCATCTCTCTCAACTGATAAAGTTGTTACATTTCTAAAGTTAGCTATTGATTCCTTATCTACTACAGTTTGGTTATTTTCAACTAAGTATTTAATAAATTTTACTCTTCTCACAAGGACCCATTTTATTGGCAATTTATAAGAGAATAGTGCATTTTTTATTTCATGTTCAACAAATTCTCCATTAAAAACATTCAAAGTATATGGGCCTTGACAGTTTTGCACATGTCTTGAAAAATGCACATTAATAGACTTATTACAACAATGACAATATTTGTGTTCCTTTAAAATGTGAGATTTTAGAGTAGAAATATTTTCAAAATGATTATTACATATCTTACAAATTTTATTCATTTTATGTATTGTTCTCATATGACGCAATAAATTAAATCTATATTTAAAAGTGGTATGACAAATAGTACAACTTACAGATCGATCCATCCTCGATGAAGTCTGGACACCAAATGAAAAATTGTGTGACAGTGGGTCTATTTATAATCTCGGTTGCAAATATTAAAAACACCAAAATTTTAAAATTCGAAAAACGACATGAAAACGTTTGCTCAGTGTTGGCAGCCATTTGTCAAGGCTCCAGTCTCCAGCACAGAAGGTCACTGTCACTGGCACTCTCTCTCTTACATAATAGGTCAAGGTTACAACAGTCCACACACACACTGCACAGGCGGCCAGCACAAGATGCCAAATTTCACACCATAAATAAATATAGTTATAGTTGAGGTAAAATTATAATATTTTCAGGTATTATACTAGACTATATGGTGGCCATTACGCCATAAATTATTACTTTAATTTTAATATTAACATGGCATAAATAATAAATAAAAATATAAAAATTGATTTTTGACATAAAAAAGTTAGTCTGTGAGGAATTTTTTTATTTATTGGTCAGGCAAGTTTTGTCAGTGGGAAAGTTGTAGATAAAGAGTCAAATTTAATATTTTTATTCTTGACATTTTCCTCTAGAATGCTTAGTTTACAAGAAAAAAGCCTTAGAATCAAAAGAATTTTTCCTGTCCAAGAAAATTCCTAAAAAGTAACCCCATGTTAAATGCCGAAAACCTATACACAAATATATAAATATATAATATAACTATACATAAACATTAGCACATATCAAATCTCGGAATCAAAATTTTAAATCTGTGTCCAAAAAAATTCCCTATAGGAAATCCCCCTATAAAATCATGCCAAAACTGAGGTAAAACCGGTATTTCCACACTACTCATGCTTAATGTGAAAACATGTTGCGAATGTTGTTTGTTAGTTGGGGGATCAAATTTATAATAGTTTCATGTCCGTCGTGCAAATGTTGCCTTCAATCCATTTAACAATGTTGACACAAAATAACGATTAGGCCTAGTTGAGAGTTTCTCTCGCCATAAATTCAACAGTTATCCAGAGTTAACTTTTAACCTCAACTATCAAAACTGATGGTGCTGTGTCTTAAACATTGTCGCAGTATCTCTATAGTCTGTTTGATTGGGATCCAAGTGGTAGTAAACTTTAAAGTGATTATCGATTTGAATGGCTTATAAACTGCCATTAAAGGAGCACGAATGAGGAGTTTTTCTTGAACAATTACTCTGGGCTACAAATTTTCTATAAAAGTAAAATAAAATGAATGCGATAACATTATTGTATGAATGGATGTTTTTTACTTCTATATTGACATACAGTGAGGGAGATTTTCTTGCCCCTCGAAGCATTTCACTACCAGTCGAGCCGCCAGCCAAGTTGAGCTGCATTCAAATATTCAAACGCCCGTGGAATGGGGTGAATTATCCATAAAATGGACTGAGTAAAGTGTTTTATTCGTTGACATCCTCTAGCAAGATTAGCACTATGACGAAGAGAGTTGTTATTCTTACGAAATCATGTTCTTAATGAATTGCTTGATGTAAATGAATTAGCAATATTACATACTTAAGAGCTAAGTGTACAGTGTGAATTATTAAACCTATTTTTATACAGCAACAATCACAAAAACCGCATCCTATTAGTGGCATAACAATTCGCTTGCGTCGCAAACAAGATCAGTTGGAAACCTTCCTGGTAAAAGGCTTGTCATGTTCATAAAAAATATAATATAAACTCATCTCTGGGAGTGTATTTTAGCCTTTTACCAATCTGTTCACCCTGAATGTGTTGATTTTGAAATATCATTTTTTAACTCTGTGTATAAAAAATTGTTAGGACTAACTCAGTATCTATGACAAAAAGTTTCGCAAAATCATAGCTTGTGTGATTTTTTTATTTTATTGTCTACCATGAAATTCAGAACTCGTCTGGTTCAGAAAACCTCCTAGGACCGGCTCTGAACATATAAATAGAAACAAAAAATTAAAATAGCAATTATTAGTTTTTTTTTTCATTTTAGCTTGTATTGTAGACTCTTGTTCTTACGAAGAAACGTTTTGCCATAAATTTCATTATTCTGCTTAGCAAATCCTCTTGTAATACCGCAACCGATGTCGGTTTTAAAACTTTGTAGGCCTACCCCGAAAGAAATTTTTCTCCTCGTATCCTCCGCAATATTCTATAATTTGAAGCTACCTCCTCGTCTAATAGTAGCGGGTTTCCCCCTTCTGATAAGAACGGCAATTACAGCTGATAGCGATCTGTTGGCGGAGTCCGACCGTGACCTCGGGGCGTGACGTCATCCGCGTGGGTCACGTGACGCGCGTGACGTCATCCGCGTGGGTCACGTGACGCGCGTGACGTCATCCGCGTTGGTCACGTGACGCGCGTGACGTCATCCGCGTGGGTCACGTGACGCGCGTGACGTCATCCGTGTGGGTCACGTGACGCGCGTGACGTCATCCGCGTGGGTCACGTGACGCGCGTGACGTCATCCGTGTGGGTCACGTGACGCGCTTGACGTCATCCGCGTGGGTCACGTGACGCGCGTGACGTCATCACAGTAAACACACCGCGCAGTACCGCGCGTCGTCGCCTCAGCGTTCTAGGATGTCACTACTGCGAATCGCTCGACCCCGAGATACTACGGTTCCCAGGGCCGGTGAGGAAGTGCTTACTTTAGCATCTGCAACGGTTGCTTCCTAGGAAGTGGTCTGTTTTGAAATATAAAAAGTTCCAAATAACTTCAGTTGAGAAAATTGTTGAATATTACTGCACAGATAAACTTCACATTTTTATTACCTAAGAACAAATAGAATTAGTAATTAAGCTCCTTAGAATGAAGGTTTGGCAAGTCTACAACGTATTAACCAGAACAAATTACGCAGATAAAACAAACACGACCTTGTAAACCGTGTATAATAGAAAAAACAACGTAAGAACACGATAAAGAATTCTTACGGTGATAACTCGGCTAATCTTCGTATACGTCGCCCACCTTTATTAAATGAAACAACTTGGCTAACTTTTATAGTTTAATTCATTTTATAAGTCTCAGTCAGTTTCTTTATTCTTTTAGGATTAAACCTATTTGGGTTTTCGGTTTAAAAAATGTGTTATTAGACCTGGATTAGCGAATCAAACTCCGTATTCGTGAATGGTGAAGGATTGCAGTAAACCCGAGGGGGATGACAATGCAACGTGATTGGAGGGACTTGGTCATTCCATGCCTGTTACAGCAGCTGATTATGGCATTCACTGCCCATTTAGCATGGTATTCATAAGCCAATAAAAACTAAATTTTAAAACTGTAAGCGAATTGAGTGAAAAAAAATTGAGAAATGTTTAAATTAAATACTTCCGGGTGCTCAGATTTTATCATAATGTACTAAAAAGGCTTTAAAAAGCTTTGTGGTTTTATAAATTGCAAACAAAGTATGAATGCTCAGTATATTCCAACATTAGCTGTCATGTAATGCTTTTCCAGGTTAAAGTTGCGAGTCTAAACTAAACTAACTCGTAACACAATCGCTTTACTCTACCCTTACAATTGAAAAGCAGTTACGAATTGAAGATCTCAAAGGCCACATTTCTGATACTTTGTTGGGTCTACATTATACTTTGTTGGGTATCTCAAGAGGGGAAATCCACGTTCGCAATCCGTGTTGCATCTGCAAGTAAATTATTACTTTGACTCTAAGAAGCTGGACCAACGCGAATACAACTTAGCGCTGTGGTCGTGAACATTAGCGTCCTGTTGAATATTGACTGGCACAATGGTGAACACAGTAAGTATCGCCTGTAACAGGTGACAGGCTGTGCATGAAAACCATGACGAATTAAAAACAGCAAAAAAACTCCAAGGAGCATGCACATGGGGAACATCATTTTGAAAGTCCTCACGTTTTTACTATTTGAATGACCGGAATCGTTAGAGTTTTTAAATTTATGTAGCGAAACTCTTCCCACGTGTGCTGAGTTAATTTTTCGCATACTTAAAAAGAGGAGGAAACGGTTGTGTTAAAGAAATGTTGATTATGTGGTGGTGTTAATAATTATTTTGTTAAACTATACTAGAGTATTGTAGCGATGTATTGAGCGATGTATTTATTCCCACGATCTCAAAATATAGCGGGTAGATGTTGCTTAAACTTTGTATTTGAGAATGTTTTGTTCCAAAAATAAGTTTAGAAACAGCCTCAACCTGAGGAAAATAGTTGTTTTGTCTCAAACTAAGTTTAAAAATTATAATTTTTAACTTTGGTCTTATGGGTTGCCATCAAGAAGACGGAATAACAATGAAAGGTAAACAAAAATAAAATAATGCTACTTTCAAACATTGGTTTGAAACAACTGTCACCTGTGAAAAGGTATAGTTGGCGTAGATTTCAAGGCTTTATTTACATGTACTATAACAAAATTGAAGTGAAACAAATGGCAAGGATCGGTTGACCCGGTACTAGAATGTTTAAGAGTACGAAGTACATCAATACATACTATAATCCATCATACTGAGTAGACTACATCAAGCCTCGAGGCTGAAATATTTCTAAAAATGCTTGAAATATCCTGATGAGGAGGAATTATGACACTATCCCGCATCCTTCGAACTCTTCGATCCAGGATAAAAGATCATTTCCAATTCCTGTAGCCGGTCACAATAATAAACCTCAACACAAAATATGTTTACCGCTCCCTCTTGAAAAATAAGATGATTTTATCAAAATTTTACCAAAAGTTATACTACAATACTTCCATAAGGATCTATATCGTGCACAAAGGGGCAGGCAATTCATTGATAAATGACGTTACGGACCATATCATAAAACAGAGGTAATACCTTTACTGAAATGGCGACTTATCTCAATAGGTAGTTTAAAGCCAACTATGAAAGAGAGATGAGTGTTGGATGATTGTGGCGCGATCCTATAGTCTTGTTACTGACTAAGGCCGACATTCTCCTTATACAGGACTGTTAATTTATAGCCCAACAGCCAATGGTATCGAGGGAAATACAATTTAACGTGGGATCCGAACCACAATTTTAACCTCATATATACGAATTGCTCTAATTATGAGGATGGTCTTTGTGAAACTAGTATTCACTAGTGCGGACGTTAATCCCCACCAGGGAAAATCGCATCTACAAGCCATCTCCTGTAACTATCCACAACTTGTGACCTCCAAGTAGCTGGATTACAGGACGTCGCCACCGTCCGAGGTATAAGTTACTGCGCGGAAGTGGTCGCCGCCCCGGTGTGATGTGATGGATAGGCCTAATCTATTCTGTCCACACATCACCACTGTGTTGTGTGGTCAAGAGGCGTGGTCCGTCACTCGCAGTATATGAGCCCCGGATGTTTATCATATCACTGGCCCGCGACCGCGACGGTATCTTACGTCATCACCATCTCTCGTGTCGGCTTCGGTCAGAGTGGGTAAGCCGTTCAGTTTCATTGTGAGAGTTTATTTGAAGTTAAAAAAAACACCCTCGTCGCAGTAGACGTGCGTAATCAGCAAATTTCCAATGGAATTTAGCATTCCAAGTACAATATGGGACTGAGGATGAAGGTTTGCTGCCATGGGGGTGTTGTAAGCAAGTAGATGATAATTCCTTACCAGTGCAGGTACATGCTAAATTGTATAAAATTGTGATATTTTTAATTTTCCTCATTAAAACCCCATGGGGTGAGTATGTGGGTTTGCCGCCATATGAATATTGTCTAAACAAATGCAGTATAAGTTACACTTTACCTTGTGAATGTAGATACCAAATTTTATCAAGTTATATCAATAAATAAGTGAGATAGAGGGATCCGTTGCATCACTGCTTCATCCGCTTATTCAGTCAGCTGTGTAATAGTAAATATTAAAACTTTTTTTCACGCTTTATATCTGGAACACAACAAAACAGACCGCAGATTTGGACCTTAGGAACATTAGGACTTTAGGTTTTCCGCAGACCTTAGGAAACAGTTGTGCTTTTCCTCTACCTCTACGACCTTGATTCCCGCCAGCCTGGCCGGGTCGGGCCGGAGGGATGGAGGAGTCGGAGTTGGCCGCCGCGCCGATCGCCGATCATCGATCGGTCCGCTGGCTCGGATGTCGCGCCAAAACACGCTGTAAATCAGCGATTGGCTTGTTTGTCTCGCGATGTGCGGATTATTATTATGGGACCAATAATGGGAACGCGATACTGTTGTTTATCCGATACTCCCCGGCTGTTTTGACGTCCCTTCCTCGGTACTATATCTTTGATGGAAACTAAGCCCTTGTCATTAACTTTTGTAACATTGTTTTTTTCGAGATGAACATTGTAGACTGTGCAGGGCTTGTAACAGGTTATTTTTTAAATTTTTTTGCTCTTGGTTATTTTTTGTTATTTTTTTAGAATTTGGTTATAGTAGTGGGGAATGGGGGCTTTTGGGCCAGTTCAAGGTCACCCGAGCGATGACGTCATCGATGACGTCATCGAGGTCAATGACCCCATCGATGACGTCATCGATTGCATCATCGATGACGTCATCACCAATGACGTCACATCCATGACGTCACGCCCATGACGTCACAGAAATGACGTGCTAATGACGTCATCACCCCTTACGTCACCAAGATGACGTCATCGATGTCACAAAAGGTCAAGGTCACGCTGAAACCTAAAATTTTTCGGCACTTTTGCTGTTTCTCGCACTACGCTCCGAGTTTCAGTCACAGGTACCATGACCTTGACGACTTGGAGCGAATTTTCGATGAGAAACAGCAAAAGTGCCGAGGAAATTTGAAGTTTGCAACGTTACTCTGCCTAAACCGTCATGTGACACCGCTCGGGTGACCTCGAACTGGCCCAGAAGCCCCCATTCGACCATTACTGCAACCGCGATGCGCACCCTACGACAGACACCGAGCGACTGACTGTCCGGCCCCGCGCACTCTAGGTATATGGGAAGTGGTGGGGGAAATTGTGATGACCTTGGGAAACTTGAAAATGTCAAGCCGGGTAGCACCGTTTCGGTGCTACCTTAAAGTTACATGCTAAAGTGTGATGACCTTGAGTTAAAACATAGAAATACTACAAGTTGATACCGTCCCAGAGTTAAAGTGTGATGACCTTGAGTCAAAACACAGAAATAATACAAGTTGATGCAGTCTCAGAGTTAAAGTGTGGTGACCTTGAGCTAAAATACTGAAGTACTACAAGTCGATATTGCCCCAGAGTTAAAGTGTGATGACCTTGAGTCAAAACATAGAAATACTACAAGTTGATACCATCCCAGAGTTTAAGTGAGATGACCTTGAGTCAAAACATAGAAATAATACAAGTTGATGCAGTCCCAGAGTTAAAGTGTGATGACCTTGAAGTTGTAGAAGTGTGGTGACTTTGAACTACCCCAAATTGTCAGGAATTGGAGTAGCAACCGCGATGTGCACCCTACGACGGACACCGAGCGACTGACTGTCCAGCCCTGCGCACTCTAGGTATATGGGAAGTGGTGGGGGAAATCTCAAGGTCATCCAAATTGGGTTTTAAAAAAATAAGAAACTCTAAACCTCATGCTCCTCTTCTTCCCTTTCCACCTCATTTGTAGTATATATGGTTGACGATGGTAAATTTGACAAATACTCCAGTGATTGTTGATCGTCTTGCTGCAGTATAACTTCAGACCAATCATAATCTAAAGTGACCTTGAGCTTTATTCCCGGGTTGTCGAGGAGAATAGACTTCATCCAATCGCAGATGGTTTCTAAATAATGCACGTTGTCGATTGTCAATTTCCAATTCGTATTGGGTACATCTTCGGTGGAAGACATGGCATTGCAAGCAGGTGTGTCCGCCATGGTTGTTGGAGGAGGAATGATGCTTGGTGCAGCGAGCAATGCTGGTATTACAGAGTAATGGGGGAAATTTCAAGGTCATCCAAATGGAGTTTTTTAAAAAAGGAAACTTTTTCTATTTACTTATAACATAACCACTTAAAACTAAAAGGATTGGGATCAACAGTACGTTTAATCATCATATTCGTTATATTCTTCCTGTTTCTCAGTTTTCACCTCCGCCCGGATAGTACCTCCACTCTTTAGCTCCTTTTCGGCTTCTTCTAGTTGCTGGGTAATCGCCATCTGACATTGAAGTTCAAAATCATCACGTGGCACAGATCCGCAAATATCCATCTGAGCCAACCAGAGCTGCCTGAGGTTCTTTTCCTTTTCCTCGACAGCTTCGACGGCTGCATGTAATTCCTTTTCTGTAATAGAGGAGTCCCACAATTGTTGATCATCGGTTTTGTTGACAACCTCCTTTTCAGACTCCTTGTACAAATTGTTCAGCTCCTGCTGAGTCTTAATGGTTACCTCCTCGTAACTAGCACAACTTACATTGAGAGACATCTTGATGTTGTACGGTTGACCGTTGGAGTTGAAATGAGGCTGAGGCACAGCGCTTGGGGGTACTATGAAAAAGTGGTGGGGGAAGTTTCAAGGTCATCCAAATTGTGTTTTAAAAAATCCTATCTTGTTACTGAGCACATATGTCAGTAACAAGATAGGTGTTTTTTTCTCTTTTACATCTTTAATATAACAAATAAATAAACATATTCTACAATGGTAAGAAGAAGGAAGACAACTGCTAGTCAGCTGAAATAATCCAAAGTCTGGCTCGCTTCAGTCTTCATGGACGCCGGTGATGAAGTCGCTGGAGAAGAGTAATGTTCAGACTCTTCTTTTGGGTGTTGGAGATTGCGTATATTGCAAGCGTAGACTTGCACATTTATACGGTAGCCTCGCGCCACCATCAGCTGCAACTCCTTGTACAAGTCGTTCAGCTCCTGCTGAGTCTTAATGGTTACCTCCTCGTAACTAGCACAACTTACATTGAGAGACATCTTGATGTTGTACGGTTGACCGTCGGAGTTGAAATGAAGCTGAGGCACAGCGCTTGGGGGTACTATAAAAAGTGGTGGGGGTGTTTGCATCGAAGCAGGTTTAACCTTTAGTTTGGTGGTGGGGGTAACTGTGAAATGCAAAGGTCAAAGGTCAAGGTCACCCGCGAAGTTTAAAAAAAAATGCAACATATCAATATGTGACAAACTTCACATATTGATATGTTGCATTTTTTGTCTTTTATGGTTTATTTATTTATAAAACATTACAATAACATATGTACAACAGTAAAATTAAAATCTAACACTGCTGCTTGTCGGCGATGTGGATGGTCAACTCGGTGGAATTGCTACCCGTGCAACCGTGGGAAACCAGGTAGAGACAGCCGGGTTGGATGGAGCGCAGATCCTCGTTCTGGAGGAGATGGACGAACCGTTTCGGCAGGTAGACTTGGAACTTGGGCTCATCCCCCGGAGTGAACGGTGCCTCGCTAAGACTGCAGCAAATGGCCTCTCCAACTGAAGTCTCCATCTTCTTCATGGCGTGGATAATGTAGTGCTTCTCGTCTTTAAGTTCGAAACACTTCTTGACGGGTAGTATGGTAGATTTGGAGTGAGCATTGAACTGCTCAACCAAAGTTTGCAGGAACTGGTGAGATGCCATGGTTGAGTTAAAGATTGTCTTCTTCTTCGTCTTCTTGCTGGGAGATGTTGTCGTCTCGGAATCTCGAGTAATACTCATGCCAGGTCCCGGTCTGCTCCTCACTTATATAACCCCCGTCACCCCCACCACTCCCCACTTCCCCACTTTGAAGGTAAGATGCGAGTTTATAGGCGTTTTTTAAAGCGCAATGTCTATCTTTTTCATGTTCTGGACTTTTAGTACAAATACAAACATTTTCCATCGTATACTTGTAGTTTTTATCCAAGTCCACATCATTAACCGGAACATGAGTAAATTCTTCGATCCATCTCTTCTTTTCCAGTCCTTTTGTATAAATATTGGTAAACCTGTTTGAAAACTGATGCATGATGTTATATAAGTCCGTGTAACTTGCAAAACCATCATACCAATCGATATGATGGAAATATTTTGAAATCCACCTGTTGGTAGTAGCGGCTTTGCTAGTTAATGATGAATAAGAACATGGTGGTTTGAACAAAAATGTATATGGAACACTTGTATTGATATCGAAAAACACAAGTTCTTTTATGATAAATCTATCATCATTACCCCGAAACGCTTGGAACTCAATTATACCAGGTTTGGACTTTACTTGTTCTTCTTCCTTGTCCATTGCGAAGATCACTCGTCTGCTCATGACGAAGTCCAAAGGTCAACTGATTTCCACACCACGGTAGGTACGACTTTTATACCTGGCCGTACAGTTGTTGGCGCGTTGGTGTATATTTTACGTGGGCACCGTCCCCGGTAGGCCTAACCCCACAAAGTGTTTGATATTGTTTTAAAAACCAACCATTGTCATCTAAGTTTCCATCTTTACATTCTCCTTGTTTTCATTTTCATCACTAACACTTGATTCTTCTCCTCCTTCTTCCTCTTCTTCCTGTTTTACTGATTTCTTATGTAGTTGAGCGTATTTTTCCAACTGTCTCCACATTTGTACTTCATGAGGAACCCTATTAAATATAGAAGTATCCACAGGTCCGTACAATATAGGTGCGTCCGGTTGTTTGTCCAAAGTGTCTTCCAAATAATCTTTAATAATAGAACTTGAAAACACTAGTTGTCTCAAGTATCTTGTTATTGGTTCAGTTGCACAGGTTAGAATAAAAAACTCTTCTCGATTAAGTTGAATCTTGTTATCATGTCTTGTTGTGTCTCTAAACCGCAATTGATGGTCACCACGATTCTTTATAATATCAATTTCCACATTTGAATCCAAAAGTCCTACTCTTGTCTTTCTTCCATACATGTTACTAGTTAAATAGCATTCTAGCAGATGCAAGTGCTTCATAAAAGATTCCCAAGCACTATCGGTGAACAAAATCATTTTGGGTCCATGAGTCAAAATTACAGTAGGTGAATAATCCGTCGATTTCATAACACCGATTAAAACACTTTTGTCCAAACTGGATGAGATTGGATAAAATATTCGCAAGAATACCTCACTCAATATGTTAGGAGAAATATTATCTTCAGTATCCCTTTTCTTCTTCTGTGCATTCTTTCTTCTTTTACCTTTTTCCTCAACATTATTACTGCCGTGGAGTTGTCCGCAAGCGTTGTGTTCATCTCCCTCCGGTTGACCTTGAAGATCTAAAAAGTCGGATATCTCCTTCTCAATATCTACTACATTTTCTTGTGTACCACTAGGAGAAGCCATATTGAATAAGATGCTACCCATACAAGAACAGGCAACAAACTGATGAGGAGCGACCTGAACACTCTGCTTTTATACTCGCGGAATGCATTGGAATGTAACAAAACCGGTTTTTTACAATACATTTTTAACAATTCCAGTTAAAGGTGTGTATGTTACGATTTTATCATGTAGAATTAAACAGTATGCAGTTGTATTAGCCGATATAGGCGCGTTGAATTCCATTTCTATTTTTATATCTACACTTGATGATTTTACCGATTCATTTTGTTTAGAACAATCGATTACAACTATAGGGTAACCATCTAAGTATTTTTCTGGTGATAGTAAAGGTGCATTCGTTTTACCATAATATGAACTTTGGAATCTTGCATACATATCGTACAATATGCTGTACTTTTTATTAGCGAATGACACATTTAAATTATCGTATGGAAAAAATTGTGAATTTAAATAAACTTTAATATTTTTCAAGTTGCAATGATCAAATTGGCCTGCATGTTTGGTGATGGTGTCTCTTCTGCCTGTTTGTAAACCAAATATAATATACCTGGCTCGTTCCACATAATTAGATGTTTTAACTGTCCAAGTGTGTCGATCCGTAGTTGGCAAGCTGGGATGTTCATGAAATTCCCAACTTCTAAAAGGAATTACAATATCACGATCAGCCTTTAACTTTCTTAATAGTAGCATTCTATGCTCGTCAGCTAATTTTACATGTGGAACTCTCCATACAATTTTGTCTAATGTTAATTTCCATTCTAAAGTTGCATCTGTTGTACCGTCTGGAGCTTTAATAATATCTTTATCGTTTGAAGATCTCAACAAAACTAATTCTTGTTTAACGTTTAATATTATTTTCCTATAATCTTCAGCAAAACCAAGCAACAAACGTAACGGAATATGAAAATCAAAATTTCCATTTGTATCTGGAGTGATTGTGTCTTTTGCAGGTAAAACCCATCCTGCAGGTTGTATTAAATTGGTTTCATTAGGTGATATAGATGTTAATCCCTTTAAAGTTGTTGCAATACCTACTTTTTTAGTAGAATCAACTGTTACACCTGATATTTCATATCTAATTTCATCAAACAGGAAAGCCATGGGATTATTTATAAATGGAACTGTTGTACCAGTAGTAGTACCGTCCTTTTTAGTAACTTTTCCTTCAATATACAAGTAACTTTCACATGGTAGTGTGTAAATGTCTTGATTTTGTATGGGAATACGAATTTCATCGTTATTGTTTAATTTTGATGAAGTGTAAGGGTTGTGGGTGTGATATTCTTTTTCCCATAGGGTTTCGTCAAATGTTGGACCCTGAGCTATATCCAGTATATCCATTATCGGTTACTTTTAATCCAATTCTCTCTAAGAAACGAATGTTCTCGCGTGTTAACTCCTCCACAGCTGAAGAGCTACTAATGCGGATTCCCGTAGGTTGTTTGCTTTTAAATGTTAAACCCATGATTTTGTATTAAAGTGTTGATTTTAAATGTAATCTAACCGTAATAGGCTCTTCTCGGAAATCTATCAAGTTACCGTCTTGATCCAATACGTTCAACACGATGTCTGAAATGAAAGTGGTGTTCAAAGGTAGATATACCAGGTTTTGCGGCTTTTCAACAATTTTAAATCCAGGTGGTACACTGGGGTAAAAAGTATGTATTATATGAGTATTTGCTCCATCTCTGTAAGCTCCTTGTATAATATTACAAGTTATGTCTATACTATTGACTTTTAATATTGTTACAGTTTGTTTACCGGAATGTGTTTTATTTGGTTCTAATATCGCTCCATCTTTGGGAAATCCTAATAAATCACCAATTGAGTCTGACTTACTGAAATCTATATAATATTTTGAAGTAAGCTCAGCTTTCATTGTATTGTTATTACCTTTTAGCGTTATATTGTCTTTTCCCATTTTATTTTGCAAAAATTCATTAATATGATCAATTTCATAAGAACCTGTGGGTAGAGTGCAAACTTCCAAGTCTGTAAACTTCCCACTGGCATCTTTTCCTTTATAATAATGTAATAAGTTATTTTTACCTTCCGTAACATTGGGAATAGAGTTGTAAGTTGTAAAATCCAACAGTGCTGCCTCCCAAAATCTTCCTTTTTGCAAGCGTAACGCTGGAAAAAGGATACTTCGTAAAGTGGACGATTTTCCTGTTAATGATACCGTATAGGAAGACATCTCAATAGTGACTGATACTTTTAGCTAGGAATTCCAAACATAAATGGCCGCATATTGAAGTATTATCAGGTTGTTCTCTTTTATAGTTGTAATATATGTTTTTAGCAGATTTAAAGTAATGTTCAAGTTCTTTAGGTGGTGGCAAATTTCCAAAACTATCAAAATAATATACATTACTATTTAGTTTCTTATAACACACCCAATGGGTGCCGGACCCTTCAGTATTATCCAAATTTACGATTCCAGTCTCATTTTTCCATATTTTCTTTGGTAAACTGTCTTTCATAAATACTCCGCGGAAAAATGGTATTTTTAAACAGGAAATATATTTAAATAATTCAACATTAGTCAACGCTTTATGTGGTATAACCAATTGATTTCTTTTATTTAATATGAACGATACGGTCTTAGGTATAGACCAGCCCCGTTTTTTACCATTGACCATATTGTCGGTTTTTTATTATTTTTCCTCGGAGAACGTCTTTTTAGTCTAATATTACCACCATGTTTTCTCTTGGTTGATCCTTTTTTATTCTTACCCCTCCTTTTTCCACCTCCTACCGCTGTTTTAGCCTTCATACCTGCTGTTACCACTAAAGCTGCTGCTTTTTCCGCAATACTAGCGTCACTAGACTTTACTCGTTGCCAAGCTATATTCGCTAGCTTTTTATCAGCGATTGACCTATTTTTTGAATCGGTAAACGTGGAATATGCGATATCGTGTTCTTTACAAGCCTGATCTAACTTATTTATGCCTGGATCACCTCTTTCCAGTCGTTTTTTCAATTTAGTTCCTGGTCCGCAATACTGATAACCTCCCGGTATGTGAAATTCGTATGGTAAAGCGTCTATTGCTCTGTTTACGATAGATCCTACTGGAATACGATTTAAAGCTTTACTTAACAGAGAAACCGCTGTGGACGTGATACCGCCTCCTTTCCGTAGAGTGTCTCGATATGGACTGGTGTAATGAAACGCCATGATTGTCTTTTATATTCGAAAAGCGTAACCCATGTGTTACCTCTATGACAGGTTGCACATAAATGATGTAATATATGGTGTTATTTAATTAAATATCAAAATCACCCCAATCTGATGATCTAAACTTTTGTGTGTTATGATTAAAAAAATATTTATAAAGAATTTCTTGTTTAATCCATGTATTTCTCATTTTTTCGTCAATAGGTTTATGTTGTCCTGCTGCAATATAATTATGCATATCAAATAATAAATTACCTATTACTTTAACAAGAAAATTAACAGTTACAGCGTTATTGGCATAATCAGGGTCTGCAACATTTGTTAATCGTTTGTTATCACAATTCCACCATTTTTTTCCAGTTGGCTCTAATTGTATTATCTGTTCATAAGTAACAGCATCACCAGGCTTTTCACCAATACCTAAATTTGTCAATAACTTTCCTTTACCATCCCAAACATAATTGTTTTCTTCAAGCAAAGTAAACTTTTTATTTCCTTGTACAAATACATCTCCTTGACGTGTTACTACTTGGTTTTGTTTCACAAAACCGGAGGTTTCTTGTTTTAAAGTTTCCTTCATTTGACCCACCGTTGCACCATCTGATGGTGCAAAACCATCTTTTACATTCGCTAAACAATTACCAAGACAGTCAATAACTCCTACATCACGTGTAATACAATGATCTTTGATGTATTTTAAATTTACAGCATCATTTTCATTTTTTGGATAACCTATATCGTTAATAACAAATTTATAAAAAGAAAACCCATCTTTTGTCTTTTCAGGTATTATAGAATGTAAATAGCGTCTATTTATGCTGTCTTTTTCATCTACAGGGTCTGCTACGTTGGATATACGCCGATTTTCAGCATTATACGTTTTTCCATTAAATTTTAACGTATTCTTTAATTCCGATGATAAATAACCTCTGTTTATTGCATCAGCGTTTTGATTTGGCTTACCAACGTTGGAAATTCTATGATTACCCGCGTTATATGTGTTTTTATCTAATTTCAGTGTTGGTACTATCTCTTTTTTTAATACTTTTAAATTTATTGCATCATTTTCATCTGTGGGATCATTAATGTTTTTTAACCGTTTATTACTAATATCATAATCTCCATCAGGTGTTTGTGGTAATCCAACACCTCTTTTTAAAGTATTAAAGTAATATAATCCATCTGATGAATACCGTCCGAACTTGTCAACACTCATGGTGCAACTGAATAACATTCTAGAGTGTAACCCATTTTTATAATATTAGTCCCGATTTCTAACCCATATCAGTTTTTATACAAATTCTTAGTCTTCATCAGTTACATTTGCATCATTCCCGGGACATTTAAAATATTTTAAATCTGCACTAATTAATGATCTGTCTGCTTCATTTCTAAATACATGATTTTTATGAATAAATTCCTCACCAGACAATTTTCTAAATCCGCTAAATGAATTTGGATCTGCAATTAATATATTTTGATAATCATTTACATCCATTAATTTAAATCTTTTGGTATTATAAATAAACTCTTGATTTGCACTATCATATTGTAATGTTTGTCCTACAGTTGCAGCATCCTTTGGATCTGTTCCTTGTGCCAAATTACCTATTTTCTTATTTTTCGCATTGAAAGTACTACCTTTTGGTTTGTCTAATATTAAAGATTGTTTTACTACAACTCAATCGTAATCATCGATACCTGGAAATATGTCAATTATTCTTCTATTTGTACCCAACCAACTTCTATGATAATTGTTTGGATTAGTATGTAAAACTTGTGATAAAATCGGAACATCATGAGCATCTGTAGCTAATTGCGCATTTGATAATTTCATGTCTTTGCAATCCCAAACATTATTTTTTTGTTCAAGTAAAATAAACTTTTCATTTCCTTGTACAAACACATCACCCGACCGTGATACTACTTGATCCTGTTTTACAAATCCAGATGTTTCTTGCTTTAAAGTTTCCTTCATTTGACCCACTGTTGCACCATCTGATGGTGCCGAACCATCTTTAACATTCGCTAAACAATTACCTAGACAATCAATAACTCCTACATCACGTGTAATACAATGATCTTTTATATATTTTAAATTTACAGCATCATTTTCATTTTTCGGATAACCTATATCGTTAATAACAAATTTATAAAAAGAAAAACCATCTTTTGTCTTTTCAGGTATTAATGAATGTAAATAGCGTCTATTTACGCTGTCTTTTGCATCTTTAGGGTCATCTACGTTGGATATACGTTTATTTTCAGCAGTATACGTTTTTCCATTGAATTTTAACGTATTTTTTAATTCTGATGATAAATAACCTTTGTTTATTGCATCAGCGTTTTGATTTGGCTTACCAACATTGACAATTCTATGATTACCTGCGTCATATGTGTTTTTCTGTAGTCTTAATGTTGGTGATATCTTTTCTTTTAATACTTTTAAATTTATTGCATCGTTTTCATCTGTGGGATCTTTTATATTTTTTAACCTTTTATTAGTTATATCATAATCCCCATCAGGTGTTTGTGGTAAACCAGCTCCTCTTTTTAAATTATTTGCGTAATATAACCCATCCGAGGAGTAACGTCCGAACTTGTCGACACTCATGGTGCAACTGAATAGTAATCTAGGGAGTAACGCATTTTTTATGAGATTACCCCACGGTTTCGGAGTTCATCCACTAAAGCCACCCATTCGTTTTCCAATCCAGTATGACCCGCTTCTTTAGCTTCATGTATTAGTTTCATTCTATCCACCAATTTATTGATATTATTGTAATAAATCACATTTGTGTTATATAGTTTCTTCATTAAACCTGTACCTGTAACAGATTTGTTTCTTTTTCTTGGTTCTGGAGCACTTATATCCAAAGTGGATGACACAAACCTTCGTTTTACAGGTTTTCTTGGCATTATCGGCATTGGTTGTCTTCTCGTTGTTGGTATTAACTTGGATACAAATACTCTATATTTTAAAGACCTAGATCTAAAAACTGGTTGGTCAGCTAAATATTTTCTCCTGTATGCATTGGTGTGTTCCAAAATCTGTTTATATGCTTCCATGTCTTCTTCTTTAACTAACAATTCTAAAGGCTTTTTTTCAAATAATAATTCAAATAATCCTCTTGTGCCCTTATATCTTTGATTACCAACAATAATATTATCATCTTCATCAATGTTTACCGGGCTATTACCAACCATTAAACCTTCTTCTGTTAATCTTACTCCATAACTATGGTAGTTTTTATTAGGATTTATTCCAGCTAACATTTTTATCATGTATTTCCTTCCTAAAGGTCCTTTGTTATGAATGTTTTCACCCAACAAGCTTATGTTTGACGGACCTTCCCTTGCTTCTTCTTCTTTTTCCTCTTCACTAGCAGTTGATACATCTTCATGTCCTCTTTTAGCTTTTACTTCATATAATTCTCTTATACCACTATAGTCTGGTGATTCTAGCTCTCTTTCAGGTTCTCCGCCGGTAAAACCACTATATGTAGAGGATTCCAGGTCTTCATCACTAAAATCTTCTGATTTTACATTTTCTCTTTCAAACTTTGTAATAGGTGCAATTGCATCTCCTTCCAAAACGGGTTTAGCAAATTTTTTGTTTAATTGTTTCAAGGGTTCAGTAATAGGTTTAAAAGTAGATTCAAGAAATTTCTCCCTTTCGCTAATACCTAATTTTAATGCTCTGTTTTTATCTCGAATAGAATCACTAAGTGATTTTATTTCCTTTATTAACTTTTCTTGGTTAACCATGTTTGTAGCAAGACGTGTTGTACAACAATGAATGTTTTACATCATGATCAGTGTATTAGTATAAATTTATCAAATCCTATCCTGTATCGACCATTGTTTAGCGGTTGTTCCTTCATAATTGTTAAAAACCCATATTTTTCAGCCCAAGCCTTTCCACACAACTCTTTAAATCGTTCAAATGGCATATCCGCACTTACATGGTCATAATATATGTGTTTTAGGTTGGTTTCATCCTGTTTAAATACAATTAACATGTTTGCATTGTCTCTAATGAGCTGTTTCGGTATTTTGCTGTAAGTTTGACCAATATAAATGCTATCTATGTTGTTATGTCGACCCATGGCGAAGTAATTTCTTATTGTATTTTGATTTTCACAAGATACGTCGTCAAATATGAATACTGAGAATGGTTTAGCCTCTTGCGGTTGCATGACACTCTCGCTCGCGTTGAATTTAGAATATTTAACTTCAGGCACATTATTGAGTATTTGTTCCAATAACTGATATTTTGGTTGTTGTAGTGACTTTGAAAATACATATAAATTATTAAAACGTAATCCTTTAGGGTTTGTAATCAAATTGAATACTACATTTGTTTTTCCACAATTGGAAGGACCGGTAACCAGACAACGCACCGTGTTTGGTAACAAAACACCGTGTTTCCCAGTATTGAATTGAGAACCATCCACTGTGAGTTCATCTATATTATTAATAGTAAAATTGTCTTTTTGCGGTATTATCTCCATCCTTTGTAATGGTTCAACCCAAAATGATGCTCTATCATTATATTAGATCCTTTTTAGGTATCCAAGAATCTTCCGTTTTATTAAATCCTAACCATCGTACTTTAACCTTATCCTTTTTTCGTTGCAACACCTTTTCAACTAAATATACATCACCTACTGTTGATTTTAACATTTCATGTCCATAAAACCCTCCTTCAAGCAATTGTCCTTTATTATCTTTTAAAATGTAAGTTTCTGGTACTGTAGGTTGCACCTTAAATACGGTAAATACCTCATTTGTCCAGTTCGGAAGATATCTTTTACTGAATACACCTTTGTATTTGCTTATTCGCACTTTATCGCCAACATTAAACCTTTTAGGCTTTAGTTTTTCAACTTTTGGTTTAGTATTCATTTTTATACGTTTTAATACAAGTTTTTCATTTTTATTAGTCACCTGGCTTGGTTTCATACCGATAGTTCTATGAAACTTGTTATTGTAATCGCTTATAAGTTTTGGTAACACATCAATCCATACGTGTGATCCTCTGTTGGAAAACATCTTATACATCGCACCTTTTAAAGTTCTGTTAAATCTTTCAATTATTGATGCTTTTACCTCTGAATTGGTTGAGTAATGGTTAATGTTGTGTTTTTTCATTAAATTTGCAAATTCCTTATTAAAATATTCTTTTCCATCATCAGTTTGTAAATGTTTTATAGTATGTTTGTCTCTTTGTATAGCTGTTTCCATTGCTTTTGTAACACTTTTGCCGCTTTTATCTTTTAGTGGTAAAGCATCTGCCATTTTTGAAAAACAATTAATAATAGTCAATATGTATTTAAATCCTCTATTTTGTTTACTATAAGGAATCATTTCGATTAAATCCGCTTGATATAAATCATTTATTCCTTTTATCACTGTATTTCTTCGTGGAAACTTTCTTCTTGCAGGTTTATGAAGCTCGTTGACAATTTCTTGCTTCGAGTTCTTCATATTGCAGGTTTGAATGTTTCATGTATCACATGTATAATCACAATGAATGTTGTCTTAAATATTCACATCATTTATATAGGTCAAGGTCATCCAAACTTGTGTAAAAAAATGGGGAACACGGCGTTGGACTTGCCGTGTTCCCCATTTTTTTACGGAAGGAGAAAGGAATAAGGTCGAAGTTGTAGAAGGACGAAGAATAGGTTACTAGTTGATAGGGTTTAGAGAGTAGTGGCCGAAAGGAAGAGTATGAATCTTATCCGGCATAATATGCCTTTTATCATCTTGAGCTGATAGTGCTCTTTTAACTTCAGTGACACTGTAGACCTCATGTTTAAAGCTTCTGATAGTGTTGAACGTTGCAGACATTGTAGAATCTTCAAACAAGCAGGTCTTGTAATGGTCAAATGTCACATGTTTCTTCAAGTACGATGTTTTGACTCCTTTAGCTTTCTTCACTGTCGGTATGTCGTTTTCCATATACATCTTGAAGGAATATAATTTGGACATCAGCGCAACTATTTCCTCCAAAGGTATTCCATTTGCTTCATCTTTAAATTTTCCAATTACTTTTTTATTCTTTTCATTGTAATTCGGATGGTTCTTCGGATAGTCAGAGAAGTCAAAGTCGTCTTTGTATGGGAAACTCCTTAGATCTTCATACATGTCCAAAGTCTTTATCCAGTAGATAAACGCGTCGGTATCCATGTATGCAACTCCAATGTTGTCTCTTCCATAGTGTTTAACCATTTTGTTGTAATGGAAATCATACATCAGAGTTTTACTTATATCCAAAATCGACATTCCAATGTATAACGGATGATCCATCACTATTGTTGTTTTATTCATACTGACAGCAACTAGATTTTCGTTTATAATCATTGATGTTCCGAAATTTGGTTTTTGCACTAATTTTTCCAATTTCCTAGGATCACTTACTAATTTTACAATTTTGTGTTTTCTCTTGTTCTCCAAGGTCTTCCCAAAGATGGCGTTGTTCATTAATTTGTAGAAGTCCTTTTCAAATGCTGTTGTCGCTGCAGCTCTTCTTGTAGTGTTGGAATCGATATATGGTTTCAACCAACAAGACTGGGTGAATTCAATTGCTCTGTGAATTTTTACTATACGTAGGCCCAATTCAAGTGCTTGTTGAACTACCCAGTAGTGTGCCACATATCGACTCTTATTCTCCAAGGTCATCATCAGCTTGGGCCATCTTCCTGTCGGTGAAACTTCAGTCTTGGCTAGGAGAGGTAGGTCGTAATGATGGTCGTGAAGGTGTTCCGGATATTCAAAATCACAGTCCAAAATATAGCCTGTTTGGCCATCTTTTGGAATCCGTGATATGTCACCAATGGTGGTCGGGTCAATCCACTTGAAGTCTGCGTAGGGAAGTGGATTTGACATCGCCCAACCATAGAGGTTGTTCGCATCAAAATATCCAAGGTAGAGTGATGGTTGTTGCTCGTCGAAGTTGGGGATATACTTGTTGTTGGCCTTAACATGTCTTGTCACAGCTTGAGTCAAACCACCTCGTACACCTGATTCGATCATGAGGACCATATCGATGTCTGTGAGAAGCTCCAATCGGCAGTTAGTTGACTTGAGCATAGCTTGCCATGCTAATCCAGGGGATGTATACGAGTGTAAAGGATCCAATCCGTATGCTGAGAAACAGGTGTTCCGAAATTCTTCCATCACATCGCACAGCAGAGTTACATCCAATTTTATATAAAAATCAGAATATTCCCCTAAAGTTTGAATTTTTAGTTGGTTCCAAACATTACACGCATGATTGTAGTCTTCAACGGAGATTTTACTTTCATTTAATTTGCTATTGAAGGCTTCAATCGGTGGTAGACTGGTTTCTTCAAACTTTTCTGTGGAAGTTATATAATCATAGGGGAAAACTCCTTTTCGTAATACTAAGTCCAATTTATCTTCAGGTACAATTTTGCTGGTTTCTTTTCGATCTTCTCTTCTTAGGTTCTCAGACAATTTGCTCAAACTAGATGACATAAATCTATAAGAGTCTACGAAGCGAAGTTTAATTTTACCAACTGTTTTTGAAAAACTGATGTACTTCTCCAATGTTTCAGCTAATACTTCGATTTTTCCATCATCTCGTCCTAACTCTGGGATAATGAAGTGGGAGTCATAGCCGCTAAGATTGTGTAACACGACAGGAATAAATTGAGGCAGTTTGTAATTTATATTGCATGAATTACAAGCAGGTCCTCTGTATAACCCTGTGAGGTGATCATGATCTCTTACTTTTTGATTTTCTTCACTGAAGCTCTTCTTGCATAGATAACATCTTGTTGCCGAAATGTATTCTTCTTGTTGATTTTGGTTCAAAGGTTTCATGGGTAAAACATTACCGTATAAGCGTTCCGCCTTTTCAGCAATGTTATACAACTGGTCTACAAAATACTTAGCAGCTCCTTCCCCACGGTAGAGTATCGGAGTGGATGTTAAGCCGTAGTCTTGCAATTGTTCTTCAGGTAAAGTAGATTTCACCAATAAGCAAAAACTGTTAGGTTGATGCAATTGATATTTGGTTCTTCTAGTTACTTCACCATCCGAAAGTTCCTGCGGCACTAACGTGGATTCAAAGTCAGCGTAGATAACTAGTGGAATCCGGTATTGGTGAACTGTTTTATTGAACTGGACAAATGCTCTAGATGGTGGTGGCAGACTAATCTTCACTTCATAGTTGTCATTACAAAGCCGCTGGTGTTCCGACAACCACTCCGATCCTCCACGTCTCAAGTCTTTATTTGTGAAACAAAAGCATCTCTTACACACTGTTACTCTAATTTTCTTTTTAGTCACTTGTCGTCCAACCAAAGTTTCAAAGTTCTTGATGTAAACATAATGTGATATTTCACCTTTGGTCAATAGCAGCAAATCTGTATGATTTTGACGTTCAGTCTTTGTAACTCGTAACGGGTATACGTTATTTGATTCGTCTAAACCAAACACATTAACTGAAACTCCTGGGTTTTTTCTTTCAAATTTAGCAACATCATTAAGACTAACAGGATACGACATACCTTGGAAGTTATAGCGGTGTTGAACAGCTTCGTATGCTATGCTAGGTCTACAGGAATGGTCTTCCACATATTTTGCTAACATTGCATACCGGAAACATTCATTATCCTCATTTTTCACATTGATACATGATCTTGTATCTCGGATCACCTTTGGTAGAGGGATAAAGCTGCTTCCTCTCATACCATATCCATGCTTGTGAACCCTCACATCCATACCTTCAATTGATGATAGCGTCCAGCCGGATCCTCTTCCTTCATGTTCTTGAAGTTTCACTAGCAGTTCAACCAAACATTCTTCTAAAATTTCGTTGATATCAGATGTGGTTGTAAGGGTTCGGTTTTTAGCAATGAATGCTCTCGGTGAATTTTCACCATCGGTATTAGTAAACATAGCCTCCAACACCAATCCAAATTTAATAAAGTTCAATCTTGCCAATTCTTCCGTCAATGTTTTTACAACTAGTTTTTTAGCTTGAGTTATAAAATTTTCCAATTCTAATTGCACATTATTAATTTTGAAATGAATTACAACTGGTCCTGGCAAGGCTGTAGTGCGCAGTTGTCTTATATCTTCCATATCCTCTTCTTGGGTACGCAGTTGTCTTACATCTTCCACTTCTTCCGTATCTTCTTCTTCCATTTTCTCTTCTTGAATAAATCCTCCAGCTGTAGATGGTCCAGCTCCGGCAAATTGAATAACACTTGGTCTTCTTCTTTGCATTAACTGTAAATAGCTAGCCCAGTCCTTCTGCTTATGGGGTTTTTCCAAAAACCGATCAATCGCATCCAAGTCTTCTTCACTTACTACAATCTCTTCTTTTCTGTCCTCTTCACGATGCAATTCTCGGTGTAACTGTAGATAGCTATCACAGTCGTCCATCTGCTTCTGGCAGTTTTCCAATAACCGATCAAACGCATCCAAGTCTTCTTCACTTACAACAATCTCTTCTTTTCTGTTCTCTTCATGATGCAATTCTCGGTGTAAAACAAAGATATCTTCATCTTGGAAAAACTCACCACAAATATCGCAAAGAGCCATTTTTTTTACAGTTTGGCTTTGAGTGTGCACTCGGTGAATGTCCACGCAATAATGAGCAGCGCGCTTAACCGGGTCCCTTTATACCCGAGGTTGAAGGGTGGGGGAAGGTGACGTCATATACATCCAGTTTATCAATCATGTAGCAGATTTGGCTTTTAAACACCCATTTTCAATTTATTCTTCAACAGGTTTGATAAACCAATAATCTTTGGTCTAAATCCACTACTTTGTACAAATTTTTTTGTTTGGGCACTTCTCGTCCGGAGCAAAAAACTTTTTGGTCAAGGTCAAAATTTTTTCTCAAAAAAAAGTTCTGGGGGAAGGGGGGGGGGGGTCATTACTGTATTTAGGTCAAGGTCACGAAAAAACTTTAAAAAAATTAAGCCCCACCTGGGGCACTTGGGTTGTCATCGCTGTAGCCTCCGAAGAGACCCAACTATGACAACAGGGCAACATCCAATGTCGTGTACCCTTCGCCACGCGAGACTTGTAAACATTTACTGCATTGTCTTTTCAAATAGCTAACAAAGATTCATTTACATAATTTTGAGTTTCCAGGAGGAAACAAACTGAGGACACCCTAATGGCTTACGTCCTCGGTCCGAGTGCAGAGGCCGCCGCAACCTTTTGCATGCCAGCGTACAAACGGACATGCTCCCAAATGCCATCCGCAACCTTTTGCATGCCTGGCAGGAGCCTACCGATAATTAAAATAGGCTTTACACGAGGGCCTACTCCCGTAACCTATCTTTAATATTTTAAATTTAGCAATGCATTCAATTTTTACAAGTCTTTGTGGGTCAAGGCCACACGGACATTAAAAAATTTCGGCCCCCGTACATCCATGGCGAACCACGAATGTTCGGGGGCCTTGGGGACAAAAAAACACAAATAGCTAACAAAGTTTCATTTACATAATTTTGAGTTTCCGGAAGGGAAACTAACTGAGGACACCCTAGTGGCTTACGTCCTCGGTCCGAGTGCAGAGGCCATCGGCTCATTACCCCCATATAGGCGTACAAACGGACCAACTCCTATTTCTCAGCCGCATTGAAGCATGCATGAGAGTTCTCAGCCGCATTGAAGCATGCATGAGAGGAGCCTAACAATTATACAAAAGTAACTTTACACGGGGGGCCTACTCCCGTTCCCTGTCTTTACGATTTACTTTGAGCATTGCAAAAGCTCAAGGGGGAAATGCTACAACAAGCGTATACACTTTAGAAAAATATAACACACTTACAACACACAATTGAGCTCAACGTAGTCAATGCTGGAACAAGCACATACACATTAAACACATATGACAAACAAGACACAAAGGATAAAAGACACACACAGGAGACATAGGGTACAAGTAAAACACTCTAATATAGAACAATTCGCAATACCCAAACGCAAGCGCAATATCTTACAACTAATACAAGTCTTAAAGTTAGAGTAGACTTCGCTAAACACTGAAGGCGCCATTCAATGTTTAGTGATGCCTATGGCGGTCCGTCCCGAACGTTCACGTTCAACGCGCGGGAGCGGACTGCGAGCCGGCTCTGGCTGGGCCCCCTTATATCCCCACCGGGGCTGCCACGCCCAGGATATCAGGGGGTGGGGGAGGGGTTGGGGGTGGGGGTGGGGGTGGGGGTGGGGGTGGGGGGGGGTGGGGGAGGGGGTGGGGGTGGGGGGGTGGGGGTGGGGGTGGGGGGGGGTGGGGGTGGGGGAGGGGGTGGGGATGGGGGTGGTGGTGGGGGTGGGGGTGGGGGGGGGGCTCGCACTTTTTGTCGGGGGGGGGGGGTCACTTCTCGTCCGGAGCAAAAAACTTTTTGGTCAAGGTCAAAAATTTTTCCGAAAAAAAAAGTTCGGGGGGGGGGGTGGGGGGGGGTGGGGGTGGGGGTGGGGGGGGGGTGGGGGTGGGGGGGGGGTCACTTCTCGTCCGGAGCAAAAAACTTTTTGGTCAAGGTCAAAAATTTTTCCGAAAAAAAAAGTTCGGGGGGGGGGGTGGGGGTGGGGGTGGGGGTGGGGGTGGGGGTGGGGGTGGGGGGGGGTGGGGGGGGTGGGGGTGGGGGTGGGGGTGGGGGTGGGCTTGGGGGTGGGGGTGGGGGTGGGGGTGGGGGTGGGGGGGGGGGGGCTCGCACTTTTTGTCGGGGGGGGGGTCGAGGTAAGTTAAGTGGGTCAAGGTCACCCGCAACACTTGTACTCTAAGTGTCGGCTATACCCCCACCACAACTGGGTCCCTAGGCTGCACAACACCGCTTCGCCAGTATGTCTCCGGCTTCCATGCGGTGCGTCTCGCTGTTCTCTAGCTCTCTATATGTAAGTAATTTTACAAGTTCTGAATGTAGGTCACTACACTTTAACTCTGGGATGGTATCAACTTGTAGTATTTCTATGTTTTGACTCAAGGTCATCACACTTTAACTCTGGGGCAATATCGACTTGTAGTACTTCAGTATTTTAGCTCAAGGTCACCACACTTAAACTCTGAGACTGCATCAACTTGTATTATTTCTGTGTTTTGACTCAAGGTCATCACACTTTAACTCTGGGACGGTATCAACTTGTAGTATTTCTATGTTTTAACTCAAGGTCATCACACTTTAGCATGTAACTTTAAGGTAGCACCGAAACGGTGCTACCCGGCTTGACATTTTCAAGTTTCCCAAGGTCATCACAATTTCCCCCACCACTTCCCATATACCTAGAGTGCGCGGGGCCGGACAGTCAGTCGCTCGGTGTCTGTCGTAGGGTGCGCATCGCGGTTGCAGTAATGGTCGAATGGGGGCTTCTGGGCCAGTTCGAGGTCACCCGAGCGGTGTCACATGACGGTTTAGGCAGAGTAACGTTGCAAACTTCAAATTTCCTCGGCACTTTTGCTGTTTCTCATCGAAAATTCGCTCCAAGTCGTCAAGGTCATGGTACCTGTGACTGAAACTCGGAGCGTAGTGCGAGAAACAGCAAAAGTGCCGAAAAATTTTAGGTTTCAGCGTGACCTTGACCTTTTGTGACATCGATGACGTCATCTTGGTGACGTAAGGGGTGATGACGTCATTAGCACGTCATTTCTGTGACGTCATGGGCGTGACGTCATGGATGTGACGTCATTGGTGATGACGTCATCGATGATGCAATCGATGACGTCATCGATGGGGTCATTGACCTCGATGACGTCATCGATGACGTCATCGCTCGGGTGACCTTGAACTGGCCCAAAAGCCCCCATTCCCCACTACTGGTTATTTTTGTTTTTTGGGAGGGGGGATTTTGGTTATTTTTTTAAGTTTTTTTATAGGGAAATTAGGTTTGTATTGATCGATTTGGATGAAGCTCGTAAAATTTAAATAAATGTTTAAAGAGGAAAAAATAAAAAAAAGATGGATCGGGGAGGATTGTTTTCTATATTTAAAATTTTATTATTATTATTATTATTATTATTGCTTTAGTAGATGATCACTTACCTAGTTAAAAATTATCCTACATAATTTTTATTGCCTACATATTTTTAATATCCCGATAAAACGCCGGTTTTCGGGACTTTTAGCAACATTTTGGGTTTATTCAAGGTTATTTTTTTGTTATTTTTCTATCATTTTGGTTATTTATTTATTTATTTTTAATAACCTCAAGAACTGTTACAAGCTCTGAGACTACATCCACTTCAGTGTGAAGAATATTAGTTTAAAGGTAAACATTAAAAAAGGTAAACCATTAGGTAACATTTTAAGCTTTATTCTTGCTGTTTTCTTCTTTTGTTTCTGGGACTAACATAACTCTGAAAAAAGCTTCAATAAATTTCCCAACATTTCTTCTCAAAATTTAATTTAACTAATATCTACTCAATCTATTAGCCTAGTTCAATATTTGAACCATAAACTTGGAGACTTATCATAATGAGTTTTATAGGTTTAATTAATTTCTTGACTATTGTTTCCAACAAAATTGTCCAACATCCTTGACATTCTTTCATTATTTTTATTTGAGAGTTGAAAACACTCAAGGTAGTCAGTCCTACGTATAATTAATTTTGAATATAATTTGAATCAACTCGAGAAAAAAGTTTAATATAATTTTGTGTGAGCGTCCGTAGAGGATACAGATAGCCAATTGGCAAACCGTTTCCTTCTATGTGTGAGAGAGAGCGTCAGTGACGTCTTTGTTGTGGCCACGTCCTGTCGGCCCGGGCACTCTGCCAGCCTGCCTCCGTTCTGCCCTCCACTTATACTGTGAATAAATTGTCGTGTGCGCACATTCCCTTTTATCTGTCAACATAGTCTAGTTGGTTGTGCGAGGTTCAACACTTGCAACTTACAATAGAAATGTTCGATTAATGAATTACCTTGAGTCAATTTGTATAATTTTGCAGGTGTTAAGATATTGTCGAAACTCTCCAAGCCTTGGAGGGAGATATTTAAGCTAAATTTACAGATAACGATCACATAAAACACGAGTACATAAAACAATAACTACTGTAATTACATTGACTGGGACGGTGGCGTCGTTGTGTAATCCAGCTAAATGGAGGTCACGAATTGTGGATAGTTATAGGTGATGGCTTGTGTATGCGATGTTCCCTGGTGGGGATTAATGTCCGCACTAGTTAACATTAGTTCATCCATAAAGACCATCCTCATAATTAGACTAATTCGTATATGGGAGGTTAAAATTGTGGTTCGGATCCCATGTTAAAACTGTAGGTCCCTAGATACCATTGGCTGTTAGGCTATTAATTAACAGTCCTGCCTAAGGAGAATATCGGTCTTATTCACTATTCAGTAACAAGACTACAAGATCGCGCCACAATCATCCTACACTCATCTCTCATTCATATTCAGGTTAAAATACCCTACTATGTGAGGTCCCTGTCGTAAATTAGTGATTTAGTGATTCATGTTTATTTTTCATTGAACGTAATGGCTTTTGAACTAAATAATCCGCGATGATTTGTAACCGCAATAACGCACCTAATCATTAATAAAGATAGTTTTAACACGAGGTAACGTCACTAAAAATATGTCAGTTTTAACACCACAATCCAATAGTCCAATACATTCCGAACACATTTCATTACAAGGTTGACGCTCGCCTGGGTTCCCCAAACACAATTTCCTTTATCTCGCCGTCGCCGACAGTTGAGAGGCGACATCGCGGCGTTGCTGTGCTGACCTTTCCAAAACACATCCGGGGGCGTGGGCAGAGACTCTGCGGATCTCCCAGCCGTCATTTAGGGCGAAAGAAAATAGAATTTACCGCACCGTTCCGTTTCTCAAGCTCATCACTTTCTTTTAAACATATTTAAAACGTAAAACTTTGACCAAATTAATTGCAGGCAAATAATTTTGTTGAGTTTGTTAAGCTAACAAATCTGCTTCAAATTTCACATTGTTGAACTGAACTAAAATTTTAATTATAGTACGCAAATATGTAAAATTAACTGTTTGGAAAGAAACAACAATAGGTAGGTAATAAAGGAAGCTTTTAAAATAAACATCAAAGTTGAGTTTATTGTTGCTAAAATTTATTGCACCGTGTTATTGCCGAGGCGTTTGTAAACATTCACTTCATCGTGTTGTGGCAAAGCCATGGGATCGTTGTACAATGCAGCTACTTATTACATTTTAACACTCAATATTACATTTTTGTATATAGTGTAGTAAAATTAAGCCAAAATATGGCTGGAAAATGAAATAATTTTTGGACAGCGAATTTTTGCTGGAATGTGTTCTATACCATCCCCTGACCTCCCTCAGAAAAGTCCCCTGAAATCCCCAATGGGCAACATGCCTAAAAATGATGGGATGGCCCACGTGGAGTCAGAAATAAATCTTTCTTCGACCAATGGGTTTATGTACATCAAATTAAAGCTCTTAAGTAGTAGAATTTAATGCCGCAAACCCCATCTCAAAAGGTTGCCTGAGTCGAAAACGGCAGCCTGTCAAACTTTGAATAAAAATCAAATTTTAACCTAAACTCTTAAAAATGTAATAATTTTCGAAATACTTGGCCTTTCGAGGTGCGGTTTGCGGCAAACGTTTGCTTTTACAATTACCTTTGAAAATGCGGATAGCTAGTCATATGCTTATCATACTACCCTTGCACCACCCTCCACATGGACGTCCCAAAGGGGAAGTTTTAAAAAAAAATTCTTAGACCATAGCCATCCTATACATAATTTTAAAGGTCTTAAGAAGGAGAGTACATAGCCGAAAACCAGACCTCAAAAGGTCAAATATGTCGGAAGTTATTGTATTTCAAAGTTTTGATAGTATTATTTTATTCTAAACTTTGAACGCCTGCCATTTCACTCCCGACAGTTATATTGAGGTCGGGTTTACGGCATTGTATTCTACATTTGAATACCTTTAATTTAATATATATAAACCTTCTGGAATGTATTTAAATTTAGTATGCTTAATATCAAATTTTAATGTAACTCCTTATGGGCCAACCCCTCATTTTTAAGCGTGATCCCCATATGGGAACTATGGGGACTTTTCGGAGGAAGGTCAGGGGACGCCATAGAACACATTTCAAAAGAAATTGGCTTTCCAAAAATTATTTCATTTTTCCCGACTAATTTTACTACACTAATATGGCTTGCGCTTAAAATTAGTATCCACAGTAAAATAATAAAAAGTGGTGAGAATTCACATTAATGGAAACTAGAGGTTGCCCCGTGGTTGAAATTTGACAAAAATTTCTGTTGATCTGGATCCAAGAAGTTTAAAAACATTTTATAACTGAAACATCTATTCTTCCTGTTTTTCTATCACAGATATCTAATGATTCAAGAAATTATCCTTCCTCCATAAGATTACACTGGAACTTTCAAAGATTGTGAGGTGTAGCCCTGGAGTCCAATATGAATTAGAATGGAATTCTGGTCATGTACAGGACAATACCTTTCTAATGGCATGGGCGGATTTCTCCTACAATGCACACGAGCTGAGAAAAAGGACCAACGAAACATGCTTGCCTATGAATATATAGATACAGAGGCTTTTAAAATAACCTGATTTATTTTACTACGTAAACAAAACTGCAAAACGCTTTTGAGGTGGCTCAGTCGATGACACGGAAACGAGCATTGGCCGCCATCTTTGAAGAGGATGGAGCAGAAGTGTTACCAATGCAATGTATTTTACAAAACATTGGTGGATTTAAAAAATGTTGATTCGAAAAGTACTTCGGCTATAAAGAACCGTTTTTAAGCGCACTGCGACGTTACTGTTTAGTTTGGTAAACTAGTCATTAAATATAAAACGATGTAAATCTGTGGAAAATTTTCTATTTCTTGTAAATCCTCTGGCAGCCTAGACCGAGAGGCACCTCGGGGTTCCCCAAGCGATAACAGCTTGTGTGTGTGTGTGTGTGTGTGTGTGTGTGTGTGTGTGTGTGTGTGTGTGTGTGTGTGTGTGTGTGCGTGTGTGTGTGTGTGTATGCATAGCCGTAATGTTGAACGACTTGGTCTAATCGCAGGAGATAAGCTCCGTATCGTGTCCTCGACTGCTTCGACACGATTTACATGTGTTACATACATGCACAAGTTTGTAGTGCGCACTCATACACATGTAGGGTACAGATTTGTTTCGTTATCCGATCACCTAGTGGAGATTATACCGTAAACGCTCTGACGAGTTGTACTTTTGTGGGCTTATGCGGATTTTCTATTTTTGTGTTGCACAGATAATGCATTTCCAGTTCCGATAACGTTTTATTTCACATTATTAAGTCTCTATGAAACCGCATGCATGCTGCACCACTGCAAAAGTTGGAAAATTTCTATAATTTGCTGAAATAAATTGGATTATTATAGGAGGTTGAGGTCTAATATGAAAAATATTTTAAATTTGAAGAATAAACAAGCATTATTTTAAATTCAAACTTTTTGAAACAACGGTATAGTTATTATTTTTTATATTGTTTTAAGTTGTAGTTGTTGCACGTTCTGAAATTTGACAAACGATAAGAACAAAGCGTGAAGTAATATTTTTTTCTGAAAAGCAAGAAAAAACTAACATTTGTTAGAAAATACATAAATAAACATTTTTTCGCAGCTTCACGTAAGCCATCCAGTTTTTTCTCTTAAGAGAGAAAAGTGTAATTATTTATTAATTAATGCGAGGTTGTCTTTGAGAGGCATGTCAATTCCTCCGAATTGTAAATATTTTTTTTGATTCAGAACTAATTTTCACCAATTGTTTACCGTTTTGTTTTAACAAGTTTTTTAAGTAACCTCTTCTGGAAATTCCATCAAACCCTTGATAACTTAATTAACAACCCTCGTCAACGTCAACAATTCTGTCACGAGAGAGAGACACTTTGGTGTCGAGTGGGTGGGTACGAGATGTCCGTTGTGAATAATGGAATCAACAAACGGATAACTCTATGGGACAGGAGAGCAAACGAGGAGTTTTGTGCAGGGGCACCAAGGCTAACCTTGCTACCAATCCGTATCTCCCTTGACTGCCAAACAGTCATCTCCTGTTTGTCAGTAGGGCTACATGACAATATGAACACTGAAACGTAATCTAAGTTCGGGTCTTTTTTGGAATGTCCCCGCATTTTTAAACAATTTTCTATTGAGTCCCACATAATGGAAATGGTTAAGACACGACTGGTAGTCAAGTGAGAAGTTATTTTATCGTGATCGTTATCAGTAAGATTATCTTTGGGTCCTTCACCTGTATCGGTAGGCTGATAAAAGGTTGCGCGCTCGGCTTAATTCAGTCTTAGGTTAGGTTAGGTTCTAACCTAACCAAAACCTAACCTTCACACCAAAACGGTGTGTTTTGGTGTGTTTTCATTCAGCTTTTGATTTCTATGTCTGTAATATTATAAATAAAAATAAAAACCAATAAAAAACCCGTTGAAGGGTACCAAATTTGTTTCTAGTTTATAATTTTATCCTCCAATACATTCCTTAGACATGTTGAAGGCAATAGAAAATTGTTTAAAAATGCGGGGACATTCCAAAAAAGACCCCTAAGTTCTTAAAGTAAAGTAAAAGTAAAGCTTTAAAGAAAATCCATGTTCATAAACAATTTGTAAATTAAACATAGGGCTAACGGTTTAGTAATGTAAAATAATTATCTTACAAGTTTCCGTCTAAGTTTATACTTATTACCTGCGCATTTCATATCCATCTAGTTTTTGTCACCAGGTTTATTTTCGATCAACTCAAATTGTCTCAAGAGAAAGTCGTTATGTCTTGAAAAAAGTTTAAAACATTATCATTTTTATATGCTTACAAAATCCTACTAATTTTTGATGCGGTATTCACAGTTTTAAATACTTTACCGATACCGTTACAAATTATTGGTTGCCATTTTTTCGACCGATCCAGTAACGTTCGTCTCATTTTAAACCATGAGGTTTTCCAATCAAGTTACAATGTCATCATCCCAAACCCAGCGCTTCCAATAACAATTAAACCGACGTCAATTGGTCGGACCGCCGCGGGTTTAATTTAAAAAGGATTTTTTCGCTACCGAGTGTTTATCCCGCCGGCTTGGTTAATTGATTTGACAACTACAATATATCACCGCCTTTTTTCAGTTACATTAGCACTTGTCGCTTGTGTTTGACCTTTATTATTACCTTTACCTTTTTATTGAAATGGCGACCTAACTCAATGGGTAGTTTAAAGCCAAGTATGAATGAGGGATGAGTGTAGGCTGATTGTGGCGCGATCTTGTAGTCTTGTTACTGACTAAGGCTGACATTCTCCTTAGACAGGACTGTTAATTCATAGCCCAACAGCCAATGGTATCTAGGGACCTACAGTTTAACGTGGGATCCGAACCACAATTTCAACCTCCAATATACGAATTGGTCTAATTATGAGGATGGTACTTATGGATGAACTAGTATTCACTAGTGCGGACAATGTACCATAGCAAGGTAAGCTAAGGTGGAGCACAATGTACACTTCAAAGATAATGCACATGACTGGCTGGGTAGCTGAGTGGTTATAGTGCTCGCCTTTGAATCCAAAGGTTGCCGGTTCGATCCTGAGAAAAGCTTTTTTTTAGGTTCAATTCCGGACTCAGTTGCCATTTGTCATTGGGCTATTAATTAATGATGCTTTCTAACAACTGGTCGATGTTAGATAGTAACAAGACTGTGGTTTGGACCGTTCCCTGTCAAAACGTTAAAAAATGGCACTGGCGTTGATACACCAAAAATAAAAATAAAATAAAAATAAAAATAAGATAGGCCTACTGTCTTCTTTTCGATTTCTATTGCGTCGATCAAATTCTTGGAGTGAATCCCTTCAACTTGCAAAGCCCCATTGTTCTGTATTTATAAGTACATCACGCTTCAACTGTCGATTTTCCCGCAGGCGGGAAGCCGTAGGAACTACTCACTCCGGTACAACGTTAGACTCTCATGTAATGTGGTAAAGCTGGTGTCTTTACTGTCAGTTTGTTCACCCCGGCTTGAGTGTAACCAATTGAGACTGGTGCCCAAAAAGATGCACGTGCCTTAAAGCCACACAAGGCATAATTTATTTTTCCTACGACTGTCCGTGAAAACAGTTGTTTACGCACTCAATTCTCGTCGCAAAACAGGTGATTGCCGTATTCAGTTTACTTTGCGCACGCTAGATTTACTTTGCGCACTCCAGATTTTAAACATCAGAACACAAAACAATTTGCATTAGCCAGCAAGGAAACGTTGATTAGTCAGGAATTAAGTTGGCAACACTGGATATAAACATCTGATCTATTGTTGTCCATGTGCATGGTCGTTTTCTATTGAATCAACATAAACATAACCTACAAACCAGCTACAGGTGAGCTACCGGTTGTTGTTGTTGTTGTTAGGTGAGCTACCGGTACGTAAGTTAGGTGCGCAATGATCAACTATGACAGTGACTTTAGTGATTTAAGTGACTTATTCCCTGACGATCTTGCTAAGACTGTTAAAACAGTGGCGTTAAATCTTCTGCATGAAAATCCAATGAATTTTTAACTAAATGTAGGAAGTGCATAATACAGGCTATCATAAATATACATCATTATCTTGAGATAGGGACCTCACATAGTAGGTATTTTAACATGAATATTAAACTTTTATACTTATTTAAGAAATATTTGGCAGTCGTAGGAAAAATTTAATATGCAACTCGTGCGAAAAGTGCCTTCACTGCACTCGAGAGAAATTATTCCGCACTCGCCTGCGGCTCGTGCATAAACATTTCTCTCGAGTGCAGCAAATCGGCACTTTCCGCACTTGTTGCATAAATAACTATATTTAAGTACCAGGTTAACCGAGCCTTGCTCGTTGGTTTTGATTCACTTTTGTTATAGTGTCATGGTAATAAAGCTATTAAATCTACACCAGACTCTTCACAGATAACAGCTGTTAAAAAACTGCTTAAAATTGATGTTCCTTTATTTTTGTTTACTTTTATTTGTTATTTCGTTACCAAAATAGTAACCCATAAGACCAATATTAAAAATTACGATTTTTAAAATTAAATGTAGACCAAATTTGATTTTTCCTGGGATTGAGGCTGTTTCTAAACTTATTTTTTGACCAAAACACCCTAAAATGTAAATTTTAAGCAAAATCTAACCGCTAGATTTCGAGATTGTGTAACGCAAATCCCTTCAGACATTGCTCGTATTATAGTATAGGATTGTTCTAAGTTTAAAATATGCCTCAAAAGTCTGGCCATGTCAAATAATCTAATGTATCTCTGATGAGTGGAATCTGCAAAATCCTTACCTTGCAGGTTTAAAGTTGTGTTTATGTGTGTATTGAACGTTTTAGATAGTGAAAAAATTTGAACTGTTCACTCGGTTTCTAACAAGTATCCATGTTCCATATGTATTAGGTAATGCAACTTTAGGAAAATTAAGGCATGATCTAAAAGTCTAGGCATAAATACATAGAATGTACTGTATATTAAAATTATTGATAAAAACGGTGAAGGGAGGTGAAGCTTCTGTGCGTTGCAGTAATCCACTTCCTTGAGCGATTTTTCTTTGGCGATACATCAAATTTGTAATCGTGTTGTACTATAAAAAAAGAGCAATAAATTAAAAAATTCAACGAAAAACTGTGTAAATAATTCAAGTGATGAATCATTCCTTTCTTACCATGTATTCCAGCATTTCAGTGCTTGCATAAATAGATAAGACCCTTTAAAACTATTGTAACGAAGAAGGGCATAAAAGTTCCAATTCTTACAAGAATCCTAAATTGTGTTTGCCTATTGTGTGACAAATCATTTAAACGGTGTTTTGGTGTTTGTTTCCAAATGAGTCTTGCGCAAGCATGTAAATGATGATTGTTCTTTGTTCAACCGTTGGAATGAGGCAGATTTCAAGTAAGATTTATTGTTTGGCTTTAAGATTCTTTATACAGTTTACCGTCAAACTTATTTTTAGTGAAGAAAAAGACGCATCGTAGAAAGATGTTGCTACAATTATCAAACTCTACTCCACAGCTTATATTAGTATATTAGTGTCATTTCAGACTTTGGTTTCGGAAGGGGTAGTAAGAGTTTGTGGTGTACCAAATGACTCTGCAATAGAGAATATTCCTCACACGTTTGTTAGAATATTATACAGACTACAACATTCATATCAAGACATAGACAGTTTAAAAATTCTTAATATTAAAAAAAACACACGTTAAATTTGATTATATTTTCTCTTCTTTCAAACTTCGTTACGCACCACTGAATGTCTCTACTGTCATTATACATAGCCTACAGTAAAAGTGAGATATGTTGTACTACAAATATTCTAGAATTTAAAAAAAATAATCAAATTTCTGCGAAGACTACTGATAACTCAGGTGCAGATAACTCAAGACGGTTGTCTCTTCCTGTCATGTGAAGAAAGATTGATGTGTTTACAAAACTTCATATTCCAACGCAAATTCGCGATTCACTCCTCGGTCCGAGTGAGTCGCGGATCACCTGTAGGTCGACTGGTGCATTGTTTACAAAGCAGCTTCCCATGAGCGATGCAGGTCGGGCGACACATTGTTTTGTCCACCGCGAACGCCACCGATGATGCAGCGATTTACATTGGTAATCCGTCCACCGAAGGCCGTCCTCGGCTTGTTTGACATGGAAAAAACGATCGCCGATTTCGGCTTGTTTGTATACCAGTCGATATGTTCTTGTTGGACTACACGGTGGAAAGGAATGAGGAAACGGGAGAACATAACGTTCTACTAGGGTGTGGTTGCATTAAAATTGTTTTTGTCAAAGCGATAGGCCTACTAATTTATCGTGGAAGACATGAATTACCAGTTTAGTTTTTTTTTTAGTTAGGTAAGATTGTTTTCTTAGCTAAAAGAGTACTTAATTATTATAGTTTATTTACATAAAATTTGAGTTATGCCATCTAATGGAAATGCACGCCTGCCGCTGCTCATGAGACAACTAATGCATTCCAATTCGTGTGAAAAACTACAGCCATAGGCCTTATATAAATTTATATTAGTGGGTTTAAATTAAATAAACATTAAACACATATTGAAAGTAAAATTGTAACTTTAATGTCAAGATTTATTTTATAATAATTTGTCATTACGATTTTAAAGTGCGCTACGGTAAATTTAGGTAAATTTTTTAATACACAAACTTAAAGCCCACAGCAGTTAAAATCTTGTAGGCCTACTGTAGAGTGACAGTCCGTAGTAAAATATTGTTTATCAGTTATTGGTAATGTAACATTTAAAATAATTGAATTTTAATATAGGATTGTTGAAAACTCACAAACGAGGTTTGTAGATCTATCATGATAATATTTTAAGTCGAGCCTTGACAGCTTAATCCTCGTTATTTTTGAGTCTCTCGATAAAATTTCATTTGCGTAGTAACATTATTGTCCGTTACCTAATCAGAAATTAGGTAATTTAGGAAGGTCAGAATAATTTTTTGATTAAGTAAATCGGAACAAAAACCACAGTTGTTCCTTTCAAACGGAGCTGGGGCAGATGTGTTTACATTGTTTACAAGCTGCCGGTACACACCGAATGACATGGTTAGTGATTGTTTACCGCGTGACCGGTGCGGTAAGCGGTTGCGGCAGTGTTTGTTTGTTTACACCGCAGCGGTGAGGTGAGGAGGTGTGGCAGTCAAGGTCACGACATTGCGGCGTAGCGGTGGTGGGAGTGCGGCAACTGGTTTGAGCGGATAGGCTACGCAGCGACGAGCCCCCACTGTCAAGGCCGCCACTGCTGCCAACACTATCTCCCTTATCGCGTGATAAAGCGCTGCCAACCGAGCGAACCAAATTGTCCCCCGGTAGCTCTTATCGAATCAACTGAACCAGAAAATGCAAAGGGACAAAATACAACTTTTGAGACATAAATGCCACATATGAAAATAATAGGTCTGTATGTAAAGTAATAAGATTTAAGGATACTGTAAAAATTAATTAATCGTGTATATAGTACAAATTAGTTAAGTGCGCATCACCTTTAATATTGTTAAAAAAACCCTCTCTGGAAAAGACTGACTTTCTTTCAACTAAATTTCAATGTACAATGAACTATGGTGTTGTTAGCAAGTTTTATTACTTTGTTAAAAAAACTTGAACACCATCCTTTTGAGGCACTAGACTACTAGACGTTTAAACACGATTTGATACAGTCACCCGAATCAACGAAACAAACCGTAGGCCAAGTCGACTCTTGGTAACTCGAACACGAAATAAATACAGTAATAATATGAAATCCTCAAATATTCTCAAAACCTTTGAAAAACCTGCCTAAGTCAAACAAAAACCCATATATAACACAAACTAATTCTACAATTATATTTTACCTCCTTCAGACATAATACAAATGTTTCCTTTATAACTCGAAGTTCAGTGGATAAGACGAATAAGAATTCATCCTTTACCTCCACAAGATGAGTTTTACCTCTACAGCTTGATTTTTTTCCTAAGGACCTCTCGAAGTACCAGCACACAGACTGTAATAAGTCGGTGACACATCTGTCCACACGTTTGGCCTCTTTACAATGCAATAGGTACTGTCCCCAGTAGAATTACACGTAACTCGAAGAAACATTGTAGTCCTGTCCTGTGAGTTTCGAGTTAGGGGAGTCGCCTGTATAGTATTATCTATAAATCATTTTATTTTAAATTTCGTATTTTGAAACAACTAACATAAAGGTAGCTTTACTATTATCTCTTGAAAATTATTTTTTGTAATAGCACAGAAATGTATGATGTTTCAGAAATAAAACTTGGTAAGGTGAATATTTATCTGGCATTCCTATGAAGTGTAAAACTTTGAAAAGCATCGCATATTCTACGACAAACGTGTTTCGTATATAAATAAAGTTTGTGCAAAGTTTGTCTATTAAGTGTTGAAGCGGCGGGTCTCAAGGGGTGTATACATTTCTCTGCTGGTTTAATCCAATTTCCCAGCGAGCACTGGAAGTAGGCCAGTTTGTTATAAGCCGATTTCAGTCGATAACAATTGTATTCCCTCTTGCTAATGTATCAATCCCTTTACTGAAAAAATATTTTGAAATTGTAATGGTTCTCTGAAGTTCTTTATCATGTCAAAGTGCACTGTTTAGATAACAATTTGCAAAGAAAAAGATTGACAATTAAATCTAGCGAAAGGATAACCAACCGGTGAAGACAAGGTACATCGTTAATTACATCAGCTCTAAATCTTGTTAAAACAATCTTGTTAAAGCCTGTTTCAGGATTTGATGGAGGTTTTTGTAATTAGTGATTAGAGGATAGTGTTACGTCATTAGCGAACTGTTATTACCTGTCATGAAGCGTGGGATGGGAACTTTACTCCACAAAGTTTTCTTAGGGATTGGATGGATTGGATTTATATTTTTTCTTTAGAAACAAACTTTAGGTTGATAAATATATTACAACAAATATTTAAGAGAGGGTGAAAGGGAATATCATGCATTGTTTAGCCTGCATCCATTTAATGCCTCTATGTAAAGTCCGATAAGTTAATAAACTTTGAACCATTAAAACTTAATTTAAATTAAAAATATTAAAAAAATCCAACAGCGGATAGACCAAGTCTTTATCTTATTTAAAGCCTCTCTCACTTTTATCAATTTTTTAATAAGGCACAAGATGGGAGCAGATGGGGCTCTCCATGATGAGTTTAGGCCTATACCTGCAAGACCTCTGAGGCTTTGAATTTAGTCAATGAATATAATTTAGACCTGAATTCCGCTACAAAATCTCCTCAATCACAATCATGTTCTTCGGTTTTGGGTTTCACACATGCTGAAGTGCAGCAGAATTTCTTTAGCCCTAGTGTTTTACATGGAATACTTTATATTGTTTCTCGACCTCAGAATCGGTTTTTAACAATTTGAAATGTATTCAGGTAGTCCCTGCAGCGGGTACTTGACTGCGCAGGCAAAATAATCCCTCTCTCCCTTAAACACCCCCTTTAGAATCTGCAGTACCCGCCACCTCGGATTTTTTCCCATAAGACTAATGTTTCAAACATCCGTTATGCCTTTAATATTAGTAGAAAAAGATTAATTTTTATATCGGTTTAAAGGAAATTTTAATAACTCGGGGACTGTGATATTAAAATCATGATTATAGAATGATTTATTAGATTTAACTACTTAAAAAATTTGCCCATTAAAAAAAAATTTTGAGGATACTTTGTTGTTTATTAACAAACAATTGATATTATAAAACTTTTGATTTCATAGAGCTAAAGGTAAGTTTCCTTTATTATGACTTAAAGATGAATCTTTTTCAACAATATTAAATGCGTAGCGGATGTTTGAAATTTAACATTAGTCTTATAGGAATAAAAATCCAAGATGGCAAATACTGCAGACTCATAAAGCCATTACCGTATATAATGAGACTTTTTACAGGTGTTATGTCTTTTAGCTTTACATGTACTTAGAAATTATTTGAAATCTAAACATTTTGTGTCATAAATTTTATAGTATTTTCATTCATGAAAAATTAACATTCCATGTGACACAGTGAGTATTGTCATTGACTATAGAACGTTACTCTTAGTACACTATACCATTGACTACTTCTTGTCAGTGGTACAGAATTGTATTTCTAACCAAGTCAAAATGACCAAACATGAATATTGTGTGACCTTCCCTTTAAAATCCATTAAATTTCAGGTGTTTTTCTACTTCTAATGATATTTACTTTTGAACCTAAGACATTATTTGACTGTAGATCTTTTTTGGAAAATCATAGTTATTATGTTACAACAGTTTATATATGTTTTGAATGTCTCAAAATGTTAAGTGTACCATATTGATATTGTTGATCAATTAAAAAAAATATTTTAAGCTAAAGTATTAAAAAAAGTATTAAAAGTCAGAGAAAACCAAGAAAAAAAATTGGATTCCCTGGTACAGTGGTACAGTATATGATCACCATACAAAAAAATCTCCCTGTATTACGTTCCCATTGTGGATCACAGATATTTTCCTAATAGCTCACCTATAATAAGATTCATTCACTGATTTCAGTTAGTAGATTCACATTGTGTGATCAATAACTTCATCCCCTGCTGTACGGTCATTGCTAAAAATCACAGTAGAAACAATATTAATGTAAATACTGTCAAAGTAAAAAAAATGACTGACTATAAAGTTCTTATTAGCCTATAAATGATGTAGTCTATAGCAATACTGTATTGTTTAAGAATATAAGAAATGACTATTCTAACCGCCTTGGTCTGTGCAGGTACGTGGAGCATCTCCCACTCACGGCACCTCCACTTCGGCTCAACGTCCAGCGGCGGCAGCGCGGCGTCAGCTGCTAGCAGCTCCAGTGGTCGAGATCCCGGGGAGAGGCGCAAGTCAGGGGACGACATCCTCGCCAGTGTCACATCGCCGAGGAAAAGCACCCCGACCGTGTTTGACGTCTTCCGACCGAGGAGCAAGAGCGACGCCAGTCGGGCGAAGAAACCGACAACGCTTATCGCCCAGATGAAAAATGCCGTGCAGGTTTGTAACTGGTGGATGAGGGTGTTAGAAGAAAGTAATGGTGCTTTTAATACATTGAGAATGTCGTAGGTTAGCATGTACAGATAACGTAGAATATCTTGGCCTATGATATACTCCTCTCCTGGATTCAAATTGGTAAACAAATTTCACTAAAAACAGTCTACGACAATAAGCAACTTTGTCGCTCTACTCCAATTGTTTGAACTGTAAATGGTTATCACGGCCGAGATGTTCCGTGTTATCTATACCTGATTGGTCTGGGGTCAACATTGCTTACATGTAAGTGAAGTTTCCATTGGGCTGTCCATTGGGACTAACTTATTATTTTCCTCACTTTCCCCAAGGCCTTGAAATTTTGTTGAACCTGGATGTCCAGTCTGAACTAGGCACATGAAGAAGGGAGTTTACCTTCGTTTCTGTGCCTTTGACTGGCTTCTGTATCATGGGAATTATCTCTTCAAAGTAGTCTTCCGGTAGTCCCTGGTTTTCTTAGCTTAGGATGGAACGTTTCTAATCCCTATAGATTGGCTTGCTGTAAACGATGGTGGTCTTTGACTGGGGGTTATGGATTTTTTTGGATCAGAGGGCTTGATGTAGGGTTCAAAGACAGTGAACCCTGAATGAATAAATTAAACGTTTATTCTGAGAAAAAAATACACAAACAATACGATTTCCGATTTTCTCTTCTTGAGCAATGTAGTCCGATCCTGTCAAACCCATTCATTTCATGCAATTCCCCTATTTTTAGCGGTTGGTATAATAACTTACATAGAAATGTTCATAGGGCATGTAGACAGGAGAGTGTCGCATTATACTACACTATAACTTATAGTTATAGTAACTAGTAACTATATTACTAGTTATAGTAACTATATTATTTATAGTTTACTAGCGCGCGTACCACCACATGCTGTTGAACCAAGTCATCTGTAAGTCTAGATCTAAACCATGATAGCTGGACAGGCACTCGAACAGTCCATGACAGCGTCTGGAGGCCGGCACTTCAAGGCGTGTTCATTTCTATATGTGCAGTACATGTGAACACAACTATTTGCTCTTCTATATTTCAACTGCGTGTTTAGGAACATGCACTGGTAAATGCTGGGTCTAAAGCTTTCATGTGTACATGCTCTTAGTCAGCTTTGCCAGGGTCTCCTCATACTTCTTAAAACAAACAATAAATGAATATTGGAGGAAATTTAAATGAAATAGTTTGAAACATTGACCAGTATTTCACACACATTATCCTCCTCACAGGACATATTCCACTTGGAAATATCAAATCGAAAAAGTTTTAAAAACAAACAATGTACTTTACATGTACCGTACCAAGAAGAAATAAAAATCATAGTGGTACATTTTTTATTGGATAGAAAAAAATATGAAGAGATGCCTTGGACTAAACTAAAGAGACTATCCATATCTAAACACATACCTAACATGTGGTTCAGATCTGTAATACCGGGTGTCCATAAAATATTCATCCTACTTATATCTCACAAAACATATATCTCACATAATGTTTGTTCCACGACACTATGACTCACATGTGATTAAAGAAAATTTTTCTAAGTTTTATGAGCTATGTTTATTGTTGATCGTTAAGCTTTTTGTTTACTTTCGTATGTACAATTGAAACATAATTGTTTTTCATGAAATGCCTACAATTGAAGAAAAATTCTTCTATGTCTTAAGGATATCATGGATGTTGTTTCTTTAATAACTGTCAAGCGTGAGTTCTTCAGACATTTTGGAAGGCATGCTCCAACTAATCAGAGCATTTTGCGGGTTCCAGCTCATTGGCACAACGATGTCCGAAGTTTTTTGAATGAGAGACTCCCTGATGGTTGGATTGGCCGTTGTGCTTGGAATGACTTAGCTCTCCTAAGGTGGCCACCCCGTTTCCCGGACCTTGCTGTATGCGATTTCTTTCTCTGGGGCTATGTGAAGGACGGGGTATACATCCCGCCATTACCTCAAACCCTGCTAGAGCTCCAAGAAAGGGTTCGCGTTGTAGTGACAACAGTAAGCCGGGATATGCTTACCAACGTTTGAGCAGAGTTGCTACATAGACTAGAAACGTGTTTCGCTGTAAACGGGCAAAATTAAATTGAGCAAAATTTATTGTTATAAAACAAAACTTGAGATATTTATCTTTCAATTAATGCAATTTGTAGCAGTGTTCATATATCTGTAAGTTCAATAAAGTATTTTTAAACAGGATGAATATTTTATGGACACCCGGTATAGTAGTTTAGCTAAGTCAAACATAAAAAATGTCATCACCATTTATCTGAGGTCTCATTCGGTGATCAATTAAATGATCGATCCATCATTTACTGCTTATCAAGTAGCTTTACTTGCTAGAGGTAACCGTATATAATATAGAAAGTAAATCTAGAAATATTCCTTGATTACTTTCACCCAATTACTACAAATTTTTCTCAGCTTTCTTCTGAAACTACAACGCAGTAAAAGTAGGCTCTCTGCCAAAAGTTTATCGATCACCATATACATTAGATTCCTTGACATTTCCCTCCATTGTACTTTTTATCTTATGATTTTCAGACAGTGCTACTGTACTTTAAAATTAGATTGAAGGAGGTAAAGTTTTCCTTATTCTATTATTTAACAATGTCAACATTTTTCTCTTCGTAGCGTATTAAACTGAATGCAACAACAGTGATGCTCCTAGTCATTAGTAGAAACATAATATGTACCATGCTCTATTTAGAACTGTTTATTTATTATATTAAACATTTAGAACTTTATTGTCAAGAAGGGTTGAATCCTGGCAAAATCGCATACTCATAAAGTCTATTGACATATTCTACAGTAGCTAGGGTTGAAGAGTGCTTAAATTCACTCATAATAAGGGGCCTGCACTCCAGCCCGCTATTCAAGAGAATGTTCTGGTTCTTTTCACCAGTGAACTTTTTGAGACAAATTATCGTCAATAACTTAGGTTGTTGGAGTTACCAATTTTTTATCATTCTTAAACTATTAATGCCCACAGATGTGAAACAAGGTTTTAAGATTCTCATGTTTGTCCATATAAAATTCCAAAATGAACCTCGGCTGGTATCGATATCACTGTAAAGGCTCAGAGCAGAACGGTCTGGTCACAGTCTTAAAACGTGCATCAGATATGCAAGAAGTAGGCCAGTATTTATAGACTGTGCAGATACAGTAGCCAGGCCCGGCGACAGGATTCTCGGGCCCCTGTGCAATTATGAAGTCCGGGCCCCTAGATTAAGGGAACCAACCTACTTACTATGAAAATTCACTTCCCTTCAACCTTCTTCCTAGCAAAGTCATAATTTTTGTTTTTATTTTAGAACATCCCGCCGGGGGAGAACATTCGTTTCCAGCAGTCAAGGTCATTACTCTGCGATTGCGCCTTATCCCACCCCATTTGTTCGAGAATCACAACCAAAAGTCCGTTTTAATGAGGCCTTAAAATCCTTACGTCATAATGTAAATTAGAAAAATGTAGTTGTCAGTCGGTGAACCATTAAATCTAAAATCTAAAAAAATAGGTTTACTAGTCAACAGAAATTAAAAAAAAAAAAAAAAAAAAAAAAAAAAAAAAACACTTTTATGAAGAAAAACTAAAAAATATTTGCTCACTTAGGCCTATCTTTATTTACAGTCTTAATATTAAGTCTTATCTTACAACAACACAGAATTGTACAAAACCAATCACATGAGAACATAAAAACACCAACAGCACTGAAATGCGAGCTTGAAAGAAACATATGTTTAGTTTTATTGTGTTAGTAGTGACACCGAGTCACCGGCGTGACACCAAGTCATGCCGCGCCTCTGACGGGCCCGTGAGTGCATGTGTGACCAGCGCCAGGCAGGCACAACGGTTCTTGTTCTAGGGAATTTTCTCACAGTAGCGCCACCATCCTCAGTGTTTGCAATTATTGGTTTAGAATGAAGCTAAACTAATCATTCTCTGCTCATTTACATTAAGCAGTAAATAAAAAGAACAGAAGTAAAACATTTGAACTTACTCATTTTAATTTTTAACAATGAATTGCATTTTACACTTGCGGATGTTTTAAATCTACAAAAGGGTTTTCGTCGGCCCGGGCCCCCTGTGAGCCCGGGCCCCTATGCATTTGCCCCCCCTGCCCCCCCTTGTCGCCGGCCCTGACAGTAGCCTTTGTAACCATCTCTTCGGACTACAGTACTGTGTTGCACATTGTTATATTAAACCTGTAAGTTTCCATCATATAGGTTACTTCATCTGTGTCTGTTTGAAGTTGTTCAAACTAAATTGTTTCTTTTGTTATGAGCCATCCCATGAAATACAAATTAAAAAAAGCATTGTGAAAATATTTTACTCTGTCAAAAATTTACGTAAAATTTAATTTTACACTTGGATATTTCACCTCTTTTCTCATACTAATATTAATAACATTTACAAACTACACAATTTCATGAAAATAATTTTGTTTGAAGTTAAAAGCTCGTTTTATTTCAACTTTTCTGATTGGAGCATACATCAAACATACTTTATTAATCAATATTGAGTTTAACCCTGTGTGTAGCATTGTATGAAATGTTTTGGGGGAGTTTCACTATTATAGTACTCTTTTCTTGCAATAAACTGCAATATAGGTGGCACGGTGGTAACACATAGGGCCGTCCATAAATTATGTCATCTGAAAATGGGGGGGGGGAGGGGTCCTGATCAAAATGACAGTTGGGTGGTGATGTGCAAGGGGGGGGGGGTGGTCGGCTTTGATATGACATCATTTAAAAAATGATGTTTTATATTAAGTTTTTACAGTAAAACAATGATAAGTTCGTACACAATTCAACTATTATAAAATAATGATAAGTACGTTCACAATTCAACTATTGTAAAGTAATTATCTAAGAAAATATATTAGACTATTTTAGGCATTTTATTGTTTATTTTAGTTTATATTTCCATGGAGAAAGTCATTTTGTCTTTATTTCTGAAGGTAAATTCAGATTTTATTTGTCAATGTTTTTAGTTAATCGTAAGATAAGTTTATCAGTCAAGTATCAAGATCGTAATGACTTTGGCACCAGGCAAGGGAAGGAAAGGGAGAGAACATTGATGACTTATATCCGACGAGGGGGTATTGAAATACATCGTATTTTTCAACAACTTCTGATCCTATAAATATTGTGGTACTACAGTGGTTTGTAAATGAAAGTATCCGGTTTGAATAGTTCTTTCAACAAACTACTGCTAAAATGGGGTTCAAAAGTTAATTGAACCCCAGTTCCTCATAAATCAACAAAGAATAGAACCTAAATAGCTTTGACGAAAAACTCAAAAATAACTCAAATAACGCAAAACTGAGGTTTGTTAAAAATTACGTAATTTTTCCGAGAGGGGGGGAGGTCAGACAAATATGATGGTAGGATGATTTTTGTGGGGGGGGGGGTCCAAAAATGGCCAAAAATCGGTGACGTAACTTATGGATGGTCCCATACATAGTTTTTATCTTGTAACCAAATTTTTATTCCCACTAAACATTGAGAACCAATAAATTCTTTCTTTATTGGTGATGGTTTCATTGCAAAGAAAAAGTTAGGCTACTATCCAATGTAAAGGATACTATGGCTGAATATAGTTATACATAATTTATTTATGGAGATCAAGTGAATTATTGGTTGTCTTACATTTGATTGTGTACATAAGTAAGAACAAACAGATTAAGCAATGAAAGAAAACACTTTGATAAGACCAATTACTGATTTGTCAATATGTGGTTTTTTTTCATTACTGGGCAAAAGAATGATACTTGATAAACATATTATTATGTATACACTTAGTAAAACTATTCTTGTAAAGATTGTAAATTTCAGTGCTGTTTCCCACCTTTTTTTAGACTTTTCGGTGGCAATTAACATTCTCACAGCAACTGATAACCTTCTTTTTTGTGGTAAACAAGTTTAAGCAGATTTGTTTATTTCCGTTGAGTTATCATTTCTGGCAGTGTGTGGTTTGAACGCTGATGTGCCATTAGTGTTTGTGAGTTTTGTTTTAGTGCCAATGAAACTTTTAAAACATAAGATTTTGAAAAGATTTGACGATGAGGTAGGTTTATTTATTTATGTATATAACTATTAACTAATTTTACCAAGAGTAGTGTAGTTATTCAATAAATTTCAAATATTTTTGACCTAAAGTAAATTAGTTTTAGTTAATTAGACAGTTATATTCCTTGGTCTCTTTCCATAACATTGTGATTGTTTCTGCAGTTGATTAGTTTATATCCTTGAATCATTTTGGTTTATTTTATTGGTTTGTTTCATTGGTTTGTTTCATTGGTTAGTTCTTGCTTGAATCATCACTTATCATTCTCTTACAGAAATGCCAAAATTAGTAATCTTAATGCAAGTTTTGCATTGTAGATCTCGATAAACTTGACACTTCTTTAGGATGTCTTTTCCCCAATACTTATTTATCTTTTGTCAGCTACCATTTTCTAGAGAGGGAGGCTTGTTTGCCAGAGGAGGACAATATTGCGTCCTAAATTTTGACATTTCATCCTACATTACTAGTTATAAAGTCCTTGGCACTCTTCAAAAAGGCTCTGTGGCATATTATGTCCCTATTAAGGATCTTAACAGATTGTTAAGTTTGCTCCCGGAAACCCTAGATAGACATTGTTGACTTTAAAGCACCTCATAGTAAGGGAAAGTAGAGAAGGCAAGTTGGCTGCAAGTATATTGTCCATTACATCACTTGCCGTCTGTATTCCTAAATAAAAGGGCTTATAGAGGGGGAAAGTAGAGAAGGCAAGTTGCTGGCTGCAAGTACTTGCTTGTTGCACTTACTGCAAACAGTATACTTGCAGCCAACTTGCCTTCTTTACTTTCCCCGTCTATAAGGTGCTTTAAAGAGGAAGGTACCTCTATAGGCATGATAAATTTGCAGTAAGTACAACAGGCAAGTATTTACAGCCAGCAACTTGCCTTCTCTACTTTCCCTGTCTATAAGCACCTTAAGTCTCAAATAATTTAAACAATGTCTGGGGCATTGTTTGGCTGTCACTAGCTCCTTTGTACAGGCTACATTCCAAAACAGGCCCAGCAAGTGTTAAATTAGTAGCTTCTCATCCTATTAAATTTTGTGAAATTCATATTAAATTATAAGGTGAGCTGTCCCAGTAAAAGTGGTCTATAAATATTTACTTGCATAGTTATGATAAGCATCCCACCAATTGCATCTAACCTGTTCTCTCTTTGTTTCAGAATTCGCTGATGTCGCCGGGATCGGGATCGCGCAGTAGCGCCAGTAACAGTGGCTCGACGTCCAGCACGGAGGGCGGGGCGGGCGGGAGTGCCGCGGGGGCGGTGGCGACGGAAGGGGGTCGACCGCGTGCAGGCAGTGACAGTGGCTCGTCGCGCGGACCCGTGTCCAAGGTCATGGATCTGTTCCGGCACCGGTCACACAGCGCAGTGTCTGCGGAGGAGAAGCGGAAAGCGGTGAGTTACAGTTGTGATAAAGTTGTAGTTCATAATTGTGACATACCTTATACCCTATTAGCAGAATGTGTTCATTCCATTTAAAATTTGGAATTTTACGAGGTAGGTGCATGTTTTTATTATTAAGGTTTGTGATCAACAAGTTCCCTACCTACAGAAAAAAGTTCAGTATATGTTTGTAGTATAGAGCTGATCTCACATGGCCTCGCTCATGCCAGGTTTGAATAGATTTAGACATAAAAATATACCTTCCCTACTCTTAGAGGGCTGTTATTTGTGCCAGCCAAAGTTTGAGTGTAAAATAAAGAAGAAAAACCCATAAATTATAATTATCGAGACAGCACAAGTGTGCAATGCAATAGTATCCTCAAGATTAGTCAGAAATAAAGTGCTGTGTATCCTAGAGGGATCAACTATGCATACACTAGGGCAGCACGGCATGGATAGGCGGGCGATACAGAAATGCCAAAGTCAGAAACATTGAATGTCATGAGAGTGCGCGCACTGGGGCAGTACGGTACGGCACGGACACTCCTAAACAATCCCTACCTTCCGCCGTCTTGCAAAAGGTCGGAAGGAATGAATTTCAGGTTTTTTTTTTGAGCTGCCATGCTGCTGTACCGGTAGTGTGCGCACACTTCTAATTTGTAAATTTCTAAAACAAACTAGTGTACAAAGTTTCGTAAAAATTCATTCTTGTCCTAAAAAATTAAAGTTTCACGCTATTTTAACGGAATTCCATGGTTCGGTCACAAAGTTTTCCAACTAAAAGTTAGCAAGCACCTATAAGGTTAGACAAAACTGTATACAAACTTTTGTATACATCCGTCAGGTGATTCTGGAGATATTGAAAACTCATGCTTTTTCGGGGATTCCCGAAATTGGATCGCAAATTTTTCACAACTAATAGCAAGCAGTTAAAGGTAAGACAAACCTGTGTACAAAGTTGTGTATAGATTTGTTTGGGGATTCAAGAGAAATAAAAAATATACGGTTTTTCGTGGATTCCCGCACTTGGATCGCGAATTTTTGATGACCGTTTCTTAGGGAGCACCTAAGAGGCAAGATGAACCTGTGTTCAAAGTTTCAAGTAAATCCGTTCAGTAGTTCCTGAGATTTTGTGATGAGTCAGTTAGTCAGTCAGCCAGTCTTACTTAAATTACTTATGTTGTTGTTATTGGTGGATAAGAAGACCCCGGTCGAACCGTTGAGCACGTCTGCCTCTAATGGGCATTTTGCGCAAGCCCTCGGAAGGATATTGAAGGAAGATAAAGGGTGAGGCACGGGACAGACTGTCCACTCTTGTTCCAGCTAGGGGTTTCCATGCCCATAGCATTTCTACTCACCCCCTGTCGTCTACATAAATATTCCAGGTAGGGATCAACCATGCAGTTCGCATTAACCCCCTGCTGTCTTGAACATGAATGGGTTTGAAGGAAGGGAATTGTCATTGTGGACAGCCAAAAGGCTTACTACAGTGTTATGACAACTTCGTTTGCTGTACCCAATGTCAACTTCACAACTAGCATAAACCAGTTTTAAAGTTGTCTTGGGAATACTTGACTTATATTCCTCATCCTGTGTCCCAGTGGGCGTAGGATCCGTCACGTTCCTGTAAAGTTAAGTAGAACCACCCTCCAGCCATTAGAGAGCTATTGATGGGATTCATCAACACTATAGAAACTATGTTTTATTGGTATTTTTCAAATTTACAGTCAGTCAGTCAGTCAGTGAGTGAGTGGTAGTTCAATTACATATACAGTAGAACCTCAATAGTTCGACTCTTTGTGGACTTAGAGAATGTAGAACTATCGAAAAGTCGAACTATAGGGAGCATATTGGAAATTTTACTACAGGGAGCATAAAAATCATGAGTTGAATATAAAAAAAAATAAAACATATCTTAATTGAACAATAACTTAGCCAAAATTAAAATCCTTCACCATTTTACTTTCATTTTTACTTTTGTCACTCCCCCAAGATGGACATTAGCAGTCGTTACTGACATGTTAAGTTGTCACGGACCGTGTTGAACTATAAGGAGTGTCAAACTACCGAGAGTCGAACTATTGAGGTTCTACTGTATATAGATTGATATTATTTTTATCTTATTTTTGTGTCCCTCTTTTTCTCTTAAAAGCGAAACTTACCGCCACTAATTTATAAGCCAAATGCATCTTATCCACCTGACTCTTCACAAACACTGATCTGTTTTGATGGAAGGTACAGATGTCCGGGACAGCATAATGCCGAATGGCGCATCCCCTCCAGAAACTGCTGTTCATGCCGTACCGCTAGTCTGCCCTCGTGCGTGCATAGCAATGGAACGATCTCTTGATCGCTAAGCCATTCCTGTGACGATGGTAGGAGATTGCCAACTCCTCCTCCTTCACGCTAGTTGTGGGGTTGTGGAGAGGAACATGGAGCAGGGAGGGTGGCTGAGAGGGAAGATGAAGGGCCCAACATCCCTCTTGTGGCGAATCTAGAATCTGTAAATTTAGATTTGTGAGGGGCCCAACATCCCTCTTGTGGCGAATCTAGAATCTGTAAATTTAGATTTGTGAGGGGCCCAACATCCCTCTTGTGGCGAATCTAGAATCTGTAAATTTAGATTCGTGAGGGACCCAACATCCCTCTTGTGGCGCATCTAGAATCTGTAAATGGAGATTTGTATGTTGTTCTCTAGAAACATAATTTACACAGGCGAAGGTGTATTGTCTGTCTTTTCTTCTCTGTGCAGTAGATCAACGACGCCTGTTTCTATCTAAGTGGTAGCAAACTACCATACACTAAGACAAGTCTTACATCTACTACAGTAGCAGTGATCGTGTTAAATAGTAAAAGAAAGTAGACTCATAGAGATTTATCTATTTTTAATTTATATATTTATTTAACTATATATCAGTCATAATCAGTTTTATATATTTTAATCACATCTTAAACTCAGCTGTTCGATTTTGAATGTGTCTTTTCATGAATACTTTCATTTGGGTTAATTGTTAATTTAAAATTGGAGTAGATATGATTGAACTTTGGTTAGTTAATTCATACTTTGTGATACCAGGCTTCTTTTAACTCTTATTTATTAAAATTCATTTAATCCTATACAGTTGACATCACCAAAAATTTACTATGGAAGATAATAATGAATCTGGTGTTTTCCATTGCAGATGATTTTGAATATAAAACACGAGAGTCAACAGAGAAGACTCATTTTTCTGTATGTATGTATTCAAAATTTTGGGCAGATATTGGGCTGTATAACCATGTTTTTGTAATGTCCATTATATGTCGGGGAGAATTTGTCATTTCGTTAGCTGGACTAAAATCAAGTTTGTGTTGAGATTAAATACAAAATTAATCCTTTTAAGACATAGGGAACTTTCATAATTCATCATTAATATATAACCTTTTAATACCATTGCAGTTTTATTTTATCATCCTGGGAAGCATTACCTACTACAGTGGCAGCTCTACTAACTGACCTCGGATCAACTGCCCGTCAGATTAACCGACCATTTTCCAGGAATATACAAACTTCCGCCGTGTGAGCAGAGGTTGCGATAATGATAAAAAATAACTTTCATGTTTAAACAGGCCGATCATACTTTTTTGTAGCAAATTAAATTTAGTCGGTTGCTCCTGATGTTTTGTGCAGGCATTGTTTATCATGCTAAATTATTTGTTATTTAGCAGTGTTTGGTACCATAGCTGAATGTTTAATTTATTAACGAATTGATTTTGTTAAAAACAATTAACTGCAATGCAACAATTTTTAACATTTTAAGTGATTTTACACATATTTCTGGTATTATTCGGTTTAATTGACCTTTTTCGTTATCCGACTATAGTCTGGTCCCGTATTGGTCAGTTAAGAGAGCTTCTACTGTAGATGAATGTTGAATATTTGTATCTGAGTCCTAGTCATAAAGTGTAGTGGTTGCTTTGTGTTTTCCAGCGAGTGTTACTAGCAAGGTTTGCCAGCAGTGGTCAGTGAGGCATTGTTATAATTAACTTTTGTCATTTTAGTCAAGTTTGGGTTGTCAGGCGGTGAAAATGCCGGATAGTTGCATCAATTTAGCTGACTATTTTCGAACCTCAATAACCTGAAATATTTGGAATCTTGATTTTTCCATGTCAGGTATTCTTTCCTCAGCAAACAGCAATATTTCTAATTAAATATCAAAATGACATTGTATTTCGGTTGAGAGTGTATTATTTTGTTCAATTTCATGACTAAGCAAAACTGATTGTTAATGTTTTTTATGCTAAAGTGATTTTGTGAAGCGGTCATTACTACACAACACGTCTAATTCAGGACTGCCTTCAGTAGATCGTGCTAAGACAATCGAGGGCAATTTTTGAGTCATATATACCACTGACAAACTTGAGAAGGTAATTACAACATTAGATTGAGGTACAATAGTTCTTTATTGTTAAACTGCAAGGCTATGTGTTATAAATGTGTAAAGTCTGCTTTTACATGTTTTTTTAACAGTCTTTGTATTCAGGTTTTGCTTTATTTACAAACTAAAGAAAACTTCACAGACACTTCAAAAAATGTATCAATAGTGTTGCTTAACAATGAACAATTAAAAGGAATGACGTACTATACATTCTCTACATTTTTTGCTTTTTGAATCCCTGGTTTTTATTTTCTTAGTTAAAGTAATAAAGAACATAGTTGATCCCATTGCTGCAAAGTCCGGCCCAGATGGCTTAACCCTTTGAGTGCCGCAGCCATTCTCCCAAGTCATATGCATAAATTGCCGTGCTAAAACCTACAATTTTGCAAGGGTTTGGGAAAAAATGTGTATAAAAAAAAGTATTCAACAGATTTTAATAATTCTTTTTTTATTTTCTTTGTAATAAAATGGGGAACATACTACATATAAATCCTTTCTTCTAAATTTATTTATATAAAAAATTATGAGTTATAACTACAAATAAAAAATAAAAAAATTCTAAATTTTCAAGTTTGGACCAAAATTTTGTGTATGTAGTATTTTTATATATTTTTTTTAGTTACACCTTGTAAAAGAGCATGAAAAACTGAACAAAAATCATACATATTATGTTATTTTACAGTGAAAATTTACATTATAACGCACTACAAACAATAATAACATAACATATAACATATATAACAAGCAAAAATAATATTTATACAACATACAACCAATAGCACTGATAAATCAATAATTTCACTAAACACAATAATAACAAAGTATTAGGAACAGTTTTTAGTGTAAAAGAACGAACGTAAACAATGCAACGTAATCAAAATACACAGCTGTCTGCAGCGGGTAACAATCAGCTGTCAAACTGGTGTCATATTTTTATCATAATGCCATGTGACTCCAAGTAAACAGTGAAAGTGAAAAACCAGTACAATACGAAAGTTTGGAACCTGTAGAATGCTGTAAAACGAATAATCAATTAAAACTAATACGTACTATATAAAATAATAATAAAATACCGATCGTCTACTGGGTAGACGCCGGCAATTTATGCATATTTTATAACGTCTACTATGTAGACGCTGCGGCACTCAAAGGGTTAACAGAGTTATAGGTAATGGCACGTTTGTTTTACTATCAACAGCTGTTTTATTTTGCAATTCAATATAAATTGTTCCCCATATTAATCTTATGGACAAAAACTAACTTTAAGGGCTTCCCGTGCCCTTCAGAGTACAAATATTGAAAATCTAAAACCTTTATGCAAAACTACAAATTGGGGCAAACATTTTGACATCTCAAACATTAAAATCGGCCCAGAAATAATGGAGGAGTTTTGTTCACAAAAAACAGCCCTCACGTATTAATATAAGAGATTCATAGGTATTGGAAAACAAGTTCAGAGCATTAGGTTAACAATTGAATTTTTTATATTCAAGCAAAATATTTCCTAAGAAGTGTGAGTGGAGGTACACCCGTTTAAGTGTGAGTGGGCACACTGTACACGTACGCTTCTCCTCCAATGGAATATGTACTCTGACGGAATCGTTATTTGACGTTTTATAGGAAGTTCAGAAAACACTGCTATCCAGATATTCTGTAAACAACAAACTCTAAGTCAAACGATTCTGGTGCTTGTTTGATTGTAGTTTGGTATGGTGGTTTGAATGTAGGCCTACTGTTTGTTTTTGTTTTGGTTTGGTGATGTGTTGGCGTGATTCTATGTCAGTAGGACAATGGGAGGATTTTCATTAAAACTTGTTAGTCTCGGTCAGAGTTTTCATCTGAGCAGAAGAGGTCGTTGTTGTTGTTCGGTGGATAAAGAGACCCTGACCAAACTGCTAAGCACGTCTGCCTCTAAAGAGCATTTTGCGCAAGTCCCCAGAAGGATGGGATATTGAAGGAAGAGAAAGAGTGAGAGACGGGACATCAGACGGCTGCTTGACCATTCAGAGGCCAACTCCCATGCTCATGTGACTACTGATTTTCAGGCTCAAATTGGCGGTCCATTCTGCCCTCTAAACGGCCAACCAATCGACTGTCCATTCATGTTTCAGCTAGGGGTTTCCATGCCTGCAGAACGTACTTAGCCCCCGCTTTCTAGATTATGAACAGATCACGAAGCAAGGGATATTGTCATAGTGGGCAGCCAAAAAACTTACTACACGTTATGACAACTTTGTTTGCTGAGCCCAACTTCGCAACTAGTATAAACCAGAGCAGAAGGGGTTCAAAGTTTGTTTGTTGTGTTCTCAGGAAACATGGTTTAATAAAGCTTCGCAGTTTTGCCGGTCTAGCTCTGTTGTTTGAGCCATACAGAGTGTCCACCTCCCTCACATAATTGTTTGTTTGCCTGCAAATCTATTTTGACTTGAGTTTTATGTACGATGATTGGTTTTTTCCCAGGTATTAAAAGAAGACAAATCGTGTTGTGTTAACTATGCCCATATTTACTCGGTCTAACGAGTTTTTTCCGAAACTTTGGGTTGAGTCGAGTAGTACAAACTACTCCCCTCATACAAAACCTCTTACTATTACCCTCATACAAAAAAACAGGGCCGCCCCGAGGGCGGGGCGACCGGGGCAGTTGCCCCGGGCGCCGCGGACAAGGGGGCGCCGCGGCCGAGGGGAAATCCCCGTTTTTTTAAAGCTCAAAGACTTGACAAAAATTGTAAAAACTGCACCAATAAATATTTTTGTTACAAATAGTTTAATTATAATTTTGTTGATTAGTTCAAATAAACATTTAAAACAATTTATTATAGTCGGGGAATGAGTAGTGACTAATTAATTATTCATTGTAACTTTAAACTTTTTTACAAAGCAAGTGGAAGTGAATCATGATAGCATTGCTTTTGGCTGCAAGTAAGCCTACTACTGGCAAGCTGATCTTACGCACTGCAAAAATGGATTGAGCGCTCACTTGAGCCCAGCGGTCGCGCACCTGGGTCGCGAACCTCAACCCCTCATGTAATTTGATGTGGTGTTGGTGTGTACATTCTCTCTTATTATTTTTGTTCTGTGTCTTACATTAATTAGCAGCATTACATTTCATTACAAAACTATAGTAAGATGTACAAAAGTAGTCCGATGGAAATTTAACAGCTGTTTCCCTGTGTCCCCACTCCCCACTCTCCCACTCTCGCCCTGCAATGTTATCATTTGTGGTTATGTTTATCATGTGTAATACCAGTGTAAAATGTGTTTCACAAAAAATTTGGCAACAATGTATCGACTCTCATCGGACTATTTTTGTGAATCTAACTTCTTATTTCTATAAGGGTTTCGTCTGTTACGTCCCTTTTTCTCTCGACCTACTGAACCGATTTTTAAGATTGAGTTGTCATTTTAAAGCTTAGTATATACCGCATTGACGAATCGTAATTAAAAAGGTCATATTGTTTCGGGCTTCGCCCCCCTCGCCTTTATTTCTAGAGGGCGCTTTAAAATATTGACCAGCTTTTATTGCAAGTTCTTTAATGTGAATTGTAATTTAACAGCTGATTACCTTCAGATGAATTTTAAAAACCAGATAGTAAACAAAAATAGATCTATGTCACTTCATAATCAACATTCACGTACTGTAGGTGAGTTTCACTCATACAGAATCATAAAATGCGCAGTTTGCGCACGGGCCATCTCGTCCTACTATAACAGCATTGAATAGTTAGCCATGCACCTAATTTAGTGCTTAGAATTAACATTACAGGTTACAAGAAATGCCAATTCTTTAATTTAGGGGGCGCTGGTCAAAACCTTGCCCCGGGCACCTATTGCCCTCGGGGCGGCACTGCAAAAAAATCTTCATGGTCTGAAGTGATTCTGCTAAATGAAAATGTGAAACCGCTTGGCTAGCTACGTTAGGCCCACCTCCTTACTATGTGCATGTAAAGCAGCACTATCAAGGGTCAAAAACCGGCACTGGGGAAAACTGTTCTAATATAATAGACAAGGGCCATATCATTTGCTGGTAAAACAATGTATTTTCTATACCCAATTTGTCACTAACCGGATAGCAAAAAAACAGCTGTTGCATGTTACTCTTATGGACTTCAGATGGATTATGTCACTGTCCTGAATAAAAAACGGCATTTTCCAACATCAAAGGAATGAAACAGCCCTTCTTTTGTTTATTATTTTCTCTGCAGTCCTGGTCAAAATACGCTCAGCTACACTCTAGCCTCATAGCTCCACTATGTTTTTAATCACTTGTGAAATCACTTACAACATAACCACAACCCTAAACCATAATGATTCTCAGAATAACAGTTTCATTTTTTCAGCATACACATATGAATTCAGATAATCAGTAAAAGTCATACAGTAAATTCCACAGACTCAACTCAGGGAGGGCTAAGACACTCTCCAGTTTAACACAGTCAACATTTCCCTTGTTGTTACCTCAATTTTACCATATAAAAACGGCTCTCAATGACGATCATGTGTATGACGTGTAAACGCGGGTGCTAGGGATGGAACTAGGAACTGCAATGACAAAAAACACCGATCAAACATTGTAATATCCTCTGTCACTGATGGTTGTGTCTAAGAAATGGGTTGAGGAAGCAAAGTAATTGCATTTAATGCTCTGAATTCCCAATTGTGAATAACCTCGATAATTGGGCTATGAAAGAACTTTGCAAGTAGGGATAAGCGAGTCATTCGTGGTGCGTGTTTGTGCAGATGGAGGTAACGTGTTACTCGAAAAGTCACGTTATCAATAGTTGAGTTTATTGAGTTTTTTGTAATATCTAAATATATATATTTCATTTAGAAGTTTTAAGTGAGAGATTTTTATTATGCATTTAACCACCTTTGAGATTTAACACATACTCTCACTTTCTGCTTGAAATTTTTTTCAAAAGTGATAGCTCAGTTTCTGTTGATGTGGTATATAGAAAAGTTGTAGGCCTATAACTGTCATTCAAGTCTTCCATTACTCGCTGTTTGTCAAATCACAAATCCCGGTGTTGTATCAGAGTTTCAGCTGTAAAGTGTGATGCTATAGGAAATTCACTTTTGAGAAATCTGAAATAACAAGTTGTCATTGACAATTGCAATGTTAAATGTAATCAGTTTCTCAATATTTCCTCAAGGAAGACCTGCATTTCGTCTTTTAAGTTCATAAAAGTAAGATTGAGATGAAATCTCTGCTCCGGGTCCAATTAAGGATAAATGCAAAGCTATTTTAGGTTTCTTGGATATTATCTTTTCGATTTTCAATATTACTATGCAAGACATTTGTATTTAAAAACAAAGATTGCACCATATTATGTATGTTTTGATGTGCCTGTTCCACTCCGGTTGGCTGATAGTTAGAATGTTAAAAAATATAAAATTGGTTTCTTAGAGTTTATTTTTATTATAAATTAGGGAGGGTATCCAAATGGATGTAAGTGATGTTGTGAACCCAGATTGTTTGTTGGAGTAGTGGTAGAGCAGTTGAGTGAAGGATGTAGTGGGTGTTAGACAGTGTGTGTCTCTGCATACTCAAGCAGGGTATTGCAACAGCGGCGTCACTTGTAACTACTCAAACACTTCATTGCAATTTTAAACTATAAGGAGTACTACTGCGTTCTCATCTGTGACAAACAACTCATTAGAACCTTCAACCTGCCTATCTGTTGTTCGGGATCAGTAGTAGGACTTTTACCTTACAATTGATAAAAAACCAACTTCCTGACAGATAAAATTGTTATGCTAAATAAAAAACTGCTTCACATGTTGTAGTATTTATGAAGTGTAACTTTGATTAACTTTAGTCTTAAGCCCTGACTAAAAAATCCGAACATAATTACAGTGTGAGCCAACTTTTCTGTAACTCGTCATTCGTTTAATCTTTCTCCTTACAAGGAAGATTTACATCTGTTGCGATTTACTGATGTTATACTGGAGAGAAGCTCAAAAAACTAGATAACATCGTTCTTGTGAAACTAAGATGTGATCGCGCCACAATCATCCTACACTCATCTCTTATTCAAACTTGGCTTTAAACTACCTATTGAGCTAGGTCGCCATTTCAGTAAAGGTATTAAGGTAAGGTATCAAAAGTATTAAGAGTTAACTATTCTTATGAGTTGTTCTTTATGTGATAAACCTATCAAAATCTCTTTATTTACAAAGCATAAAGATTTATAATAGTGTCAAATGTTTACAATTTAATGATCTTCATCGATGCGTAAGTGGAAGCGTGTCCCTCCATTGCAGGAATTCGTCCAGGGAGTAGAATGGGTTCTTTGACAGCCAGTTGGTGAGGGCTGTCTTCAGTTTCTTTCCCGTTTGTCTTCTCATATCCTCTGGAAGCAGATTGTGGAGTTTTCTGCCGGCGTATGACGGCTTCCTCTCAAACAATGCGCTGTGGTGGAGTGGCAGCTGGTACCTGGTGGCATGCCTGGTGTTATGGCAGTGGATGTCTGTTCCTTTTAGAAGGGGTTTCCCATCCACATAGAGAATCACCTCTCTGATGTACAATGCGACAACAGTCAGGATGTTTAGTTCAGCAAAAGTCTGTCTGCAGCTTTCCCTCCAGTCAAGACCCTTGATAAGGCGGATGGCCCTTTTCTGAAGGAGGAGAATACATTGCAGATTTCCAGCTGTAGTTCCTCCCCAGGCTGCAAGGCCATATGTCAGGTGGGACTCAAATAGAGCATAGTACGCGGTCTTTGTTGTTTCTTCATCGCTGGAGTGTTTAATTCTTTTCAGGACATAAAGACTGGTGTTGAGTTTTCTGGACAAAGTGTCAATGTGGTGGTTCCATGATATTTGATCGTCAATAATTACACCAAGAAATTTTGTGTAGTCTTCAACATTCACATCAGGTAGTATTTCTGTGACGTCCTGTTTATTACCAAATGTCAGCTACTTTGTTTTGCTTGTGTTCACCGCTAGATCGTTGTTATGACAGAATTGATATGCCATATTAAGTGCAATAAATGAGTCCACAGCCAGGTCTTCTGGGGTCTTGACTGAGAGTAGCAGAGTTGTGTCGTCGGCATACATCAGAGGTGAGCAGTAGGCTTCCAGGTGTTGGAGGCAGGTCGTTGGAAAGGAGGATGAAAAGCACTGGGCCTAGAACTGATCCTTGTGGCACTCCTCTGCATAATGGCAATGGTTTTGAAGTTGCACTCTGGGTGGTTCCTTTAAGGCTGTGTTTTATTTCTACTATTGTTGTCGCCCTCTAAATAGCTTTTAAACCAAGCGTTTGCCTGTCCTTTTATACCTACTTTTTCGAGTTTATGGAGAATCAAGTCATGACCGAGGCAATGAAATGCTTTACTGAAGTCAAGCATTATGGCTGCAACGAAGTTCTTTTTTTCTAAGTTGTCTATTGCAAATTCAACAGGCTCAATGATTGCTGTGGTTGTTGATTTTCCTTTAGTGAAGCCATGTTGTTTCTCAGTGAGGTTATTTTGTTGCTTGCAGTGGTTTATCAGCCTTTTAAGTACCACTTTTTCTATTACTTTTAAAAATGTTGGGACTAGTGATATGGGCCTGTAGTTTTTGATCTCAGATTTGGAGTTGTTTTTATGTTTAGGATAGACTTTTGATGTTTTTAGATTTGTCGGAAAATGCCCTTGCATTAACGATAGGTTTATGATTGAGATGAGAGGTTTTGTTAGGGCACCACTGCAGTGTTTTAAGATTTTTGCTGATATTTCATCCACACCTGCTGATGTTTTAGGCTTCAAGCTGTTTATTATGTTCCTGATTTCATTTTCATCAGTAGGAGGTAGGTAATGGAGGTCACTGGTTGTAGGGGGCAAAGCTTGTGGTTTTTCAGTTCTTTAGGGGGGGGGGGGGGTTTATTTAGAGTTTGTTGCGCTATGTTTGTAAAAAACTCATTGAAAAAAATGGCGATTTTATCTGGATCACTGACTGTGTTTCCATCTATTGTGAATATTGGAAGTAAATTTACTGATGTTTTGTTGCCTTTCTGATTGTTTATGACTTGTCAGACTGCTTTAGATTTATTTTCAGCTCTTTGGATGTAATCTGCTGACTCTTTGCGCCTCAGCATTTTAAGGCGCAGATCATACTCTTTTTTCACTTTTACCATGGCGCTTTTATCTTTTTCATCACCAGTCAAGTTGTATGTTTCAAGATGTGCTAGAAATTCAGATTTCAGGTCCAGTGCTCTTTTATCTGCAAAGTTTTTCGGTTTATGTTTCTTTAATCTGATTTTCTTTATGGGGCACGCTATATCCATTGCTGCTTTGATAGTATACAAAAAGCTATCATAGGCCTGGTCTGTACATTGGGCACTTGTAACCTTATCCCAGTTCTTGTTTTTAAGGATTTCCTTGAGATTGTTGAGGTTTTCATGGTTTAATATTCTGCCAATGGAATTTTGGTTAGATTTGGATTTAAGCATGTTTTATTTAGTTAAAGTTCACAGGCAGAAACAAACTTAATCAAATGCTTTTTATTTTCTGTGCTATATACTTAATGCTAAAATACAACTCCACTTATAAACTTTTCTCTTAAAAGAATGTAATTTATTATGAAAATTCCTCGATGGAGATTGTTTTGTTACATAAGAAAGCGTTATGAATGAGAGTTGTTGATCGCAGGGCTCCAACGCAGCGATGACTTACCAATTGTAGTAATAGCCATCAACATGACGAAGGCAAACAATTACAATCCATCAGCTTATATGATTACGTGACGCATTACAACTACTGTTTATTAAGTGCGGTGGCACAGCTTTTTTCTTAATGATGTTATGTTATGGCTTCTTGTTAGCTTGGATTCTGATTAATAGGTGGTAGTTTTGTGTTGTTAAACCGAGGGGTTATTTAAAACTTATAGAGGACCGAGGCACATTATCATTATCACTTGAGACTAAGGCAGGTTTTGTACTAAGTACTACATTTTGGGTTACTTTTAAAGACCCAATGAAGGCAGATTATTAGGAGTAAAAAGTAAATGAAGTGAATGCAAACACAGGTAGAATTTACATCTTAATTAGTGGAATACTATGAATATTTTCCAATAAGCCGTAATTTTTAATGAGCTATCACCTAGTCTATAAGCTTTAACTATATACACTAATGTGAATAGACTTCTCATTTCGTAGATACATTTAGATATATTTTCTAAACACAGACACACTCTGTGGTGCGTATTTCAAAGTGAGTATGACTGAAGGGTTAGTGTGATGATTGTAATGGATCAGGCGCCTTTGAAACCGATTTAAGATGCCATGGTCTCTCGCGGCATACCTGAAGTACAAGTATCTAAATCAGCTCTACCATTCATCCTAACCTTACATGGCAAATTTTATAATTGAGGATTCTGTTTAAGTTGTGTTTATGTGTTCTTGAAGTACATTAAAACTAGCTGCAAAATTATAAGATTGATTACAGCATCTTTGGTCTCAGCATCAGAGTCTCTGGGTCATCAGCGTGTCCAAATGTTGGTATCAAATAAATGCTTTGGAAATTTTACTAGGTTATATACCTTTCCGTCCAAATAGTTCCTGTTTAGTCTCTTGGCTATGTATACATTTCAGGATTAAATTCTCATCTTCAGTTCAATACGAAAACGTTAGAAATTCATCAATAGTGAGTCGTAAAATATTTAAAAATTTAAAAAAAAACACACACACACACACACACACACACACACACACACACACACAGTTCAACATACGACATTTAGAATTTTCACAATAAATTAACACATGTACATGCTTTGGACAAGGAGTCTATTCTTGTTAGTGTATATACTCAATGCTATAATTACAACTGTATCATTTGATAACATTATGTGCATTTGTGTAATAACAATATAAAAACACTTGAATTTCGTGGAACAACCTGTAAAAATTCTTATTCAGTGGTCCCATTGTAGAAATAGTCTGTAATGTACAAATTTTCAATATTTATTTTAATTACTATTTAGATAATTAAACCTTGATAAAAGATATACTTAATAATGAAGATAAATCTTAATACAACCAAAAGAATTAAGTAAAATTAAGAAAGAGGAGAATATTTTTTTATGATTGCTATTCAGTGTATCTGTCAGTAAATGCAAATGGGAATTACGAAGGTCAAACAAGACCTATCCGAACATTTGTACTTTGCCAGTACATATACAGTAGCATCATTTATCACAATGACTTGAACATAAATCACCACATTTTATAACCGCGGTTATGTGAGCGTTGCTTAGTTTACACTAGATGAGAATATTTCTCTCTATATATAGATCCCCTCAACATTGAATGCCATTAAAAGCATCGTTACGTGTGTTATAAGTGCACACGCTCCAACGCGTCAATTAATCTTCCTCAGTGATGACAAGTGCGATCAATTTTGAGAACAGAAATTCACAGAATTTGTGTGAAACAGAGTCTGACCGTAAAATTGACATTTCCTGGCCAAAAAAATTGACATCTTGACATTTTCTGGCCAATTTCTTTTCAAAACTTAAACTAATTTTCTTTTCTTTCATTGCCTGCCTCTTTTTCTACGTTACCAGTGTTCATTGAGCACTTTTTTCATTGTGTAACATTTGAATTATCAAGTACAATAAGGCAGGTACATTAAAGTTGTTCAGCCTCATTTTATTCCGAATTTGAGCTGGATTTCTCATAAACAAAGGCTGTTTCTCTTTGGACTAAAACCCATTAAATTGCTTTAATCAGCTGAAGAAATTGTTACCTCATTTTGGAGGTATTTTTAGAGAAATTTTTTTATAATTTTTTATGGAGAAAATAATGCCATTTACCTTTTTGTCATACGGTTGCGGTTTGGTAAACAACATGTGTTCCACATTTGTGCTTGAATCACTAATGTGATAGATGTGGCAATATCTGTTTCTGACTTGATTGATAATTTAAGTGAAAAAATACTATGGATGATTCATTGAGACTATTTTCAATCTTAAAATTGCTTTAATTCAGTTGGCAGTGTTTTTCATTATTATTTAAATTTATTTAGCTAAGAAATGTTTAAATTTTCATGGCTAACTATAAATTAGCTTATCTCATGTTAGTAACTCTTTCGTTTAACAAGCATTCTAATCTGTGACAAACCTGAAAAACACAATTAGTTGTATTAATCTATATCTATAAAAGAGGAAGTAAGTATACATATATCTAATCTTTTCTTTTTACATTTTTTTTAAATTTCTATTCATTGATGTTCCGACTACTATTGAGGTTTGTTTTTAAATCTTTATTATTACTTTCACATAGTGTATTTTAAGAAGTTTATTTTAGTTGTATATTGTGTTGTGCTTATGAAGATAGACTGAGAGAACTCTTTCCCACACTCAGGCTTTGCCTTTGTGGGAAATTTTCCTGATTTATACAATTGTTGTGTACCATGTATTTGTTTAACAGTGGAAATAAATAAATAAATATGTATGTTGCCTATGGACTCCAAACTGCTCGACAAGTTGTAATGAAACTTTCAGGCATTATTCAAGGATGATTTGTGTGAAGTTTGGTGCAAATCTGTCCAAAGGGACCCAGGGTTGATACAATAGTTTGTAAAATATCCCTATCACAGTAGACCAGCATACTCAGCGAATTTCCAATGGAATTTTTTACTTTCCCTTTAAAAACACCATACATTGAGTATCTAGGTTTGCTGCCATGGGAAGTATGTAGGTTAGCCGCCATATGGGTTTTGTGAGCAAGTTTGAGTTAAACCCTATCTAGATAATATAGATACCAAATTTGATTAATTTATGTCAATAGATAGGCAAGATAAAGGGCCTTCTTGATTTCCCTTTAGAATAATATGGGGAACACATTTTTCAATTTTCTCCGTAACCAGTTAAGATAAGATAAAAATTCAAAGTACCAAACTGTTTGTTTGTTTTAAACTCTCTTCAATAGTGTCAGTAAAAATTAATGAATCAAAAAAAATGCCAAAACCCATTTTTGACCCTTTTGAAACCTCATAAAACCCCGTTCCCATAACCCAGAGGGCATACAATAGTTTATAAAAATCAACAAATCTCTATTTTATAAATTTTATTGGCTACTAAGAAACTAATTCAATAAAAAATTCTAATTTTAGGTATTTCAGTGATTTTGTATATATATAAGGTGAGTGTGACAGCAAGTGAGCGTAGCGAACAAAAAATGACTTTTTTTGGTACCTATAAAATAAATTTAATCACGGGCAAAGCCATGACGGAAAACAGCTAGTCTGTATTAAAAACCAATGATCATTTAGTACAAATATTTAATACCAAGGTTTTACATGAAAGACAGAATAAAATTGCTAACTTTCCTTCCATTGTGAAAACTTCACAATGGTTCAAGAAAAATTTTGTAAAGAAACTATCTCAGTAGACCATTGGATTAGATAACACACCCAAACAAACACCTTATCAGTTTATTTAATTATAAATTGTAACATTAAACTTATTCTGGCATTCGTTAATTAAAGGTTAAACAAAGTAATAACAGCCACCAAATTATTTTTCATGCACAAATTAATTTTGTTAATATTTAATTAAAATCACCATTCTTATAGAGCATAGACTCCATCTCTTTCAATCTGGTCTCTTCTAGAAGGTCATGCGAAGAAAGTAATTAAGGTCATTGTTGTCACTGTGGAGAGGTCAATACTTGATTGATCGGTGGAGGTCTATCCAGGTGTCTCTTTAAAGTATTGGACGACTTCTGAAGTCTACCTTCTTTTGAGATTTTCACTCCTCAAGAGTTTTTTATTTGCATCATGAGATGAATATTGTTCAATGTACAGCATTGAACAATATTCCCCCAATGTGTTTTTTATGAATACACATTATTAACTAGTTGTTCCATCATCTTTGGTGGTTTGTTTTTGTTCTAAGATAGTACCCAGAGGCTGAGCATATTTTCGGTTTACTTATACAATTCTTCCTAATATCAGTCATAGGTTGTATGCTTGTTTTTTAATCAAGATGAGCCTGTTTGCTTTGTTCACTCGCTTTTCAGAAATTTTTAATACAGGCTTACGCGTGCTGCACTCTATAATAAATTGATTTACATGTTAATTCCGTAACGCGCGAATGCTACTTCTTCAGTTAACAGCTGATTTCATCATTGTTAGAGTAAACATTCTTTTATTTTTAAATTCAATTGCAAGTTTTTTAGTTATTTTATCCTTTTACTTTATTTAAAAAAATACATAATCACCAGTATCTAGTAATTAAAAAACGATGAATGGTTTTCACTATAGTATATCAACAATTAATTGGCTACAATGGAAAACCACATGTTTACACTAGAGCACATGGTTCATACTTTGATAGTTGAGTCAGTTGTTTTCAGCAACTCATTTTTTTAGATTTTTACTCTATAAGACCAATGTTAAAATATTTAGCATTTCAATTCAAGATTATAAGAAATAGAATTTTATCAAGCAGACTTATATAATCATTTTTATCCCAAAACTAACTTATTTTTTAAGTTTGAAGGAAATCGTTAGAGCCGTTTTCGAGATTCGTTTGCATACATAAAAATATAGCTTACTTGTATTAGAGTAAAGAATATGCCTGATATGTTTTCCAATCAGCGGTCAGCAGTAATTTTAACATGAATGGTATGCAGTAAAACCGTGGTGTCAATTTTGCCTCCATAATTAGAACAATTCATGTCTCAAAAAATTGTTGCATCTAGTTTACAAGCAAGATGAAAGGTTGAAATGTGGAACACTGTATTTTTTACTAAATCCTTTTTAGAAACTACAATATTTAATGACTTTTTAAAGTTATTTTTTTAATATTTTCCATATTTTTTTAGTGAAACTTTAAGAACATTTATGTAAGCACGTTATATTTGTTCTTATTGAACTGGTCTTTTTCAAAGCCTGTGTAATGTTACATCTTGTTTGAAAAGATAAGTTCTTTGTTTTGTAATAGTAGTATGAAATAAGCCTTCTTATCTTGACATTGACTCTATGTTCTTATCTTTGGAGCTAATAAAAACTTGTTAAATTCCTAATGACCAGTTATTTGTTTTTAGAATCCAGCCCTTAAAATATCATTATTTCAATCTAATTAAAAGCATTTCAAGTTAAAATTTTTCCAAGAGTTGAAATGTGTATATTAGACCAAATTGTTTGATATAAAAATAATCTGAAAATTTTTCTTCATTGCTAAAAGGACCGTTCAGCAATAATTGTTCAACAAGTTAAAAAGTAAAAGGCATTATAATGATGAACTGTGCAGAATTGTTCTAAAACACTGGCTCGTGAAACCTCAACAGAATAGTGTTTTATCTTTTGATATTTAATTGGGAGTAGATTACAGCAGTTGGGAAAAAGATGCTTCAAATTTTCTTTTTATTCCTGTTTTTGTTTTAGAGATAAAAAAAACATAAGATTTAACATTGACTACACAAAAAATTCAGGTACCGGTAATTCAGTCAATTAAATAAGTCAACTATGTCAAAATCGGGGAATATTAAAGACTAGGGGGCCTGTGCAGCGCAATGCGCTGCATTTATTAGGGTGCCTGGTGATCAAACTTTGCTCTATGGTAATACTTTGAAAAAAATTTCACTATAGTTAAAATCAGATAGAACATTATTCGTGTTTCATTGATCGATCTTCATTACAAATTCTCCAACTTCCCGCAATGTGATAGTGTTGAGATGTGGTGCTCCTTCTTTTAGGTCTAAATTAGCTAAGATTACGTAGTTGTTCTTTTGCCGATATGTCTTAGGGCCTTTGTTTAATATCCTATAAAATTTAGAATAAATTCACAGATGTTGGATCCACATAGTTCATCAAACACAAAACGTAAATAACAACAGAATAAAAATCAACATTTCATTACTCCCCGGTGCTTTATGCAGCACTCACTGCGGCTGTTTTTGTAGTACTACTGTATGAGATACAGTAGTCAATGACATAGTGAATGAGTCCAAATAACTATTTATGCCTAAATCCTCTTTAACTTAACTTTCCATGATATTACAAAATTTAAATAAAGAAATCACAAAAATTAAGAGAATCTACAGCTTTGTTGGTGTGGTCCATTTTGTTTTTAGTGGCATTTTTATTTTTGTTGAAATTTCTCTTTATAAAAACCATTTTTGTAATAAGCTTGTTTTCTATACTGGAGGTAAAAAACTTTTAAATTTTGTCTTTTACACAGGTTTTTTAATATGTGTAGTATGTGTAGGTTTAAAACATGTTTATGCTATAATAGTAAATAAAAAGGTTATTACACTTACAACCAACTATCCCTTTTCCTTACAGTTTACAGCAGTTTGAAAACCCATGCACATAAATTTGTTTCAATACCAGTCGGACAACCAATAAGACCCATGTGGAAAATTTCAATTTCCAAAATAGTTTTCGTAAACAAAAATGAATTTTTTCCAGGGTTAAGTTACATAACTTATTTTTGTGCCCAAATACGTGTAAATAAAACTTTCAAGCAAAATCTACCAGCTACATTTTGAGAAAAGGTTAAAATCTCAGATTAGACACTCCTCGTATTAAAGTATGAAATTGTGTTGATATTTCAGTACCAGTTCAAATTGCTTCTATTCAGCTTTTAACATATGTGTTTGTTTGTTTAACTAACAACAGCTGTTTTATTTAGCAATTCAATATAAATTGTTCCCCATGTTAATCTTATGGACAAATAATGAACTTTGAGGGCTTCCCGTGAGCTTCAGAATTAAAATACAAAAAATCTAAAACCTTATTGCAAAACTACGAACTGAGACCATTCTTTTGACACCTCAAACTCTAAAATTGGTCTCGAAATAAGGGAGGAGTAGTGTTAACAAAAAAAGGGCATCACGTATTATATATATAGATGTAACATTCCACCTTTATGTTGATTTCAGACATTGAAAATGTTTTGACTAGATAATTTATAAATTATACCAAGTCTCCTCATTTTGAATAAGTCAAATTCTAATTGTATTTATCACCTCTTAATGGATTAAATTAAACTGTTAATGACCCTATTAAAATCTCTCCTTATCTATGATGCAAAAGTACTGAAATTATCAGTCTCGCCAGCTGGTATATTTTATGGTACTTATGGAAACAGACTAATAAAAACCCGTAGGTTATTAAAAATTGTCACAGATTTTATATTCATTTTCGGTATCTGATTTAAATATATTAACTGTTTAAATTTATAGCTTTTCACAAGTTTCCAACTAGATCACACAAAGTACAAGAATATCCCAAAATCAGTTCCAAAAGAATACCGGTATTTAACTTTATACTAATTTTATTTATGTTATTTGTACCTCACTCATTGTTATCTGCATGTGTTTAATATTGTGTAAGCGGGGGAACTGTGATGATATATGTGGTTGTAGTGTCTATTGTGTGAACGTTTTAATGATCAATAAATAACTTATACTATATTTTATCTATTTAAACGACTTGAGTTCTGTATAGCTCCAGTTTATAGAGTGTCTAAATGTTAAGAATCTACTTAGGAAATTATTTTTAGCTTATTTTAGCTAGTGTCAATACAAACACATACCTCTCACACATGATAGTGAAAATACAGGGTGGTAATAACGTCCGAAGAAAGTTAAATATTTTACAAAATAATGTAGATAGAGCCACAATACTTGGAACAAAGTTACAGGGCATAAAACTCTATTTTAACACATATTCAGTGATCCAATAACTCTTCAAGGGGACGGCCCACAAGGAGTCGGAAGAAAATCTTAAATGGAAGCATAGGTTGATATGCACATCAAATTAAAGGCCTTACTTGGCTGAGTACAATGCCGAAAACTAGACTTAAAATGGATAACCCAGACAGAAATGGTAGGCATTCAAAGTTTCCATTAAAATCATAATGGTAAAATTTAAAAATTCAATAAGTTTCTTAATACTTAACCGTTTGACGTTGGGTTTGTGGCTAATTATTCCAAATGCAAATACGTTTAAAATTATGTATGATGTGAGAGAGGCTAAAGAAGTTTCAAAATAAACATCCTCTATGGGAAGTCCCCCAATGAAGTCTTACAGAAATATGCTTTGGCTTTTGTCACATCATACATAGTTTTAAACGTCTTTGCATTTGGAATAATTAGACACAAACCCGACGTCATAAGGTTAAGTATTAAGAAAGTTATTGCATTTTTTAAATTTACCCATATGATTTTAATGGAAACTTTGAATGCCTACCATTTCTGTCTGGGTTATCCATTTTAAGTCTAGTTCGCGGCATTGTACTCAGCCAAGTAAGACCTTTAATTTGATGTGCATATCAACCTATGCTTCCATTTAGATTTTCTTTCGACTCCTTGTGGGCCGTCCCCCTAAAGAGTTATTGGATCACTGAATATGTGTTAAAATAGAGTTTTATGCCCTGTAACTTTGTTCCAAGTATTGTGGCTCTATCTACATTATTTTTTAAAATATTTAACTGTCTTCGGACTTTATTACCACCCTATAAAACCAGACTTAATAATAATGTACATAGGTGGCTTAAAATACAGTAAAGCAGTATACTCATGCTTTCATGGAGTACCCATCCTTTAAAATTATATGAAAATAAAGGAAATTTAATTATAAATATTAGCGAACTCCGCTATTACTTTTTTATTTACACTTGAAACAACAAATTATTTATTAATCCTCATATTGGAATATTTCTAAAATTTCCTCTTATCAGATACTTTGTGACATAACATGACTGAATGGTAATTAACCATCTATCTCAATTCTGACTCATGACCGATGTACAGACTCTGTAGAAGAGTTGTGCTGATTTAAGTGTTAGATGGAGTTGTACTGGTACTGTAAATGTGTATGAGTCATTATTAGTTGTTGCGCTCCCAGACTCTATTTTTGGGTACTGTATGTATAAATTAGTTATTAATATTCATTAGGGCATAAAGAGGTCTTATAAAAATTGGTTTTTAGAGTTAATTTGAAAAGATACGGAAAAAAATGATACATCATAAAATATATATCGATATTTTTACGTAAAATGTTTTACAGTATTAGGATTAACTATTTAGCGCCTAAAGCGCAAAAACCAAAAACAGAATTTCACACAAATTAGTCTGGAGAGTTCCTGAGGGAAGATACGACAAAAATTATTGGACAAAAACTCCAGAAGAATTAATTAATTTTATACAGGTACTGAAAGTACTGTAGTTTTGATTTGATTTTTAGTTGGCCTACTTGTGTTTTAGTGTGTTATCCCACACTGTGTGGGATAACACAGTGTGTGTTTTAAGTGTTACTTGTGTTGAGGCAAACCCCCTCATTCTTTTGAGGTTTGAAAAGTTTAACTCATCAAAATTTGTCTATTATGGTCATTAAGAGTCATCTTCACCCCTGGGCCAGTAACCCATTGTTGCGCACTCGGCAATGTTAATCATACGGCTTTATGCTAAAACATGGTCTTGTATTCCCCTGTTTCGGACGCCGTTTTTCAACCGATTTCCTTGAAACTTGGTAAGTGTTTTGTTGAATAGTTATATTAGGTTTCTCATACCTCGGAATTTTGAAAATTTAACAAATATTACTCTATGTGACGTCGCAAAGTAACTCGATTTTCCTTAGTTAATATTTCAAAATTTAGTACAATTTTCAAAATTTCGAGGTATGAGAAACCTAATATAAGTATTCAACTAAACACTTATCAACTTTCAAGAAAATCGGTTGAAAAACGGCGTCCGAAACAGGGGAATACAAAACCATGTTTTAGCATAAAAGCCGTATGATTAACATTGCCGATTGCGCAACAATGGGCTACTGGCCCAGGGGTGAAGATGACTCTTAAGTAGTCTTCAGAAAATGATGTCTTTATCTGCAGCTGTTAGAAGATAGCAGGTTAGTCGTACTATTGGGACCCCCGGTTATTTTATAGGAATGTGGAGTGTAGATGTAGGCCCGAACGGTGCGGTAGAGCGTCTGCCGGTGCGGCACGGCGCGGTGTAGGTGTGGGGGACCGCATCTGCAGTGACAGCGGCACTAGTGGCAGTAGTGAGCCAGTGTGCAGCGAAGGCCGGAGTCAGTCAGTGTGGTGAAGTGCCAGTGTGTGCTATTGTGATGCCAGTGGCGTGACGGCGTGGTGGTTAAAGTGGTGTTATGCTTGTCAAAATAAATTTAGAGTGGTAATTTCAAACAGTTGGTAATTATCATTAAATCACGGTGTTGTAGTTTTTTTTATTTGATATGTTCTTAAATATTTGAGCAGTTTGCAACAAAAGTTTTTCACCACTCGGTACCAAAAACACAAACTCTCAAGAAATGTATAATCTTTCATCCGACATTGGCTGACCATAGTAACAACATATTTTGATTGATCGTAAATACCTTCGTGCACCTCTGATGACATAAATTAAATAATTTGGTTCTAGGAAATTAGTCTTCGAAGAAATCACAGAACTTTTGAAACGCATATCGTGTTATTTAGGCTGAAAATTCTTAACTAAACCAATAAATCGAAAAAAATATGTATACTACGCAACGGCAATATTAATTATTGAAAAGTATGCCCAATGTCTCTTTTGAAGTACGATACACAACGATAAATTGTAATGACTCATGCAAGAGTAATGAAGATAAATCACACGTTCTGTTAGGTACCATGATGTTTACTCCATTCGCACATTTGAACCTGCAAGTTAACCGTACAAGTCCCGCTAACCAAACCGCATCCTGCGATAAAATCGCAGGACATAACAATGCCTTGAATTAATGGTAACCAAACGCGACCTCGAAGCACAATTTGTTAACAGTTTAAATTAAGCTAGTTCCACACAGGTAGAGACTACAGTATTGTTGTTTACTATGGTCTCGTGACAGAACAATGATGTGTCGTTATCTTAATTCTCTTCCTCGACTTTATGCTGCCACAAAAAACATACATAAGCTTCTTCAGTCATTCTTACGGCCAAATATTACTCTATTAGTGTAGTAAAATTAGTCGGGAAAAATGAAATAATTTTTGGAAAGCTAATTTCTTTTGAAATGTGTTCTATGGCATCCCCTGACCTTCCTCCGAAAAGTCCCCTGCAATCCCATGTGGGGATCATGCCCAAAAATGAGGGGTTGGCCTATAAGGAGTTAAAATATATTTTGATATTAAGCATACTAGATTTGAATAAGTTCCAGAAGGTTTATATATATCAAATTAAAGGTCTTAAAATGTAGATCACAATGCCGTAAACCCGACCTAAATATAAAGGTCGAGAGAAAAATGGCAGACGTTCAAATTTTAGAATAAAATAATACTATCAAAACTTTGTAATGCAATAACTTCCGACATATTTGACCTTTTGAGGTCTGGTTTTCGGCTATGTACTCTCCTTATTAAGGCCTTTAAAATTATGTATGGCATGGCTATGGACTAAGAAAAATTTTTCAAAACTCCCTCTTTGGGACGTCCATGTAGAGGGTGGTTCAAGGGTAATATGATGGGCATATGTCAAACTATCCTTATTTGCCAAGGTAATTGTACAAGCAAACGTTTGCCGCAAACCGGACCTCAAAAGGTCAAGTATTTCTAAAATTATTACATTTTTTGCCTTTTGATTAAAATTTGATTTTTATTCTAAGTTTGACAAGCTGTCATTTTGGACTCAAGCAACCTTTTGAGATGGGGTTTGCGGCATTGAATTCTACTACTTTAGAGCTTTAATTTGATATACATAAACCTATTAGTCGGCGAAATACTTATTTCTGACTCCACGAGGGCCATCCCATCATTTTTAGGCATGTTGCCCACTGGGGATTTCAGGGGACTTTTCTGAGGGAGGTCAGGGGATGACATAGAACACATTTCAGCAAAAATTGGCTGTCCAAAAATTTTTTCATTTTCCAGCCATATTTTGGCTTAATTTTACTACACTATATGGGGAATGCTACTGTTTCTGAGCTTAACCCTCAATTTCAATGTATTGACATTGCGACGTCATTGAAATTGTGGATCAGTCTTTAGTTTGTAGACAGATTTCGTACTATTTAAACAATATCAGTGTTGTAACGTATTATTAATACTATGGGTTGTTTAAAAGCATACTACAATGATATTGAACGATTTTATTAAAATTTTCCATTTTAGTTTATGGTTGTGGCGCTTCATAAGAGAAAATTTTGTTCAAGATGCCAAAATGGATAACGTCAACATTTACAATCAGGTTTAAACCTGTTTAAAGTTGTTTGTACCCAGTCTATTACACTTAGCTGATTCGGTATTGAAGCAATGAAATCACCTACGTATATCTTTCCTCTGGTTTATTTTGTATGTATTTATTACTTCTCAGTTGTTAAATATATACGCAGTAGGGCGTTAGCCTACTTCACTGTTCACGCGACAACAAAAACACTTTTAAAATAATATAAGACCATTCTTTACAGTAGCAGTATTTATGTAACTCTAGAATCCTTTGGGACATTTTCGATGTACTAGTCTATAAATAATTGTTAAAGTTAGTCTATTCTTGTTGAAATAAAATGCATAAGGAAGATTCTGACGAATCAACTGTGACGTACAATAATTCCATTACAAATATTTTTAAATTATGCGATCTTTCAACGCAGTCAAGAAATAGCCATCATAGCTTAGTTGTAGTTTTAATAGCCCATAACATTGCCTAATGAACATCTAAGTAGGGTAAACTCGACGAATTTTTTGTCGACAACCCTTACTCACACGGGTACGCAGTACCATTTCATTACATTGTTTTCGCCAAAAAGTTCAACTGCACATACACAGTGCCAAAGAACCACGTGAGATGCCAGCAATGCCAGGGATTCCCTTGTGCCAAGCTTTGAGCGTTTGTTGTGAGAAAAGCACAGATAAACAACTCAAACGTGAGTGGGATACTATAATTTGCAATGAAAAATGGGGTTAAGTAAACCTAAACAATTTAAAATGTTGTACAAGTTACTATACAAACATATTTATTTTTAGCTTTTATCTCGTAAAATGGTTAAACTAACGTTTATAGTGAACCGAACAAACAAATTGAAGTGTTGTTAAAATGTGTGTTATCAGTTAACAAGGTTTATCAATTATCAGTTAGGTGTACGGCTTTAATGTGACAAAGGGAAGTTAGTTATGAGATCGGTACATTGATTGATTGTGTGGCATTTTTGTTTCAAACCAGTAAACAAATCGCTCCAGTCTCCTCCTGTACTCCATTCCTTGAATATTTTCGCCAAACTTTATACATTGAAATTGATAGTCAAAAGATTATTCATTTTAAAAACTCCGTTACTATAGAAAGAGTTTGTAGTGACGTCTATTTGCTTGCGTGAATAACCTGTATGTGAGAATGTTGTCAAATCTAGGGTTCTTTTTAACATTCACCTTTTATGGCATCAAACTTTTTTGGAACGGTCGGTTTATCCTAAAACCCCCAAAAAATCTTGGATTGGGCTCCGTTGGTTTTTATCAAAATATTTAGTTTAAAGTCGTCCTGGGAAAAAAAGTGACACCACCCACATTTGGAGCAAAGCTGACAATTACTTGCTTTTACTTAACATTTATTTTATTTAAGTATATCCACGATCTGAAATTAGAGAGCAGGAGAGTGTTTAAAAAAATTTAGTCGATTTAAAAAAGTTTACTTCATTTTGTATTTTTTGCAAATTAGTCAAATGTTACATATAATTTTTGCTCTAGTGCTAAACAAATTTCTTGGTTTTCTGTTTAATTTTCCATAACATATTTTCTCACTAAAATTAATATTTTAACTTTTTACGAACAAATACTAAAAGCAATCATCCATATTAAAGTGGCCTAAAAGTTTATTTTTATCTAGTAAAGAATTACAAAATATCACGATCCTGATTGTGATCAAAAATGACACTAAGCCAATTTACATGTTAAATTTGTTTGGGAAGTCACGATAAATTACGCGAATCACCTTGGTGGTTTTCCATCCTTATTTTATCAGCCAATGCCAGTCTTGTCCTCCTCAACCTTGGTCACTGATAACAGAACGGTCGCCTTCTTCTTCTCACCGCTGTCGAGCTGCCGAATCCGTTAATTGCAGTGCTAAGTTTATAAGTCGGTTAATCCGTGGGAAATCGGCGGGTGATGTTATCAGTGACCTCGGCCAGTCAGTCACCCCGCATCGTGATAACACGCGACCTTGGGGCACCTTTGACCTTGACACAGTCCTGGGGGGAACAGGGAATGCGGCATTGGTGTTGGCAGGGAGTTGATTGAACGACTTGGGCTAAGATTTTCCTTACTTACAAATGAAAATAGTTTTGATAACCTTTGTTATAATATTGTCCGTAAAACATTTCAAATTTTAGGACACTATGGGTTTTGAGTATTGCCACTAATGAATTCAAAGAAATGGTTTAACAACGCAGGACGTTTTATTTGAAAAATTTGAGCTATGTGAGGGCTGGGTGTAGCTTATCTGAAGTATAAGGTTGCCGGTTTGATCCTGGAAAGGGATAATTAATTGCTTTTTTAAGATTCTAAACTAGACACTCGTCATTTGCTATTAATTAATGATCGCGACAAATGATTCAGTTGTTTTTTGTCAGTGACAAAACTTTACCTCATATTATAATCCACCACCTTATGTCATGCACCCTTCAGTCATATTCATCTTAAAATTTGCTCCATATAGAGTTTGTTGCTACTTTAAAAGATGTATCAAAAGTGTAAAGACCGTGAAACTAACATATATTTATTAATTCGAAGTATTTAATATTTTTTGTTATATAAACTGGCATTCATAATGAAAATATAATCAAGGGCTCTTAATTATCTGATTTTATTAAAACAATTATATTACTTTATTTTGTTTGAAGATACTAAAATCGCATTGCTAGTAAACATTCAAATTTGTCTATATCCTATACTATAATACGAGGAATTTCTGAAGGGATGTGTGTTCCACGATCTCGAAATCTAGCGGTTAGATTTTGCTTAAACTTTGCATTTGAGAGTGTTTTGGCCCAAAAATTAGTTTAGAAACAGCCTCAATTCCAGGAAAATTCGAATTTGGTCTAAATTTAAGTTTAAAAATCGTAATTTTTAACATTGGTCTTATGGGTTGCTATTTTGGTAACGAAATAACAACGAAAGGTATACAAAAATAAAAGAACACTAAAGTTAAGCAGACATTTTGAAACAGCTGTTAACTATGAAGTGGTATAGTTAGTTGTTGGGAGAAATTTAATAGCTTTATTGCCATGACACTATATCAAAACTGAATTAAAACCAACGAGCAAGGCTTGGTTAACCAGGTACTCTTAGCCTAATCGCGGTATGCAGAGCTTGATTCATATGGATATCGTAGCGTCAGGCCGGGCAGGCAGAGCGGGAGCCGAAGAGCTCATGCTCGGCCCCCCTTGTTAATAACAATTAACCCGCACTTCTAATTGATTCCACGTCCGGTCTTGTTTTGCCTCTTGTCTTTGCCGCGCCGCCGGTCAGCTGATTGTTGACGAGTCACGTGGCTCTCAGACTCGGATAATGATAATCCAGGTTATTCTGATGGACTATAAGAATCCTCCATAGAAAGAAACCACTTAGATTCGTTAGCAGATAATTGTAACTCAATACAGGAGTACAGAATAGTGCAAAATAGGTGTACATAGTTTTAGTTAGTTGGCGATATTCAGGGAGGCCTTCAGGTCGGTGGTGACCTTTTTCGACGGCAACACTTACAAATTCTAATATCTACGTTAGACTAGCTTAGATGGTCAGTTAGCACTCAGTAGAGTTGCTAGACGGATTGAAAAAAAGATTTTCCTGAAGTGAGCCCAATAAGTGATAACACTTTGCGGCGATGTTTCTGTTTTTTGGCATTCTCAAGATCGGTTAAAAAAATTAATATGTGTAAATAAAATTTTTAGAGTTTTTAATTATCGTATGCCTATACTTTACCGGGAGCTCGAGATGTTCTTGGAAGTTCTTGAAGACAATGGGTCGAACTTAGAAGGAGTGGTGTGTTCTCAATAAAACAAAATCGAGTAGTTAACAAAAAAATGGCGATTTAATTCGGTTCAAAAGAATGCATTCATTTAAAACACAAGTTAAGATTTGTAAAGATATAAACAGATGTATATCTGTTATCCAGATTGTTAACTACAGTGATTAAAATAATCACTTAATCGATGGTTGGTCGTTGAGTCTTGAGTATTTTAACTCAGTGTAGATTATTATTCAAATTAATTCCTGGGGTATGAACACCGGAGTGTTACAGTGGCTTATCTGTCCGGATGCGGCGTGTAATGGGACACCAATGGGCTCGTCACGGCGTCTGTGTCATACATGCAGCTGAGCCAATCTTCACTAACATGCAGCCCAGCTAAAATGCAGCTGAATTAACCTGAAGAACCTTGACTTTCGGTCAACTGTTTGCTCCGAAGATGCAATGGCACTCGATGGTGGTTTGTCGTCAAATATTTAACGAACGTGGTGCTGATTAGCAATTATTGCGGAATTCTTAAGTGCAATTTTCTGTTGAAGCTTCATTTATTATTCCGAAATAAAAATTGTGAACATAAAATATCAGGCTTTGCTTTGAAGTCAGTATGCCATATTTCGTAACTTTGGGCAATTCATAAAACCCTCTTTATGATCAAATAATTTGAATTTTAGTACCTCTCGATAGATAGTTTATCTGCTTCTTTTATTTTCTTTAGAAATTCATAAGTAGGCCTAGTTTCTTACTAATTATTATTTGCAATGTCTCATAACAAGAATTGATAGATAAAATAACCACAATAAATAAATGAATAACCACAATATTCGGCTAAAAACGATATCCTTTCAGACAGACATTGCCCTTTACATAGTTACAAAACACGTAGGATTGGCCCGGATTGGCGTTTATGTGGAGCAGGGAATTACAACAGAGGAGAGAAGAGGAGAAACACCTGTTGGCAATACTGTGTAGCGGCTGTCGCGGAACAGCTGTTCTCGTTACCAGCTGATCAGCTGATTACACCGGAGCGGCGCGGCGCGCATTCGCAGCAACGCCACCCGCTACACCCACCCGCAGCATCAGTCACGTGACATTCACATAGCTGACGGCGGTCGCACTGTCTCTCCAAGATGACTGTAGCGCCACCATCGAGGTTATATAGATATGGAGTGCTCATCACATGTTAATTTTGTGTCTCTTTTCGATTTGCACCATTTTACCCATAATTCCCGCCGCTTCCTTGGCAACCATCCCACACTTTACTCTCGTTTCCTTGGTTACTATAGTTTTAGCTATTCTGATTGGTCGCTACAAGCTTCAAAAATTACTGAAAATATTTTTAAAACATATGTTTATTTGTTGTTTGTTTTTAAATTAGTTTGATTTGATGGTCTGTGAGCAGGCTATTGAGGTTGGTTACCATAGAAACGTCGGATAGGTGTGGGTAAAATGGTAAATTACTGTTGGAAAAGTGTAAACAAATGACTGGTTACCAAGGAAACGGCGGGAATCGTGGGTAACATGGCGCCAGTCAAAAAGGGATACTTTTTCCTATCTGGTGAGCACTCTATATCTATTTAACCTCGTTGAGAGCCACATTTGAACTGCATCCCAAGAGCAATGGTGTCAGTCTCTGCGACATCCGCGGATGTCGCCACAGAGTTTTTGTCGGTTAAAAATAAATTGTTAAAAAAATCAACATTTTATTCTTTGCTACCTGCAAGAGTTGCCAACGCTGCAGGAAACCCCCGTTGTTTTCGTTTGAGTTGGAGATTGTTTGTCGCAATTATTACTAAAATAAGGAATTTCAATGTAACCTGGAGTAAAATTTATCATTGTATATTGGTTTGTTATTGACAAATTATTAAGATGTAAAATAAATTAATATGGTGTCATTACGATAAATATCGTAGCCATAGCAACACTGCTTCATCCGCTAATTCAACCAGCTGTGTAAAGATAAATATTATAACTTTCTTGACCTCCGTTTTAGATTTAATGCTTCATATCCAAAACACAAAAACTGTTATTCCGCAGACCTTTTAGGAAGCAGTTGTGCTTTTCCTCTACCGACCTTGCTGTCTCTCCACTCTGGGTACTTCAATCCAGTTATGCAAACAAACTATGAAATATGATATCTTGACACGATCAATCATTCTCTCTCGTGCTGGATGTACGTTTGGAGTGAACGGATAATGACTTGACAAAAGGTTTTAAAATACGATTGAATGTGCTGGGTTGTTCTAGCGAAGTGGGGAAAATATACTGTAATCACGCAATTCGAATCTTAAAAAATTGAGAAAATTTAAATTTCAAAAGCCAGTTTTAATTATTTATTCTAAGAACCAAAAGAAAGATTCACGGTAAAGACGATCCAGCATCGAGGAAATAAAATTTTCTACATTATTTTTTACCAACAAGCTTATTATGCAGTCAAAGATGGGAATCCAGTCACACTCGAGAAAACTCTAGATACGCTATCATGTGGCGATACAATGTTTTGAGGTAGTTCATGAACTATATTTTAAATGTATAGATTTACTGGTGCAATGGCGTTGTTGGATATATTCCTTGTGCATCGACCATCGCCGGTAGTCTCTATCAAATGACAGTTAAATCACGGTTGAAGGTCTCCAAGTTTGACTCTCCGAGTTTATTGAGCTCCAAATTGGACTGGCTTATTGCAGGTTGATACCGCTACTGTTCCCTCGCAGAATCGTGATTTCAAAATAGCACGTCACAAAATTGCATGATATTCCCTTTGACGTTGGATGGTTGCAGTTAACCGTCTCTGAACCACATCAATACTCCGTCATACATGCCACCTCTGAACAAGGTATGTAGAGGAAAAAGCATAACTTTTCTTCCTAAGGTCAGCTGAATATAGCTATTTTTTGTGTTCCGGATATGAAGCGTCAAAACTAAAACGGAAGTCAAGTTACGTTATATTATTTACCATTACGCAGCTGAATGAAAAAGAGAATGAAGCCGTCTTGCCACGGGTACGATAGTTTCATCGTAACGTATTACTCTATTCTACATTTGGATTATTAGTTAATAATAAACCATTAGATAATTACCAAATTAACAATTATCACTCAGGTAAAATTAAAATCATAAATTCTACCCTAGTTTGCTTCAAAATTCCTTATTTTAGTAACAGTTGAGACAAAAAATCTCCAACGCAAACGAGAACGATTGTTATTTCCTGCAGCGTGGGCAACACTCTCAGGTATCAAAGAGTAAAATGTTGGTTTTTAACACTTTTTTAACCAACAAAAACTCTGTGACGACATCCACGGATGTCGCAGAAACTAACACCATTGTTATTATAGATGTAGCTCACATGGCACTACAGTCATCTTGACCTTTGAAGGGACCCAATTCAAGCCGAGAAACATAGTTAGAATATACGTGGGTGGGGAAAGTAGAGGTGGTGCACGATGACTGTGCGGTTGTACCGGACGGTTGTTGATTGATGATGGCGGCGGCGGCGATGACAGTGTGATGTAATGATGTGACCTTGACCGACGACTGGCGCGGAGTTCCGCCCTCCACGGTCCACTCTCCGCACCTCGTGTCCACATCACCATGCCACACGTAGACCCTACAGGAAGGTATCGTCGTTGATTGATGATGGCGGCGGCGGTGATGACAGTGTGAAGTGATGATGTGATGATGTGACCTTGACCGACGACTGGCGCGGAGTTCCGCCCTCCACGGTCCACTCTCCGCACCTCGTGTCCTACTCACACCATACCACACGTAGGCCCTACAGGAAGGTATCGTCGTTGATTGATGATGGCGGCGGCGGCGATGACAGTGTGAAGTGATGATGTGATGATGTGACCTTGACCGACGACTGGCGCGGAGTTCCGCCCTCCACGGTCCACTCTCCGCACCTCGTGTCCACATCACACCATACCACACGTTGGCCCTACAGGAAGGTATCGTCGTTGATTGATGATGGCGGCGGCGGCGATGACAGTGTGAAGTGATGATGTGATGATGTGACCTTGACCGACGACTGGCGCGGAGTTCCGCCCTCCACGGTCCACTCTCCGCACCTCGTGTCCTACTCACACCATACCACACGTAGGCCATACAGGAAGGTATCGTCGTTGATTGATGATGGCGGCGGCGGCGATGACAGTGTGATGTGATGATGTGACCTTGACCGACGACTGGCGCGGAGTTCCGCCCTCCACGGTCCACTCTCCGCACCTCGTGCCCTACTCACACCATACCACACGTAGGCCATACAGGAAGGTATCGTCGTTGATTGATGATGGCGGCGGCGGCGATGACAGTGTGAAGTGATGATGTGATGATGTGACCTTGACCGACGACTGGCGCGGAGTTCCGCCCTCCACGGTCCACTCTCCGCACCTCGTGTCCACATCACACCATACCACACGTTGGCCCTACAGGAAGGTATCGTCGTTGATTGATGATGGCGGCGGCGGCGATGACAGTGTGAAGTGATGATGTGATGATGTGACCTTGACCGACGACTGGCGCGGAGTTCCGCCCTCCACGGTCCACTCTCCGCACCTCGTGTCCTACTCACACCATACCACACGTAGGCCATACAGGAAGGTATCGTCGTTGATTGATGATGGCGGCGGCGGCGATGACAGTGTGATGTGATGATGTGACCTTGACCGACGACTGGCGCGGAGTTCCGCCCTCCACGGTCCACTCTCCGCACCTCGTGTCCTACTCACACCATACCACACGTAGGCCATACAGGAAGGTATCGTCGTTGATTGATGATGGCGGCGGCGGCGATGACAGTGTGAAGTGATGATGTGATGATGTGACCTTGACCGTCGACTGGCGCGGAGTTCCGCCCTCCACGGTCCACTCTCCGCACCTCGTGTCCTACTCACACCATACCACACGTAGGCCCTACAGGAAGGTATCGTCGTTGATTGATGATGGCGGCGGCGGCGATGACAGTGTGAAGTGATGATGTGATGATGTGACCTTGACCGACGACTGGCGCGGAGTTCCGCCCTCCACGGTCCACTCTCCGCACCTCGTGTCCTACTCACACCATACCACACGTAGGCCCTACAGGAAGGTATCGTCGTTGATTGATGATGGCGGCGGCGGCGATGACAGTGTGAAGTGATGATGTGATGATGTGACCTTGACCGACGACTGGCGCGGAGTTCCGCCCTCCACGGTCCACTCTCCGCACCTCGTGTCCACATCACACCATACCACACGTTGGCCCTACAGGAAGGTATCGTCGTTGATTGATGATGGCGGCGGCGGCGATGACAGTGTGAAGTGATGATGTGATGATGTGACCTTGACCGACGACTGGCGCGGAGTTCCGCCCTCCACGGTCCACTCTCCGCACCTCGTGTCCTACTCACACCATACCACACGTAGGCCATACAGGAAGGTATCGTCGTTGATTGATGATGGCGGCGGCGGCGATGACAGTGTGATGTGATGATGTGACCTTGACCGACGACTGGCGCGGAGTTCCGCCCTCCACGGTCCACTCTCCGCACCTCGTGCCCTACTCACACCATACCACACGTAGGCCATACAGGAAGGTATCGTCGTTGATTGATGATGGCGGCGGCGGCGATGACAGTGTGAAGTGATGATGTGATGATGTGACCTTGACCGACGACTGGCGCGGAGTTCCGCCCTCCACGGTCCACTCTCCGCACCTCGTGTCCACATCACACCATACCACACGTTGGCCCTACAGGAAGGTATCGTCGTTGATTGATGATGGCGGCGGCGGCGATGACAGTGTGAAGTGATGATGTGATGATGTGACCTTGACCGACGACTGGCGCGGAGTTCCGCCCTCCACGGTCCACTCTCCGCACCTCGTGTCCTACTCACACCATACCACACGTAGGCCATACAGGAAGGTATCGTCGTTGATTGATGATGGCGGCGGCGGCGATGACAGTGTGATGTGATGATGTGACCTTGACCGACGACTGGCGCGGAGTTCCGCCCTCCACGGTCCACTCTCCGCACCTCGTGTCCTACTCACACCATACCACACGTAGGCCATACAGGAAGGTATCGTCGTTGATTGATGATGGCGGCGGCGGCGATGACAGTGTGAAGTGATGATGTGATGATGTGACCTTGACCGTCGACTGGCGCGGAGTTCCGCCCTCCACGGTCCACTCTCCGCACCTCGTGTCCTACTCACACCATACCACACGTAGGCCCTACAGGAAGGTATCGTCGTTGATTGATGATGGCGGCGGCGGCGATGACAGTGTGAAGTGATGATGTGATGATGTGACCTTGACCGACGACTGGCGCGGAGTTCCGCCCTCCACGGTCCTCTCTCCGCACCTCGTGTCTGCATCACACCATATATCACACGTACACTGCGGTCACACGTGGGCACGCGTTAAACGTGATATTTCCCAAAGCTAATGAATAAAATTGGTGTAATATGTTTCAAAATAAGTATTTACTGGAATTTTGAACCGTTTGTCACGTAGTTCTAGATATCTACTAAAGTGACGATTAAGATTTGTATACAAAAGTATACTCGAATTAATATTCAACGTCTGATTTACTTTGTATATAGGCAAACAATATTACTACTGGATTTGGTAGCTTGAAAATCTTAGAAGAGGTAAGTGGTTCACGAAGTGAAATATCGAACACCTATCAGACAGATATTGTTAAAGGAAAGCTGTTTTGTACCTACAGACTAATAATAATAATAATAATAATAATAATAATCTTTATTTGCAGAAGGACAATGTACAATTGCATTGCAAACGTCAAAGACATAATAAAACATAGGCTGCCAAGAGAGACAAGAACAATCAGTCCAAATTTTCATTTTCACTTTTTTCAAAATTTCAGATTTTCATTTTCACTTTTTTTTCAAAATTTCAGATTTTCACTTTTGCACAGCACACTTTTCATTAGTACCGAAATTCCATTCGCGGTAACACCTAAAATTTTAGTTTTCCCAGCGACTCATCATGAACTCCCCGACCGAGTACAGAACGTTTGACACCAAAAGGCTCTTCAATCGAGTTTTAAATTGATTTTGATTTTGCGCATGTTTAACGCCTTCGGGGAGCTTGTTTAGAATTTTGATTCCAAACTGAGAAGGCAAATGCTCAAAAGCCACAGTTCTGTGTTGTTGAACTCTAAGATTGGCCCTGCCCCTCGTAAAGTGAGAGTGGATGTCACCGTTTTGAACGAGTGAGCATTTGTATTTACAGTAGACAGCCACTTCAAAAATGTAGAGGCAGGGCAGCGTTAGTATTCCAAGCTCCCTAAAGGCGTCTCTACATGATTCCCTGGGTTTTAATTTTGAAATGATTCTTACTGCCTTTTTCTGCAATCGAAAGACCCTCTCAAGTCTGTGATTTGCGCAGCCACCCCAGACACATATTCCATAAGAAATATGGGGGTAGATAAGGCCAAAATAGGCCATGAGCAGTACTTCCTGGGAGCAAAATTTTGATAAGTTACGCAATGCAAAAATACCAGAAGAGACTCTGGCACATACGTAATCTACATGGTCTTCCCAGGTAAGACCTTTATCAATGTGCTTTCCCAAAAACTTTGTGGAATCAGTTTCCTCTAGGAGGTCTTCATCCACCATTACTGCAAGAGGCAGGTTTGATTCCCGCTGTCGGAGGCAAAATTCCATTACTTTTGATTTAGAGTTGTTTGTTCTCAGATTTATTTTGGAAAACATTTGAATGCACGAGTTGAGATCAATGAAAGCTTTAATTTCCAAATCTTGTTTTGAAAGGGATTTGACGCAGATAGTAGTGTCATCTGCGTACTGGATCACTTCTCCATTCTGAATTGATGAACCAGTTTGATTTACATACAACAAAAATAGAACAGGTCCCAAGATGGATCCCTGAGGGACACCTTGAACCATCTCTTCTTTCTGGGAGATTGAGTCTTCAATTTGTACACACTGGAACCTGCCATTCAGGTAGGACGCGAGCCACCTTTGGGGCAGGCCCCGAATGCCGTACGCATCTAACTGGTGCAACAGTGTCGCATGATGCACACAGTCAAATGCTTTCGACAGGTCAAGAAATATGCTGAGCACATATTCTCGCCTCTCGAGGCCATCGACAACTGATTCAACAAATTTAGCAACTGCATCAATTGTGGATTTGGATTTTTGAAATCCAAACTGATCAGTCGAAATGATTTTGTAACGATCAAGAAAACTCACGAGATTTTCGAGGAAAAGCTTTTCGAAAACCTTACTGAGAACTGGAAGAATTGAAATTGGACGATAATTACTGGGGAGCGAACTATCGTCTTTTTTGAAAATCGGAATGACCTTTGAGAGTTTTAGTGACGACGGGAAAGTCCCGGTCTGGAAAGAGCGATTGATTAGTTTGGTCAACGGTTTCAAAATGTGCCTGAAGCAATGTTTGAGTAGCCATACAGACATGCCGTTGAAGTCTGTTGACTGCTTGGGATTTAGTCCCTCAATAACACGAGCCACATCCCGATCATTCACAGGTGACAGAGCCATAGAAGACACCTGACCTCCAAAGTTTATGTTTGCAAAAGGGCGGGGCCCAAGTATATTAGCATCTGGCAATGCAACTGATGCAAAGTATTTGTTGAACTCCTCCGCCACTTCGTGGGGATTATCGATTTTTTTATTGTTAATTTGTAATTGAACGGGTTTTGGTTGATTGAAACATTTGGTTGAATTATTAATGATTTTCCAAGCAGATTTTGAAAAATTTGAGCACCCCTTGAGGGTTTTTTCGGTTTCATAGGCCTTCGCGGCCTTGATAACCTTCCTGTAAATTCTTTTGTAATTTCTGTAAAAGGTTTTAAAATCTTCGCTTTCCGTGCAAATGTAAATTGAATGAAGATTTTTCAGCCTCTCTCGAGATTTAAGAATCCCTTGAGTTATCCACGTGTTTTTGCCAAAGGATTGTTTGAGTTTAGTTTTTTTTAAAGGGCAGCAGATGTTGAGATAATAGTTAAAACGACAATCAAAAGCCTGGAACATCTCATCTGCACAAGACAAATTGTCTAAAAATTGCCATGTTTCGGACTGTAATTTACTGTTAAGCTTTGCGATGTTTTTGGCCTGTGTGGCCCTTTTGGTTTTGAAAATTGGAGATATTTTTTCAGGCAAGTGTCCCGTGACAACTGCCTCCAGAGCGAAGTGATCGGAAATGGCCGCATTAATCACTGAGACTGTGGAATTTGGAATGTTTGTAATTACGTTGTCGATGGCCGTACTCGATGTTGCTGTTACTCTGGTCGGAGAATTCACGGACCAATTGAGGTGAAAGGTGCCCAAAGTGTCGCGAAGCCGCTGGGTCAGGTGGTCGGTGTGGTCTAGAACATCAATATTTATATCCCCCATAATAATGAATTTACTTTGCTTAGCGTGCAGAAAATTTAAGAGATGTTCTAGTTTTTCAAAAAAAGAATCGTTGCACGCATTGGGTGATTTGTACAGACCCAGTATGAATACTTTCTCCGTGGTATTCATGTTTATTTTGATCCCGGCAATTTCAAAGTCTAGGTCTGCACAAGATTCAATTTTGAAAGTTTCGAAAGAAATTGAGTTTTTAACAAAGATTGCCACGCCGCCACCTTTAAAATTTTTTCGCACAAAAGATTCTGCCAATTCGTAATTGTCGAGTTTAAAAAAAAAATTATGTTTTCTTCCTTAAAACTGTGCTCCGAAACAATGAAAACGTCGGGAATGAGCTCTCCGCATAACAGAGAAAGCTCATCAACTTTGTTGGTTGCTGATTGAGCGTTTATATGCACAGCTTTAAATTTGGAAGAGGGGTTTGAAACTTGATTCCTGGGCTTGATTTTGAATTTTGGACCTGACGCCCCCAATTTCGGTACTAATGTTTTTATCCCGATGGACTCCTCGGTGTAGAAGGGAGCAAGTTTTTTTGAGCTGGTTGCAGGGTCGGCATAGGAGCTGGTTGCAGGGTCGGCGTCGGAGCTGGTTGCAGTGTCGGCGTCGGAGCTGGTTGCAGAGTCGGCGTCGGAGCTGGTTGCAGAGTCGGCGTCGGAGCTGGTTGCAGAGTCGGCGTCGGAGCTGGTTTCAGAATCGGCGTCGGAGCTGGTTGCAGGGTCGGTGTCGGAGCTGGCGTCAGGGCCTTATCAGCCTTTATCAAGCACTCCAAGACTAGTCGTGCTAAAAGCTTTTTTCCCCGTTTAGAGAGATGTAAGCCGTGACGGGTGAAGAACCTTTGGTCAATCCGGTTGAAATCAAGCACGTGAACCCCGACGTATCTCCTACAAATCTCCTCAATGTAGGCGTTAGCTAATGCAACCTGCTCGTTGATGGTATGGTTGGAGGGAAGGTCGTAACGGTGGGGCAACGTCGACACAATCACTTGAGACGTGCTGAGGCGAGATATAATCCATTGTTCTAGATGTTTGTGGATATTAATGCGCTCCCCGCTATCAAGATCGTTCGTACCCGCGATGAGGACCGTGCAGCTTCCCGTTGGAGGTGGATTGCCAGATATGACGGCCTGCAGTTTAGCGCCTGGTTTACAGTACCCGGTGATCTTGGTCTTGGTGTGAACCAGCTGCTGCACAAAATCGGCCAGATGTCGACCGTGGCTGTCAGACGCAATATTAACGGTTGAAAATTTGAGAGTATGGGTTGGCTCGGTTTTGGTGTATGGTCTTGATAAGGGGAATGAATGTTTTTCCTTACGTGACGTGTTGCGAGGTTTGTTGTTGTTGGTTTTATTTTTTTTTGCTCCTTACATTAGATGTTACACTGGTAAAATTGTTGCTTTTCGGTTGATTCTTTGTGTATTTATCCTTTGAAAGAACGTCAAATTTATTAGATAGTTTTAAGGTGGCACATTTATTATTTCTCACCTCGACCCATTTATTCCCGTTATTCTGATTGCCCTCTGTTTGACACTGACATTTTGCTAGTGTATTTTTTAGGCACTCTATTTCTGCCTCTAGGACCTCAATTGTTGTTCTGAGGTTTCCAACAACTGACCGCGTCTCAGAGCAACCCTTATCTTCACATTGAGAAGACAATCGACACTGTACACCGCAGTCGATAAAATTTCGCTCAGTGACTGATTTATTTGCAGTAGAATTGGAAGCAAAGACTTGATCAGTGTATTGTAAAAGCCTCAAGTCATTTTCTATTGAGTGGTCTAGAAGTGTTTTAAGTTGTCCTTTTAATTTACATACTTCGTTCCTTAGGTTAGAATTTTCAGTTTCGAGGTCAGTCAGCAAGGGTGTAGAGGTTGCCTGAGAGGGTAGGGATGACCGAGGTGTCAGCGCCACATCAACAGGTGTAGAGGGAGGTCGCGGAAGCGCGGACGTTACGACCTCAGCCGCGGAAGCACCGGGTGTGTCGAGCTCCGCCGCGGAAGCACCGGGTGTGTCGAGCTCCGCCGCGGAAGCACCGGGTCTTGTGTCTGAAGAAGGAGTGGTTGGGATGCTCCTCGATTTGGATAGGGACCGCATGGTCACTGGATGCTGACCTGTAATAACTGATAGACTGTGAGACTGATAATAACTGATCATGAGGCTGATGATTGGATGATTGCTGTTTCATTGTATTAGATAAGGGATACCTCACTGGGACGTTGGCAACGTCCTGTAATCCAGCTACTTGGAGGTCACCAATTGTGGATAGTTATGAGCGATGGCTTGTGGATGCGATATTCCCTGGTGGGGATTAACGTCCGCACTAGTGAATACTAGTTCATCCATAAGTACCATCCTCATAATTAGACCAATTCGTATATGGGAGGTTGAAATTGTGGTTCGGATCCCACGTTAAAATGTAAGTCCCTAGATACCATTGGCTGTTGGGCTATGAATTAACAGTCCTGTCTAAGGAGAATGTTGGCCTTAGTCAGTAACAAGACTACAAGATCGCGCCACAATCATCCTACACTCATCCCTCATTCATACTTGGCTTTAAACTACCTATTGAGTTAGGTCGCCATTTCAATAAAGGTATTAAAGGTATTAAAGGGAGGGGTTTTCCAGCCGTCTCGGTTTTGAGACGGATAATTTAACCTAACCTAACCTATAACCTAAACTCAATATAATTTGTAATTGATTGAGGTATACCGGGGTACTTTGTCACATTTTCCACTTACTATTTTTTTCCTTGATTTAAGACAATGACCGAAAACAAATGCATGATTCCTAATCTTATTTATTTTCAAACTACTTAATTAATTTTTCCAAACCCCTTACAACTGTGACAAAGTGTCCCATATTGTGAGGGGTGGGGGCACTTTGTCACATGTAATTCAAAGCGAATGGATATTGGTGGTATATAAAAAATATAAAAGTTACAAATAATTAATCTATTTAATTGGTAAATCATATTTCAAATTTGAATCAGAATATTACTGTAGTACTTATTACAGTATGATTTAAAATAATAAAGTATAAACTTAAGTACGGTTGTATTGTAAAATTTAACAAACACTAGAAGAAAATTACATTAGACGTGGCCTTTTCAGTTTTTTTTTCTTATTGTTACACGCAAAAAAAAACCGCGATTGTTAAGAATATGCAAAATAGCCCATTTAAATATTGTGACGAAGTGCACCGTCAAATTGGTAACAAAATACCCCGCACGACGGATTTATTTTATGTTTACATTCCAACCAAGTAATCTTCTGATAAATTTAATCAACTAAGGTTGCTCTTTTCCCATTGAGCTAAGGAATACAATGATAGGGCCTATAACATTTGCATTTCTTAATAATGGAACGCTTCTTTTGTAGAACAGAAACATTTTGTAAAAAAATCCACTTTGGGTATAAAAAAATACATTTCAAGAATTTTTCATTCATCACTGTCGCCTGACAAGTCACATACTGCCTGCATGGAGTAGTTCCAACCTAAGGAGTCTACGTTGGTCACTAGAATTTCACTTCTCCACCCAGTCCTCTCACAGTAGACATTGTGACAAAGTGCCCTTAGAGAAAATTTACCGACAAGAAAAATTATTACAGCCCATAAGGCCTCCCAATGCAATAGCTTTACTGTAGTAAGATGCACGAAAATAGACCGATGGAAATTTAAACAGCTGAGTCCCCCCTCACCCCCTCTCGCCCTGCAATGTTGTCATTTGTGGTTATGTTTACCATGTGTTATACAGTGTAAAAATGTGTTTCAGAATAAATTTGGCAACAATGTATCGACTCTCATCGGACTATTTTCGTGAATCCTACTATAATACAAGCAGAATAAAACTGAAGTTAAAATGATGTGTATTAAAATGTTTTTTTATTTCACAGTAATCGTCAGTCGCTCTATATTGTTTATTTATTGTCGGCGGGTGTTTGACCCCCCGAAGCCCCAGTTTGATGGGTTCACCGCATTTGACACGTCCAAGGTTGAACTGCGGTAGACGCCGACGGAGCCGGAGACGAGTAAACCATCAGTGTAAACATTTTACCTGTCTTTCTCTTTAGTCACGGATTACAAGACTGGTAAAGCTAGATAAAATGCTTGTCCTCCACTATTTTCTTTCATATAATAGGGCCAACTTAAAACTCCACTAAAACTAATTTGTACTGTACAATTAACTGTAAGATTAGATTACTATAGTACATATTCTACCGGTATATCTACCTATTAACTTATTAAAAAAAATACAAATTTATTTTGTAATTTTGGTTTTTCGTCAATTAATTTAATACATTTTACTAAGCTCTATAATAACTACAATAATAACAAAGATGCGTACCTTAGTGAAATTAAAAATATAATAATTAAATAACTATTTTATAGATGAAAATGACGTCCCTGAGTGTGGTAGGCCCCTGAATTTTAATCTCTCTACCTCTAGGATTTTGCTTTAATTCATATCACTGGATTTTGACATTCACTGGAGACAATTGACTGAGGAAATAAAACTTCTCTGTTCAAATTTTTATCACCTCATCCTCCATGACGCATTTCCAAAGCCACGCTACCATTGTTATCTCTACCTGGTGGTCAGCGCCTTTTCCGTCGGTGAGAGGTCCCACCAGCAGGCCCAATAATGTAGTGTTTCGATAGTGGCGGTGCCGAAACTAAAGGTCGTGGTGTCCTAGATAGTGGTGGATAGTCGGCGGAGGTGTGTGCGTGTACGCGTGTAGGCTGTACAGTGTGTGCGTGTGGTGTGCGTGTGAGGTCTCACGCAGCGCCGGGGGGAAGCCTTGGAACAGCTCCTTTGTGGTCGGAGACCCCGGTACGAGAGGTTGGAGAAGTTGCCATAGAGCAAAGGGGTCACAGTAACGTTTCCTGATAAGGTCATGGAGTTCAAGGTTTTTACTATCAAAAATTCCTTAATTATTGAAGAAAATCGCCCTTTTAGATTTGATCTTTTCCATGTAAAATATTACCTCGGGGACATCAAACCATTACTTCATAGGTCTACTTGTGAATTGGATTCATAATTCGTCAATTTGTCTCCATGTGAACTTACTACTTTTTATTTTATGGCGTTCAATTGTCGGGTTTTCACTTTTAACTTGTCTGTAATAGTGTACTTCTGTAAAATGACCACCAAAACGTACTTTTCCACTACACTGTGTATTTCCCGTCCATCTCTCAATAAAACTAGAAAGATGTATTCTTGGAATTCTTCTAGGAGCATAGGTATGATATACGATTTATAATAAAGAAAGTAAACGTCCATTAACGAATTAAAAATTCTCTATATGAATTCAAATTTGTTCCAACATTCCAATGGGGTGGTTTTGGGGTGGTGATTATCATTTTGACGACTTTTTATACACAAGCTACAAACTTAAAGAGAGCTAAAAATGAAATTATCAACCCGGTGCTAATAATAGTTTTAAATTTTACTTCGTCCCAGGGGGTAATGTGGAAAGGCGGCGACACCCTGCTTGACTTTTCACTGGACCGAGCACCGGACCAAACATCGTACCGAGCAAAAACAGCAAGTCCGGTAGTGTGTCAGGGGTCCGTACATGGGACCGAGCACCGGACCGAGCATCGTACCGAGCGCTCTGGAGGCAGTTTTCGGGCGAAACATCAACGAAAAATCGGTCCGATGTACTGTCTCATGTACGGTAGTGTGTCATGATCAATTTTACTCCCAACGCCGTACCGAGCGTTGTCTTCTCGAACGCTCGTGACGGAAAGCCCTCCCCTTCTCCTCCACACCCTCTTGCTCTCTCATTCACGCTCTCCCTCTCTCTCTAAACTTCCTTCACCTCGCTCGGTGGATTTGTCTGGTACGTTGCTCGGTCCGATGCCCTGTTCGGCGATATGTTTGGGGTAAATTTACGTCCCTGTGTATTGTTCGGTACGATGCTCGGTCCGATGTACGGTCCGGTGGAAAGTCCTATAGTGTGTCGCCGGCCTAAGCAGTTTCCGGTCGCGCATCGTTGTTTCGTTTGCTCGGCTCGTCTCGGGTTCCGGTTCCGATTCCGCGCTTTCTACATTTTCTTGTCACGCCGTTTTGTGATTTCCTCCAGATCACAGTCTGGACCCCCAGCTGTCAACATGGCAAAACGGCAAAAAGTAGATCGGTAATGACTACAGGTTTCGTTTCGCGACTAGAATTAGTGACCGGGTGGAATTAGTATGAATTAGTGAGGTTAATTTCCGGCGACTAGAATTTTTTCCATAGTTAAAGTTGCATATTCCGATCCTAAAATGCATTCCTCTCGGTTTGATAGAGTACAAACATAATTAAATTTATGGTACATGCAAACAGCTAATTGTTCCTCCTTTTTGGGTGTTTACTCAACTGCATACACAATTAATTGTTATTTATGATCTCGAGTTTTATCGCTCATTTTGTTGATGAGTTTCATGTAGATTGTATATTTTCTTTGAATTGAGTGTAAAAATACAGTAAACCTGTACTTGTTCACGGAGTGAAATTTTTGCCCTAATTTGCTCACTTTCTAACCAAGCATTCTAAAGTTCAACTAGTAAATACTTTTTGTTTGTATCAACCATACTGTGCAAACATGTCATTGCACTGCGGAGGACAATGAACTGATGGCTTGAGCACGTTCAATGTGTCACAGTCAACATTGTGAACCATTCTTTACCTTCATTTAGATTTAAAACTCATCTGAGTAGATTGTAATTCGATATTATGTTCATTTAATAAAATTGATGCCTTACAGATCAGTAACAAAATAATAAAAAAAAAATCATTTAGGACCCCTACCGTATGCTTGTCTGGTTTGAAACAGTCTTTTGAATTCGTACGTTTATTTACTTTCGACCAAAAATTTTATAAAAATTGGGAATTGCAATACGGTTTAACGGTCTTGTGAAATTGTGCATTTATTCGCTTACAAAATAAAGTTGAGTAAAATGGGGAACTGCAAAACGTCTTTTAGTTGGTGAAAAACTATTCTTATTTTTTCTTTAAACAAACACAAAAATGCCGCAATACCGCTGTTGCAACAATTTTATACATTTCTCTCTACAGTTTAGTTTGGTCTCTCGAATCTTCCTGGATGTTTAACTCAAATGACATCAAAATTATATATCCATTGTACTCCGATCAACATACAATCAACTAAAATATAACGTCTAATGGTGGGATTAACCACTTAGTCTGACGGAACATTTTTTCTGGTTTTAGTTGCCTTGAATCGAGTTGTGTCAAACTAGCGATTGTAAAGATTTTAAATTCAGCTGATCTGTTTGGTTTATGAGACTGCATTTCAATTCATCCAAAGCCTTATAGGTGATAAATATATCGCAGCGCAGCCCTAAAGGTGTGTAGCATTAGGCAGTCAAGAGTGGATGTATGTCTACACACAGGATGTGGTCACATGTGGCGATATGTGGATGTAGGATGTAGGATGTAGGATGTTGGATGTAGGATGTAGGATGCGGCCGTCGTCGTCCTTGACGGGTCAGAGGTCAGAGGCTCGGATTCCAAATTTGGGATTCTAATAATAGACCGGTTGGAAAATTTCCAAAATGACAGTTCTTTTGAAATGCACTGCATTCGTGTTACTGGCGTTTAGAGAGAGACAAAACAGCTTAAAAAAAAAAAAAAAAAAAAAAAAAAAAAAAAAACACACACACACACACACACACGGTAAATATTCAGTCACTCTAATTAAATTTGGACAAATAAAGTGAAATTTATTTTAGCTAGCGGTGATATTGGGATCAAAATTTTCTCAACATTTCTAAAAAGGCAAGGTCATTTCAGCGCTTATTTTTTAGATTTTTATAAATAATACAGTCCTCACCGTGACTACGCCTTCAACCGCTAAAGGCAATCCAAACAGCAACTGTGTACTGCTTGAAACATGTTATAAGTGAAGGCGTCCCGTCAACAATGTATTCGTAGAGACGGGAGTGCACACTTTATTACGAAGGATTTGATTTTGCTACTTAGCCTAGCGTGCGTATTGAATGTTGTAAAATGCAAGCTGTAAGTAAATCATAGTTTGAAAACAGACAGTTCTGCAACGAATATAATTTAATTGCTTTGTACAAAGTTTTTTTAAAGAGAACTCAAATCTCATTTACAATAATTCTCATTTTCATTTCGTACACCTGATAAGTGACTAGTCAAGGTTTTTCGGACAATTAATTAACAGCAAATTTACCTTATATCAAGGTCTTGTCAATAGGAAGTGACGTTGGAAACTGCTCAAATAAAAAAAAATATATATATATATATCCGGAATAAAAAAAACAGGAAAGGTGTTTTATTAATTTTTATTACAGACGAAACAATAAACTTTAAGATGAATCTCAAAAACCATAATTTTCCTGGGAGAAACCACTAATAAATAACAGCGGTCCCAGTGTACTCCCTTGTGTAAGCCGACCCACATGGGGTGGTAACAATATGACGGAGCTTCTCGTGTATCTTGTCTACGAGTGTTCTTCAGTAGTGGCGAGGATGGACCTAGTGTAGTGCTAGTGGCACTGCTGGTAGTGCTAGTGCAGGGGTGTGATGTTGCGATGGATGTTCACCGGCAGAAAGGACGCCAGCCACCGCAACAAACCGCGCAGTCGCTCGCTGGACCCCAGCAGTCTGTCGGCGTCCTCCATACGGGCCTTCCAGCACCAGGTAGGTATATGAGAGTGGCACTGCTGGTAGTGCTAGTGCAGGGGTGTGATGTTGCGATGGATGTTCACCGGCAGAAAGGACGCCAGCCACCGCAACAAACCGCGCAGTCGCTCGCTGGACCCCAGCAGTCTGTCGGCGTCCTCCATACGGGCCTTCCAGCACCAGGTAGGTACATGAGGGTGGCACTGCTGGTAGTGCTAGTGCAGTGGTGTGATGTTGCGATGGATGTTCACCGGCAGAAAGGACGCCAGCCACCTAACAAACCGCGCAGTCGCTCGCTGGACCCCAGCAGTCTGTCGGCGTCCTCCATACGGGCCTTCCAGCACCAGGTAGGTACATGAGGAGTAGCACTGCTGGTAGTGCTAGTGCAGGGGTGTGATGTTGCGATGGATGTTCACCGGCAGAAAGGACGCCAGCCACCGCAACAAACCGCGCAGTCGCTCGCTGGACCCCAGCAGTCTGTCGGCGTCCTCCATACGGGCCTTCCAGCACCAGGTAGGTACATGAGGAGTGGCACTGCTTGTGCAGGGGTGTGAGGTTGCGATGGATGTTCACCGGCAGAAAGGACGCCAGCCACCGCAACAAACCGCGCAGTCGCTCGCTGGACCCCAGCAGTCTGTCGGCGTCCTCCATACGAGCCTTCCAGCACCAGGTAGGTACATGAAGAGTGGCACTGCTGGTAGTGCAGGGGTGTGATGTTGCGATGGATGTTCACCGGCAGAAAGGACGCCAGCCACCGCAACAAACCGCGCGGTCGCTCGCTGGACCCCAGCAGTCTGTCGGCGTCCTCCATACGGGCCTTCCAGCACCAGGTAGGTACATGAGGAGTGGCACTGGTAGTGCAGGGGTGTGATGTTGCGATGGATGTTCACCGGCAGAAAGGACGCCAGCCACCGCAACAAACCGCGCAGTCGCTCGCTGGACCCCAGCAGTCTGTCGGCGTCCTCCATACGGGCCTTCCAGCACCAGGTAGGTACATGAGGAGTGGCACTGGTAGTGCAGGGGTGTGATGTTGCGATGGATGTTCACCGGCAGAAAGGACGCCAGCCACCGCAACAAACCGCGCAGTCGCTCGCTGGACCCCAGCAGTTTGTCGGCGTCCTCCATACGAGCCTTCCAGCACCAGGTAGGTACATGAAGAGTGGCACTGCTGGTAGTGCAGGGGTGTGATGTTGCGATGGATGTTCACCGGCAGAAAGGACGCCAGCCACCGCAACAAACCGCGCAGTCGCTCGCTGGACCCTAGCAGTCTGTCGGCGTCCTCCATACGGGCCTTCCAGCACCAGGTAGGTACATGAGGAGTGGCACTGGTGGTGCAGGGGTGTGATGTTGCGATGGATGTTCACCGGCAGAAAGGACGCCAGCCACCGCAACAAACCTCGCAGTCGCTCGCTGGACCCCAGCAGTCTGTCGGCGTCCTCCATACGGGCCTTCCAGCACCAGGTAGGTACATGAGGAGTGGCACTGGTAGTGCAGGGGTGTGATGTTGCGATGGATGTTCACCGGCAGAAAGGACGCCAGCCACCGCAACAAACCGCGCAGTCGCTCGCTGGACCCCAGCAGTCTGTCGGCGTCCTCCATACAGGCCTTCCAGCACCAGGTAGGTACATGAGGAGTGGCACTGCTAGTGCAGGGGTGTGATGTTGCGATGGATGTTCACCGGCAGAAAGGACGCCAGCCACCGCAACAAACCGCGCAGTCGCTCGCTGGACCCCAGCAGTCTGTCGGCGTCCTCCATACGGGCCTTCCAGCACCAGGTAGGTACATGAGGAGTGGCACTGCTGGTAGTGCTAGTGCAGGGGTGTGATGTTGCGATGGATGTTCACCGGCAGAAAGGACGCCAGCCACCGCAACAAACCGCGCAGTCGCTCGCTGGACCCCAGCAGTCTGTCGGCGTCCTCCATATGAGCCTTCCAGCACCAGGTAGGTACATGAGGAGTGGCACTGCTGGTAGTGCTAGTGCAGGGGTGTGATGTTGCGATGGATGTTCACCGGCAGAAAGGACGCCAGCCACAGCAACAAACCGCGCAGTCGCTCGCTGTACCCCAGCAGTCTGTCGGCGTCCTCCATACGGGCCTTCCAGCACCAGGTAAGTACATGAGGAGTGGCACTGCTGGTAGTGCTAGTGCAGGGGTGTGATGTTGCGATGGATGTTCACCGGCAGAAAGGACGCCAGCCACCGCAACAAACCGCGCAGTCGCTCGCTGGACCCCAGCAGTCTGTCGGCGTCCTCCATACGGGCCTTCCAGCACCAGGTAGGTACATGAGGAGTGGCACTGCTTGTGCAGGGGTGTGAGGTTGCGATGGATGTTCACCGGCAGAAAGGACGCCATCCACCGCAACAAACCGCGCAGTCGCTCGCTGGACCCCAGCAGTCTGTCGGCGTCCTCCATACGGGCCTTCCAGCACCAGGTAGGTACATGAGGAGTAGCACTGCTAGTGCAGGGGTGTGATGTTTGCGATGGATGTTCACCGGCAGAAAGGACGCCAGCCACCACACCAAACCACGCAGTCGCTCGCTGGACCCCAGCAGTCTGTCGGCGTCCTCCATACGGGCCTTCCAGCACCAGGTAGGTACATGAGGAGTGGCACTGCTGGTGCAGGGTGTGATGTTGCGATGGATGTTCACCGGCAGAAAGGACGCCAGCCACTGCAACAAACCGCGCAGTCGCTCGCTGGACCCCAGCAGTCTGTCGGCGTCCTCCATACGGGCCTTCCAGCACCAGGTAGGTGTACATGAGGAGTGGCACTGCTGGTGCAGGGTGTGATGTTGCGATGGATGTTCACCGGCAGAAAGGACGCCAGCCACCGCAACAAACCGCGCAGTCGCTCGCTGGACCCCAGCAGTCTGTCGGCGTCCTCCATACGGGCCTTCCAGCACCAGGTAGGTGTACATGAGGAGTGGCACTGCTGGTAGTGCTAGTGCAGGGGTGTGATGTTTGCGATGGATGTTCACCGGCAGAAAGGACGCCAGCCTCCGCAACAAACCGCGCAGTCGCTCGCTGGACCCCAGCAGTCTGTCGGCGTCCTCCATACGGGCCTTCCAGCACCAGGTAGGTGTACATGAGGAGTGGCACTGCTGGTAGTGCTAGTGCAGGGGTGTGATGTTTGCGATGGATGTTCACCGGCAGAAAGGACGCCAGCCACCGCAACAAACCGCGCAGTCGCTCGCTGGACCCCAGCAGTCTGTCGGCGTCCTCCATACGGGCCTTCCAGCACCAGGTAGGTGTACATGAGGAGTGGCACTGCTGGTAGTGCTAGTGCAGGGGTGTGATGTTTGCGATGGATGTTCACCGGCAGAAAGGACGCCAGCCTCCGCAACAAACCGCGCAGTCACTCGCTGGACCCCAGCAGTCTGTCGGCGTCCTCCATACGGGCCTTCCAGCACTAGGTAGGTGTACATGAGGAGTGGCACTGGTGGTAGTGCTAGTGCAGGGGTGTGATGTTTGCGATGGATGTTCACCGGCAGAAAGGACGCCAGCCACCGCAACAAACCGCGCAGTCGCTCGCTGGACCCCAGCAGTCTGTCGGGATCCTCCATACGGGCCTTTCAGCACCAGGTAGGTGTACATGAGGAGTGGCACTGCTGGTGCAGGGTGTAATGTTGCGATGGATGTTCACCGGCAGAAAGGACGCCAGCCACCGCAACAAACCGCGCAGTCGCTCGCTGGACCCCAGCAGTCTGTCGGCGTCCTCCATACGGGCCTTCCAGCACCAGGTAGGTACATGAGGAGTAGCACTGCTGGTGCAGGGGTGTGATGTTGCGATGGATGTTCTCCGGCAGAAAGGACGCCAGCCACCTCAACAAACCGCGCAGTCGCTCGCTGGACCCTAGCAGTCTGTCGGCGTCCTCCATACGGGCCTTCCAGCACCAGGTAGGTACATGAGGGTGGCACTGCTGGTGCAGGGTGTGATGTTGCGATGGATGTTCACCGGCAGAAAGGACGCCAGCCACCGCAACAAACCGCGCAGTCGCTCGCTGGACCCCAGCAGTCGGTCGGCGTCCTCCATACGGGCCTTCCAGCACCAGGTAGGTGTACATGAGGAGTGGCACTGCTGGTGCAGGGTGTGATGTTGCGATGGATGTTCACCGGGAGAAAGGACGCCAGCCACCGCAACAAACCGCGCAGTCGCTCGCTGGACCCCAGCAGTCTGTCGGCGTCCTCCATACGGGCCTTCCAGCACCAGGTAGGTACATGAGGAGTAGCACTGCTAGTGCAGGGGTGTGATGTTTGCGATGGATGTTCACCGGCAGAAAGGACGCCAGCCACCACACCAAACCACGCAGTCGCTCGCTGGACCCCAGCAGTCTGTCGGCGTCCTCCATACGGGCCTTCCAGCACCAGGTAGGTACATGAGGAGTGGCACTGCTGGTGCAGGGTGTGATGTTGCGATGGATGTTCACCGGCAGAAAGGACGCCAGCCACTGCAACAAACCGCGCAGTCGCTCGCTGGACCCCAGCAGTCTGTCGGCGTCCTCCATACGGGCCTTCCAGCACCAGGTAGGTGTACATGAGGAGTGGCACTGCTGGTGCAGGGTGTGATGTTGCGATGGATGTTCACCGGCAGAAAGGACGCCAGCCACCGCAACAAACCGCGCAGTCGCTCGCTGGACCCCAGCAGTCTGTCGGCGTCCTCCATACGGGCCTTCCAGCACCAGGTAGGTACATGAGGAGTGGCACTGGTAGTGCAGGGGTGTGATGTTGCGATGGATGTTCACCGGCAGAAAGGACGCCAGCCACCGCAACAAACCGCGCAGTCGCTCGCTGGACCCCAGCAGTCTGTCGGCGTCCTCCATACGGGCCTTCCAGCACCAGGTAGGTACATGAGGAGTGGCACTGCTGGTAGTGCTAGTGCAGTGGTGTGATGTTGCGATGGATGTTCACCGGCAGAAAGGACGCCAGCCACCGCAACAAACCGCGCAGTCGCTCGCTGGACCCCAGCAGTCTGTCGGCGTCCTCCATACGGGCCTTCCAGCACCAGGTAGGTACATGAGAAGTGGCACTGCTAGTGCAGGGGTGTGATGTTGCGATGGATGTTCACCGGCAGAAAGGACGCCAGCCACCGCAACAAACCGTGCAGTCGCTCGCTGGACCCCAGCAGTCTGTCGGCGTCCTCCATACGGGCCTTCCAGCACCAGGTAGGTTCATGAGGAGTGGCACTGCTAGTGCAGGGGTGTGATGTTGCGATGGATGTTCACCGGCAGAAAGGACGCCAGCCACCGCAACAAACCGCGCAGTCGCTCGCTGGACCCCAGCAGTCTGTCGGCGTCCTCCATACGGGCCTTCCAGCACCAGGTAGGTACATGAGGAGTAGCACTGCTAGTGCAGGGGTGTGATGTTTGCGATGGATGTTCACCGGCAGAAAGGACGCCAGCCACCACACCAAACCACGCAGTCGCTCGCTGGACCCCAGCAGTCTGTCGGCGTCCTCCATACGGGCCTTCCAGCACCAGGTAGGTACATGAGGAGTGGCACTGCTGGTGCAGGGTGTGATGTTGCGATGGATGTTCACCGGCAGAAAGGACGCCAGCCACTGCAACAAACCGCGCAGTCGCTCGCTGGACCCCAGCAGTCTGTCGGTGTCCTCCATACGGGCCTTCCAGCACCAGGTAGGTGTACATGAGGAGTGGCACTGCTGGTGCAGGGTGTGATGTTGCGATGGATGTTCACCGGCAGAAAGGACGCCAGCCACCGCAACAAACCGCGCAGTCGCTCGCTGGACCCCAGCAGTCTGTCGGCGTCCTCCATACGGGCCTTCCAGCACCAGGTAGGTGTACATGAGGAGTGGCACTGCTGGTAGTGCTAGTGCAGGGGTGTGATGTTTGCGATGGATGTTCACCGGCAGAAAGGACGCCAGCCTCCGCAACAAACCGCGCAGTCGCTCGCTGGACCCCAGCAGTCTGTCGGCGTCCTCCATACGGGCCTTCCAGCACCAGGTAGGTGTACATGAGGAGTGGCACTGCTGGTAGTGCTAGTGCAGGGGTGTGATGTTTGCGATGGATGTTCACCGGCAGAAAGGACGCCAGCCACCGCAACAAACCGCGCAGTCGCTCGCTGGACCCCAGCAGTCTGTCGGCGTCCTCCATATGGGCCTTCCAGCACCAGGTAGGTGTACATGAGGAGTGGCACTGCTGGTAGTGCTAGTGCAGGGGTGTGATGTTTGCGATGGATGTTCACCGGCAGAAAGGACGCCAGCCTCCGCAACAAACCGCGCAGTCACTCGCTGGACCCCAGCAGTCTGTCGGCGTCCTCCATACGGGCCTTCCAGCACTAGGTAGGTGTACATGAGGAGTGGCACTGGTGGTAGTGCTAGTGCAGGGGTGTGATGTTTGCGATGGATGTTCACCGGCAGAAAGGACGCCAGCCACCGCAACAAACCGCGCAGTCGCTCGCTGGACCCCAGCAGTCTGTCGGGATCCTCCATACAGGCCTTTCAGCACCAGGTAGGTGTACATGAGGAGTGGCACTGCTGGTGCAGGGTGTAATGTTGCGATGGATGTTCACCGGCAGAAAGGACGCCAGCCACCGCAACAAACCGCGCAGTCGCTCGCTGGACCCCAGCAGTCTGTCGGCGTCCTCCATACGGGCCTTCCAGCACCAGGTAGGTACATGAGGAGTGGCACTGCTGGTGCAGGGGTGTGATGTTGCGATGGATGTTCTCCGGCAGAAAGGACGCCAGCCACCTCAACAAACCGCGCAGTCGCTCGCTGGACCCTAGCAGTCTGTCGGCGTCCTCCATACGGGCCTTCCAGCACCAGGTAGGTACATGAGGGTGGCACTGCTGGTGCAGGGTGTGATGTTGCGATGGATGTTCACCGGCAGAAAGGACGCCAGCCACCGCAACAAACCGCGCAGTCGCTCGCTGGACCCCAGCAGTCGGTCGGCGTCCTCCATACGGGCCTTCCAGCACCAGGTAGGTGTACATGAGGAGTGGCACTGCTGGTGCAGGGTGTGATGTTGCGATGGATGTTCACCGGCAGAAAGAACGCCAGCCACCGCAACAAACCGCGCAGTCGCTCGCTGGACCCCAGCAGTCTGTCGGCGTCCTCCATACGGGCCTTCCAGCACCAGGTAGGTACATGAGGAGTAGCACTGCTAGTGCAGGGGTGTGATGTTTGCGATGGATGTTCACCGGCAGAAAGGACGCCAGCCACCACACCAAACCACGCAGTCGCTCGCTGGACCCCAGCAGTCTGTCGGCGTCCTCCATACGGGCCTTCCAGCACCAGGTAGGTACATGAGGAGTGGCACTGCTGGTGCAGGGTGTGATGTTGCGATGGATGTTCACCGGCAGAAAGGACGCCAGCCACTGCAACAAACCGCGCAGTCGCTCGCTGGACCCCAGCAGTCTGTCGGCGTCCTCAAAACGGGCCTTCCAGCACCAGGTAGGTGTACATGAGGAGTGGCACTGCTGGTGCAGGGTGTGATGTTGCGATGGATGTTCACCGGCAGAAAGGACGCCAGCCACCGCAACAAACCGCGCAGTCGCTCGCTGGACCCCAGCAGTCTGTCGGCGTCCTCCATACGGGCCTTCCAGCACCAGGTAGGTACATGAGGAGTAGCACTGCTAGTGCAGGGGTGTGATGTTTGCGATGGATGTTCACCGGCAGAAAGGACGCCAGCCACCACACCAAACCACGCAGTCGCTCGCTGGACCCCAGCAGTCTGTCGGCGTCCTCCATACGGGCCTTCCAGCACCAGGTAGGTACATGAGGAGTGGCACTGCTGGTGCAGGGTGTGATGTTGCGATGGATGTTCACCGGCAGAAAGGACGCCAGCCACTGCAACAAACCGCGCAGTCGCTCGCTGGACCCCAGCAGTCTGTCGGCGTCCTCCATACGGGCCTTCCAGCACCAGGTAGGTGTACATGAGGAGTGGCACTGCTGGTGCAGGGTGTGATGTTGCGATGGATGTTCACCGGCAGAAAGGACGCCAGCCACCGCAACAAACCGCGCAGTCGCTCGCTGGACCCCAGCAGTCTGTCGGCGTCCTCCATACGGGCCTTCCAGCACCAGGTAGGTACATGAGGAGTGGCACTGGTAGTGCAGGGGTGTGATGTTGCGATGGATGTTCACCGGCAGAAAGGACGCCAGCCACCGCAACAAACCGCGCAGTCGCTCGCTGGACCCCAGCAGTCTGTCGGCGTCCTCCATACGGGCCTTCCAGCACCAGGTAGGTACATGAGGAGTGGCACTGCTTGTGCAGGGGTGTGAGGTTGCGATGGATGTTCACCGGCAGAAAGGACGCCAGCCACCGCAACAAACCGCGCAGTCGTTCGCTGGACCCCAGCAGTCTGTCGGCGTCCTCCATACGGGCCTTCCAGCACCAGGTAGGTACATGAGGAGTGGCACTGCTGGTAGTGCTAGTGCAGTGGTGTGATGTTGCGATGGATGTTCACCGGCAGAAAGGATGCCAGCCACCTAACAAACCGCGCAGTCGCTCGCTGGACCCCAGCAGTCTGTCGGCGTCCTCCATACGGGCCTTCCAGCACCAGGTAGGTACATGAGGAGTGGCACTGCTGGTAGTGCTAGTGCAGTGGTGTGATGTTGCGATGGATGTTCACCGGCAGAAAGGACGCCAGCCACCGCAACAAACCGCGCAGTCGCTCGCTGGACCCCAGCAGTCCGTCGGCGTCCTCCATACGGGCCTTCCAGCACCAGGTATGTTCATGAGGAGTGGCACTGCTAGTGCAGGGGTGTGATGTTGCGATGGATGTTCACCGGCAGAAAGGACGCCAGCCACCGCAACAAACCGCGCAGTCGCTCGCTGGACCCCAGCAGTCTGTCGGCGTCCTCCATACGGGCCTTTCAGCACCAGGTAGGTACATGAGGGTGGCACTGCTGGCACTGCTAGTGTAGGGGTGTGATGTTGCGATGGATGTTCACCGGCAGAAAGGACGCCAGCCACCGCAACAAACCGCGCAGTCGCTCGCTGGACCCCAGCAGTCTGTCGGCGTCCTCCATACGGGCCTTCCAGCACCAGGTAGGTACATGAGGAGTGGCACTGCTAGTGCAGGGGTGTGATGTTGCGATGGATGTTCACCGGCAGAAAGGACGCCAGCCACCGCAACAAACCGCGCAGTCGCTCGCTGGACCCCAGCAGTCTGTCGGCGTCCTCCATACGGGCCTTCCAGCACCAGGTAGGTACATGAGGGTGGCACTGCTGGTAGTGCTAGTGCAGTGGTGTGATGTTGCGATGGATGTTCACCGGCAGAAAGGACGCCAGCCACCTAACAAACCGCGCAGTCGCTCGCTGGACCCCAGCAGTCTGTCGGCGTCCTCCATACGGGCCTTTCAGCACCAGGTAGGTACATGAGGAGTGGCACTGCTGGTAGTGCTAGTGCAGTGGTGTGATGTTGCGATGGATGTTCACCGGCAGAAAGGACGCCAGCCACCGCAACAAACCGCGCAGTCGCTCGCTGGACCCCAGCAGTCTGTCGGCGTCCTCCATACGGGCCTTCCAGCACCAGGTAGGTACATGAGAAGTGGCACTGCTAGTGCAGGGGTGTGATGTTGCGATGGATGTTCACCGGCAGAAAGGACGCCAGCCACCGCAACAAACCGTGCAGTCGCTCGCTGGACCCCAGCAGTCTGTCGGCGTCCTCCATACGGGCCTTCCAGCACCAGGTAGGTTCATGAGGAGTGGCACTGCTAGTGCAGGGGTGTGATGTTGCGATGGATGTTCACCGGCAGAAAGGACGCCAGCCACCGCAACAAACCGCGCAGTCGCTCGCTGGACCCCAGCAGTCTGTCGGCGTCCTCCATACGGGCCTTCCAGCACCAGGTAGGTACATGAGGGTGGCACTGCTGGCACTGCTAGTGTAGGGGTGTGATGTTGCGATGGATGTTCACCGGCAGAAAGGACGCCAGCCACCGCAACAAACCGCGCAGTCGCTCGCTGGACCCCAGCAGTCTGTCGGCGTCCTCCATACGGGCCTTCCAGCACCAGGTAGGTACATGAGGGTGGCACTGCTGGTGCAGGGGTGTGATGTTGCGATGGATGTTTACCGGCAGAATGGACGCCAGCCACCGCAACAAACCGCCTAGTCGCTCGCTGGACCCCAGCAGTCTGTCGGCGTCCTCCATACGGGCCTTCCAGCACCAGGTAGGTACATGAGGAGTGGCACTGCTGGTAGTGCTAGTGTAGGGGTGTGATGTTGCGATGGATGTTCACCGGCAGAAAGGACGCCAGCCACCGCAACAAACCGCGCAGTCGCTCGCTGGACCCCAGCAGTCTGTCGGCGTCCTCCATACGGGCCTTCCAGCACCAGGTAGGTACATGAGGAGTGGCACTGGTAGTGCAGGGGTGTGATGTTGCGATGAATGTTCACCGGCAGAAAGGACGCCAGCCACCACAACAAACCGCGCAGTCGCTCGCTGGACCCCAGCAGTCTGTCGGCGTCCTCCATACAGGCCTTCCAGCACCAGGTAGGTACATGAGGAGTGGCACTGCTGGTGCAGGGGTGTGATGTTGCGATGAATGTTCCCCGGCATAAAGGACGCCAGCCACCGCAACAAACCGCGCAGTCGCTCGCTGGACCCCAGCAGTCTGTCGGCGTCCTCCATACGGGCCTTCCAGCACCAGGTAGGTACATGAGGAGTGGCACTGCTGGTAGTGCTAGTGCAGTGGTGTGATGTTGCGATGGATGTTCACCGGCAGAAAGGACGCCAGCCACCGCAACAAACCGCGCAGTCGCTCGCTGGACCCCAGCAGTCTGTCGGCGTCCTCCATACGGGCCTTCCAGCACCAGGTAGGTACATGAGAAGTGGCACTGCTAGTGCAGGGGTGTGATGTTGCGATGGATGTTCACCGGCAGAAAGGACGCCAGCCACCGCAACAAACCGTGCAGTCGCTCGCTGGACCCCAGCAGTCTGTCGGCGTCCTCCATACGGGCCTTCCAGCACCAGGTAGGTTCATGAGGAGTGGCACTGCTAGTGCAGGGGTGTGATGTTGCGATGGATGTTCACCGGCAGAAAGGACGCCAGCCACCGCAACAAACCGCGCAGTCGCTCGCTGGACCCCAGCAGTCTGTCGGCGTCCTCCATACGGGCCTTCCAGCACCAGGTAGGTACATGAGGAGTAGCACTGCTAGTGCAGGGGTGTGATGTTTGCGATGGATGTTCACCGGCAGAAAGGACGCCAGCCACCACACCAAACCACGCAGTCGCTCGCTGGACCCCAGCAGTCTGTCGGCGTCCTCCATACGGGCCTTCCAGCACCAGGTAGGTACATGAGGAGTGGCACTGCTGGTGCAGGGTGTGATGTTGCGATGGATGTTCACCGGCAGAAAGGACGCCAGCCACTGCAACAAACCGCGCAGTCGCTCGCTGGACCCCAGCAGTCTGTCGGCGTCCTCCATACGGGCCTTCCAGCACCAGGTAGGTGTACATGAGGAGTGGCACTGCTGGTGCAGGGTGTGATGTTGCGATGGATGTTCACCGGCAGAAAGGACGCCAGCCACCGCAACAAACCGCGCAGTCGCTCGCTGGACCCCAGCAGTCTGTCGGCGTCCTCCATACGGGTCTTCCAGCACCAGGTAGGTGTACATGAGGAGTGGCACTGCTGGTGCAGGGTGTGATGTTGCGATGGATGTTCACCGGCAGAAAGGACGCCAGCCACCGCAACAAACCGCGCAGTCGCTCGCTGGACCCCAGCAGTCTGTCGGCGTCCTCCATACGGGCCTTCCAGCACCAGGTAGGTACATGAGGAGTGGCACTGGTAGTGCAGGGGTGTGATGTTGCGATGGATGTTCACCGGCAGAAAGGACGCCAGCCACCGCAACAAACCGCGCAGTCGCTCGCTGGACCCCAGCAGTCTGTCGGCGTCCTCCATACGGGCCTTCCAGCACCAGGTAGGTACATGAGGAGTGGCACTGCTTGTGCAGGGGTGTGAGGTTGCGATGGATGTTCACCGGCAGAAAGGACGCCAGCCACCGCAACAAACCGCGCAGTCGTTCGCTGGACCCCAGCAGTCTGTCGGCGTCCTCCATACGGGCCTTCCAGCACCAGGTAGGTACATGAGGAGTGGCACTGCTGGTAGTGCTAGTGCAGTGGTGTGATGTTGCGATGGATGTTCACCGGCAGAAAGGATGCCAGCCACCTAACAAACCGCGCAGTCGCTCGCTGGACCCCAGCAGTCTGTCGGCGTCCTCCATACGGGCCTTCCAGCACCAGGTAGGTACATGAGGAGTGGCACTGCTGGTAGTGCTAGTGCAGTGGTGTGATGTTGCGATGGATGTTCACCGGCAGAAAGGACGCCAGCCACCGCAACAAACCGCGCAGTCGCTCGCTGGACCCCAGCAGTCTGTCGGCGTCCTCCATACGGGCCTTCCAGCACCAGGTATGTTCATGAGGAGTGGCACTGCTAGTGCAGGGGTGTGATGTTGCGATGGATGTTCACCGGCAGAAAGGACGCCAGCCACCGCAACAAACCGCGCAGTCGCTCGCTGGACCCCAGCAGTCTGTCGGCGTCCTCCATACGGGCCTTTCAGCACCAGGTAGGTACATGAGGGTGGCACTGCTGGCACTGCTAGTGTAGGGGTGTGATGTTGCGATGGATGTTCACCGGCAGAAAGGACGCCAGCCACCGCAACAAACCGCGCAGTCGCTCGCTGGACCCCAGCAGTCTGTCGGCGTCCTCCATACGGGCCTTCCAGCACCAGGTAGGTACATGAGGAGTGGCACTGCTAGTGCAGGGGTGTGATGTTGCGATGGATGTTCACCGGCAGAAAGGACGCCAGCCACCGCAACAAACCGCGCAGTCGCTCGCTGGACCCCAGCAGTCTGTCGGCGTCCTCCATACGGGCCTTCCAGCACCAGGTAGGTACATGAGGGTGGCACTGCTGGTAGTGCTAGTGCAGTGGTGTGATGTTGCGATGGATGTTCACCGGCAGAAAGGACGCCAGCCACCTAACAAACCGCGCAGTCGCTCGCTGAACCCCAGCAGTCTGTCGGCGTCCTCCATACGGGCCTTCCAGCACCAGGTAGGTACATGAGGAGTGGCACTGCTGGTAGTGCTAGTGCAGTGGTGTGATGTTGCGATGGATGTTCACCGGCAGAAAGGACGCCAGCCACCGCAACAAACCGCGCAGTCGCTCGCTGGACCCCAGCAGTCTGTCGGCGTCCTCCATACGGGCCTTCCAGCACCAGGTAGGTACATGAGAAGTGGCACTGCTAGTGCAGGGGTGTGATGTTGCGATGGATGTTCACCGGCAGAAAGGACGCCAGCCACCGCAACAAACCGTGCAGTCGCTCGCTGGACCCCAGCAGTCTGTCGGCGTCCTCCATACGGGCCTTCCAGCACCAGGTAGGTTCATGAGGAGTGGCACTGCTAGTGCAGGGGTGTGATGTTGCGATGGATGTTCACCGGCAGAAAGGACGCCAGCCACCGCAACAAACCGCGCAGTCGCTCGCTGGACCCCAGCAGTCTGTCGGCGTCCTCCATACGGGCCTTCCAGCACCAGGTAGGTACATGAGGGTGGCACTGCTGGCACTGCTAGTGTAGGGGTGTGATGTTGCGATGGATGTTCACCGGCAGAAAGGACGCCAGCCACCGCAACAAACCGCGCAGTCGCTCGCTGGACCCCAGCAGTCTGTCGGCGTCCTCCATACGGGCCTTCCAGCACCAGGTAGGTACATGAGGGTGGCACTGCTGGTGCAGGGGTGTGATGTTGCGATGGATGTTTACCGGCAGAATGGACGCCAGCCACCGCAACAAACCGCGCAGTCGCTCGCTGGACCCCAGCAGTCTGTCGGCGTCCTCCATACGGGCCTTCCAGCACCAGGTAGGTACATGAGGAGTGGCACTGCTGGTAGTGCTAGTGTAGGGGTGTGATGTTGCGATGGATGTTCACCGGCAGAAAGGACGCCAGCCACCGCAACAAACCGCGCAGTCGCTCGCTGGACCCCAGCAGTCTGTCGGCGTCCTCCATACGGGCCTTCCAGCACCAGGTAGGTACATGAGGAGTGGCACTGGTAGTGCAGGGGTGTGATGTTGCGATGAATGTTCACCGGCAGAAAGGACGCCAGCCACCACAACAAACCGCGCAGTCGCTCGCTGGACCCCAGCAGTCTGTCGGCGTCCTCCATACAGGCCTTCCAGCACCAGGTAGGTACATGAGGAGTGGCACTGCTGGTGCAGGGGTGTGATGTTGCGATGGATGTTCCCCGGCATAAAGGACGCCAGCCACCGCAACAAACCGCGCAGTCGCTCGCTGGACCCCAGCAGTCTGTCGGCGTCCTCCATACGGGCCTTCCAGCACCAGGTAGGTACATGAGGAGTGGCACTGCTAGTGCAGGGGTGTGATGTTGCGATGGATGTTCACCGGCAGAAAGGACGCCAGCCACCACAACAAACCGCGCAGTCGCTCGCTGGACCCCAGCAGTCTGTCGGCGTCCTCCATACAGGCCTTCCAGCACCAGGTAGGTACATGAGGGTGGCACTGCTGGTGCAGGGGTGTGATGTTGCGATGGATGTTCACCGGCAGAAAGGACGCCAGTCACCGCAACAAACCGCGCAGTCGCTCGCTGGACCCCAGCAGTCTGTCGGCGTCCTCCATACGGGCCTTCCAGCACCAGGTAGGTACATGAGGAGTGGCACTGCTGGTGCAGGGGTGTGATGTTGCGATGGATGTTCCCCGGCATAAAGGACGCCAGCCACCACAACAAACCGCGCAGTCGCTCGCTGGACCCCAGCAGTCTGTCGGCGTCCTCCATACGGGCCTTCCAGCACCAGGTAGGTACATGAGGAGTGGCACTGGTAGTGCAGGGGTGTGATGTTGCGATGAATGTTCACCGGCAGAAAGGACGCCAGCCACCGCAACAAACCGCGCAGTCGCTCGCTGGACCCCAGCAGTCTGTCGGCGTCCTCCATACGGGCCTTCCAGCACCAGGTAGGTTCATGGGGAGTGGCACTGCTAGTGCAGGGGTGTGATGTTGCGATGGATGTACACCGGCAGAAAGGACGCCAGCCACCACAACAAACCGCGCAGTCGCTCGCTGGACCCCAGCAGTCTGTCGGCGTCCTCCATACGGGCCTTCCAGCCCCAGGTAGGTACATGAGGAGTGGCACTGCTAGTGCAGTGGTGTGATGTTGCGATGGATGTTCACCGGCAGAAAGTATGCCAGCCACCGCAACAAACCGCGCAGTCGCTCGCTGGACCCCAGCAGTCTGTCCGCTAAAAAAAACCGCTAATAAATAACAGCGGTTCCGGTGTACGGGCGGTGACAATGTGACGGCGCTTCTAGCGTGTCTTGTCTACGAGTGTTCTTCAGTAGTGGCGAGGATGGATTAAGTGTAGTTCTAGTGGCACTGCTGGTAGTGCTAGTGCAGGGTCGTGATGTTGCGATGGATGTTCACCGGCAGAAAGGACGCCAGCCACCGCAACAAACCGCGCAGTCGCTCGCTGGACCCCAGCAGTCTGTCGGCGTCCTCCATACGGGCCTTCCAGCACCAGGTAGGTACATGAGGAGTGGCACTGGTAGTGCAGGGGTGTGATGTTGCGATGGAAGTTCACCGGCAGAAAGGACGCCAGCCACCGCAACAAACCGCGCAGTCGCTCGCTGGACCCCAGCAGTCTGTCGGCGTCCTCCATACGGGCCTTCCAGCACCAGGTAGGTACATGAGGAGTGGCACTGCTGGTAGTGCTAGTGCTGGGGTGTGATGTTGCGATGGATGTTCACCGGCAGAAAGGACGCCAGCCACCACAACAAACCGCGCAGTCGCTCGCTGGACCCCAGCAGTCTGTCGGCGTCCTCCATACGGGCCTTCCAGCACCAGGTAGGTACATGAGGAGTGGCACTGGTAGTGCAGTGGTGTAGTTGCGATGGATGTTCACCGGCAGAAAGGATGCCAGCCACCGCAACAAACCGCGCAGTCGCTCGCTGGACCCCAGCAGTCTGTTGGCGTCCTCCATACGGGCCTTCCAGCACCAGGTAGGTACATGAGAAGTGGCACTGCTAGTGCAGTGGTGTGATGTTGCGGTGGATGTTCACCGGCAGAAAGGACGCCAGCCACCGCAACAAACCGCGCAGTCGCTCGCTGGACCCCAGCAGTCTGTCGGCGTCCTCCATACGGACCTTCCAGCACCAGGTAGGTACATGAGGAGTGGCACTGCTAGTGCAGTGGTGTGATGTTGCGATGGATGTTCACCGGCAGAAAGGACGCCAGCCACCGCAACAAACCGCGCAGTCGTTCGCTGGACCCCAGCAGTCTGTCGGCGTCCTCCATACGGGCCTTCCAGCACCAGGTAGGTACATGAGAAGTGGCACTGCTAGTGCAGTGGTGTGATGTTGCGGTGGATGTTCACCGGCAGAAAGGACGCCAGCCACCGCAACAAACCGCGCAGTCGCTCGCTGGACCCCAGCAGTCTGTCGGCGTCCTCCATACGGGCCTTCCAGCACCAGGTAGGTACATGAGGAGTGGCACTGCTAGTGCAGTGGTGTGATGTTGCGATGGATGTTCACCGGCAGAAAGGATGCCAGCCACCGCAACAAACCGCGCAGTCGCTCGCTGGACCCCAGCAGTCTGTCGGCGTCCTTCATACGGGCCTTCCAGCACCAGGTAGGTACATGAGGAGTGGCACTGCTAGTGCAGTGGTGTGATGTTGCGGTGGATGTTCACCGGCAGAAAGGACGCCAGCCACCGCAACAAACCGCGCAGTCGCTCGCTGGACCCCAGCAGTCTGTCGGCGTCCTCCATACGGGCCTTCCAGCACCAGGTAGGTACATGAGGAGTGGCACTGGTAGTGCAGGGGTGTGATGTTGCGATGGATGTTCACCGGCAGAAAGGACGCCAGCCACCGCAACAAACCGCGCAGTCGCTCGCTGGACCCCAGCAGTCTGTCGGCGTCCTCCATACGGGCCTTCCAGCACCAGGTAGGTACATGAGGAGTGGCACTGCTGGTAGTGCTAGTACTGGGGTGTTATGTTGCGATGGATGTTCACCGGCAGAAAGGACGCCAGCCACCGCAACAAACCGCGCAGTCGCTCGCTGGACCCCAGCAGTCTGTCGGCGTCCCCCATACGGGCCTTCCAGCACCAGGTAGGTACATGAGGAGTGGCACTGGTAGTGCAGGGGTGTGATGTTGCGATGGATGTTCACCGGCAGAAAGGACGCCAGCCACCGCAACAAACCGCGCAGTCGCTCGCTGGACCCCAGCAGTCTGTCGGCGTCCTCTATACGGGCCTTCCAGCACCAGGTAGGTACATGAGGAGTGGCACTGGTAGTGCAGGGGTGTGATGTTGCGATGGATGTTCACCGGCAGAAAGGACGCCAGCCACCGCAACAAACCGCGCAGTCGCTCGCTGGACCCCAGCAGTCTGTCGGCGTCCTCCATACGGGCCTTCCAGCACCAGGTAGGTACATGAGGAGTGGCACTGGTAGTGCAGTGGTGTGATGTTGCGATGGATGTTCACCGGCAGAAAGGACGCCAGCAACCGCAACAAACCGCGCAGTCGCTCGCTGGACCCCAGCAGTCTGTCGGCGTCCTTCATACGGGCCTTCCAGCACCAGGTAGGTACATGAGGAGTGGCACTGGTAGTGCAGTGGTGTGATGTTGCGATGGATGTTCACCGGCAGAAAGGACGCCAGCAACCGCAACAAACCGCGCAGTCGCTCGCTGGACCCCAGCAGTCTGTCGGCGTCCTCTATACGGGCCTTCAAATCAAATCAAATCAAATCAAAAAATCTTTATTCATCATCTGCACATCATTGGTACATTGAATAGTGTCAATACATATCTATATAATAATAATAATAATAAACCATACTAATATTATTAATTCATAGCTCTATGATTTTGTAAGGTCTCCTTAATCTCGTTAAAAAAATAAAATAAAATAAAAACAAGAATTGACAACAAAACTAAACAGAAATGTTATAAAACTCGTCTAATGAATATATGGCCTGTCCAACCAAAAATGTTTTTAACTCCCTTTTGAATTTGTTTAAATTGTTTTCATTTTTAATAATACTTGGGATGTATTTATAAAATTTTGATCCCATATGGACAGTTTTCTTTTCGTAAAATTTTAAGCGATGTTGAGCTATTTTGATTTCATTCCCACCTCTTGTGTTGTAATTGTGAGTTTGATTATTTAGGTTAATTTTTTGAGGATTTGCCTTAACATAAACTATGGAATCAAAAATATACTGCCCATAGACTGTCAGAATTTTAAGATTTTTGAAGTGTTCTTTTACAGATTGGTCTTGTTTTAGCTTTAAAATTATTCTTATGGCTTTCTTTTGACTCTTTAGAATCACATCCAGGGCAGTTCTTCTGGCTGAACCGTATAAGCAGAGTCCAAATGATATATGAGAATGCATGAAAGAAAAGTATACCATTCGTAGAACTGAAATATCACAAAAAGGTGACATTTTTGAAAGGGCATAGATTCCTGAACTAATTTTGGATGACAGTTTTTGTATATGTTGGTCCCATGTTAAATTTTCATCTATTATTAAACCAAGGAAATTTGTACTTTTTTCAATTTTAATTTCCTGATCCTCAAAAATAAGTTTTGGTTCACAGTTTTGTTTGTTTTGTGAAGTTTTGAAATATATGAAATTGGTTTTATCAACATTCAATCCAAGGTTTAAGTTATTCAAATTTTGTTTAATGATATTTAGCTCCATTTCCGAAAATTTTTCAATTTCTTCAAAATTTTTACCAGAAATTTTTAAGTTTGAATCATCTGCATAAATACAAAGACTATTCTGGATTGGATTAGACAATGTCAGCCCTATATCTTTTAGGTAACATATGAATAAAAGTGGTCCTAAGACTGATCCCTGTGGGACTCCAAATTTTACTGGAAGTACATCAGATAATATTTTAGATACTTTATTGTTTTGAGAAATGTGAGTGATTTCTACACATTGTAACCTGTTATTTAAATAAGACTGGAACCAGTTCAATGAATGATTTGTGACACCCAGTGATTTTAATTTTTTAATCAAGGTTGAATGTTTGACACTATCGAAAGCCTTGGATAGATTTAAGAATATCCCTAATGTATTTTCTCCCTTATCTATTGATTCTATTATGGAACCAATAAATTCAATTGCTGCTGTGGTTACAGACCTATTAGTACGGAAACCATGTTGAATGTCATCCAACAGGTTATATTTGTCTAAAAACTCCACTAATTGATTACATACAACTTTTTCATACACTTTAGATAAGTTTGATAACAAGGAGACTGGCCTATAATTAGTTATGTCACATTTATCGTCTTTATTTTTATAAATCGGAATTACTTTTGATACTTTCAATTGCTCTGGAAATATCCCTGAAATAAATGACGAGTTTATCAGGTGAGTCAAAACTGGACAAAGGTATTTTTTGGCATTTTTCAATACAGAGGTAGGAATTTCATCAAGCCCACTTGAAAACTTATTTTTAAGAGAGTCAATAACACTTCTGACTTCCACCTCCTGAACAGGTCTCAAATGAAAATGTGGTTTAATACTAATTTTTACAGGCTCCGTGTTACTTACTTCTGGTTCTTTAACATCAACAACATCACTACTTATGTCTTTAACAATGCTTGTATAATAATGATTAAAAATATTGCTAACAACTTTTGGATCAGAGTGATTCTTGCCTTTAAAATGTATAACAATGTTTTCTACATCTTTACATTTTTTGTTACCAACCTCATAATTTATCAAATTCCACACAGTTTTCGGTATATTGGATGATTGACCTATTTTATTTTCAAAGAATTCTTTTTTGGCACACTTAACATTTTTGTTGTACAATGATAATTTTTCTTTATAGATTTTCTTAGATTGTTCCGATTTACAAATTTTCATATACTTCTTTATTTGTATTACTTTACTTTTTTCATCTTTTAATTTTTGTGTTACCCAACTGGGTTTTATTTTGTTTCTCTTTATTGTTCTTTTTGAAAATGATTGTTCAAAATAAAATTTAAATGTATTTAAAAAAATTGTGTATTTGTCCTGCACATTGGCAAGATAAACATCCCACCAGGTTTCTTTTTCAATAAATTTATTAAAAAGTGCTAAATTTTCCTGTGTAAAACATCGATTTTCTTGAATTGTGTATTTAATGGTCTTAGGATGTTTAATGAAACATGAGTACTCCAACAACTGCCCATCATGGTCCGAGAGAAGTGTTACAATGCCTGTAACTGACATATTTTTTGCAAACTTTTTCTTTACCAGAATGTTATCTATTGCTGACTCTGACTCATAACTCACTCTAGTTGGGAAATTAACTAGGTATTTCATGTTGTGATTTTCTAACAAATTTTCCAATAATAACTTTTTCTTTTTCTCCCTCTCTGAATTTTCCAAAACATTTATGTTTATATCCCCAACCCAAATAACATTTTTGTATCTTTTATCCAAATAACTTATAACTGAATTCAACCTGTCCAAAAAGATCTCTACTGATGAGGATGGGGACCTATATAGACCTACAATTACAAACTTAAACCCTAGAATTGTATAAACAGAAGCACAAAATTCAAATTGTTTTTCTTCTCTTAAACTTAATAAATTTTTTGGGAAATCCACCTGCCTACCCTTTAATCCGTTTTTACTCAAAATCATAACCCCCCCTTTATTAAATTTAGTTCTACAAAAATAAGTATCAATTGTATAATTTTCAATGTTTAATCTTTCAAGTTTATTTTCTTTAATGTCATGTTCTGATAAAACAGTAATATGAGGCTCTAACTCTTCTAATATTATATTTAAAGGTTCAATACCAGACTTTAAATTTCGTATATTTTGATGAAAGATTTTTAGTTTCCCCTGATGTTTAGAATAGGCAGATGGTTTTAAATTGGAGGTGGGAGGGGTTTGCAAAGGATGTTTAAAGGTAACTCTTTTGTTACATTCTCTGTGACTATTTGGAAACTTGTTTCACTGCTTACACCATTACTGCTTAAAATTTCACAGCTTTCATTATTAGAACATGACACTTCACTTTCACTGCACTCTGGTGATGGGGTCAGGGCAGGGCTCAGCATGACATCATCTGCAGGGATGGACATCTCTGGGGGGTCTTGTTGCGTATTTGATTTCAACAGTTGGTGATTTTCAGTGAGCAGTTGATCACTCTCGGTGGACGATGTTGCTGCCTTTTGGTCGCTCTCGGTGGTGGGAGTTGTTGCCTTTTCACTGCTGTTGATGCTGACGATTTTCTGATCGGGGGAATTTGTCTTTTCATTTATAATGATTAGTTCTTTCATTTTACTAAAAAATTCTTCGTGAGTTAAGCCATTTCTTAAAATTCTATAGGCTTTCTGAGGATAGTCTACTATTGTTATTCTGGCACCAGTTTTACGCTGGAATATTGATATGTTTGATATAAAATGAGCTAGATCTACTTTGTCCCGAACACAACCGATAGGAGAGCAGACAAGGTGTTTCAGCCCTCTTCTCATGAAATCTTCTGTCAAGTGTTCAAAAGCTGTGTCATAATCAGGCAATTTTGGCTTGCCATGATATTTTTCTTTAGTAATTAAACTGTACACAGCGGGCCCATTTTGAATTTCTTGGACTGCCAAGTAATTTGTGAGGCACTGTGATTGTGTTGGCCTACCAAAATTCCTTCTAAATACCACAGCTACCCCTGCAGTCATGTGGCGGGGATCATCAAAGTCTGATGATATACTGTGAGCTAGCCCTACTGTCTTATTACAACTGTACCTATGTATTACCTCCGCCATATGTGTTGTAACTACTTTGATTTTTGATCTTGTGTTAAGCTGGAAACAATTTCTTATAGTTTTTATAATTTGATTGGCAATTCGACTTTTTCCCTTATAATTAATGTGAAGTCCATGTCTGGTAAAGTTAGACCGATTATAGATAATCCAAATCGACAAGCCACACTGAGTCCATACGAATTACAAGTTCTCTTAGATAATTGTTTAGATCCTTAATTTCCCTTTGTCTAGGGTCTGTATTTGCAATATCATACCGCCTAGGTATTGTTGTTAAAATAACAGGCTTGTTTTTGCTAAGAGCTGCCAGCTTACTCTCAAATGTGGAATAAATAGGCGAAAGGTTTCTTTGTTGTGTGTCATTTGTTCCACCCATGAGTACTATAACATCATCATCATTTGCAGCACAGTTTATCGCAGTTTCTGTGATTTTGAGCAAACCTGCATTAGGCATGACCATTCCAGTAGCTTGATGTTCTCCGTGGTTAATGAGATGCATTGAACATAAATTTCTTCCTTGGCTGTCAGCATACAGTGATACTTTCAATTTACCTTCATGGCTTTTTTTAAAGCTTTTTTTGTGGTGTGTTGTTTTTTTTGCTTTAGACTGGTTGTTATTCAAATTTTTTTTCTGATGAACTTGCTCTATTTTTTCAATGGGATTTTCTGTGACTGAAACGTACTGATTATCCAAAATCTGGTATCTATTTGCTGTGGGTATTTCATATGGTTTTGAGAAGCATTCTTTAGGTCTTCCATTCTTTCCTTGGACTCTCCATTCGGGTTCTGCTGTCAAATCAACCATTCCCTGAGTGTCTTGGGTTTCAGTACCAGAATTATCTTTTCCAGTATTCGACATGGCCGGAAGAATATTTCTGTACAATGTTCTTACAAATTCACCAGTTACAGAGACACGGTTGTTAATAATATAGGCTATCTGACTTCTTTTTGCTGTCAAAGTGACTTCATTTTGATTGGGGAAATGTTTCTCGAGGTCAGGGCCATTAAATGTTTTTGCAAAAAGCTGTTCTATTGCCAGTTCCGCCATAATTACAGCATAAACTCCGCAGTCAAAAGAATTGATTTGCTGAGGTGTCTTAGCTTCTAAGAACAGTTCCTCAACATTCCCAACATTAGAAAAATATTTAGAGATTTTCCTTGCAATTTGTAAAGCATGCTCATGATTATAGCCTCTGATCGAGTCATAGTGATAACAAAACCCAGAGAGCCTTTCATAAAGCATCAAGCTCCAATGAGACCCCTGGCCTGTACTGTCTGAGGACCATGTAACATCTGCACTATCATTTACGGGTATCAGTATATAATCTATACCTTGTAAGTTTAATGGATTGAGTAAAAAATCAAAGTCCTCAAACATTTTAACTCCTTGACTTACTACAGGGTTCAAACAAGTAATGCCACTATTTTTAGAGAGCACTGTGTTATTTATAATGTTAAAATATTGCCAAAGAGTCTCATCAGACAGCCAGTTTGGTCCTAATAATTCCTTTAATGCTTTTGAGACTGTAGTTGAGTGTGTGTCACCACTTTCAGGTTGAATTGGTGGCTTTTTAGATTTTTCAGAGTTTCTATTAATTAGTAGTGAGTCGTTAAAAGAAGAACTTAAGCTATTTTCTGATTCTGTGAGAGATGGGGTGCTAGTAGCAGTGTGGTCAGATAAATTGTCATCTGAGTTCATTTCTGACAGTTTTAATACATTTCCAGAGCTTGTACTCAAATCAGGCATATTTATTTCTAGCTCACTTTTTCCCGGCTCTATAACTTCTTGTGAGGACGGGGGAAAAAGTCTGCAACTTTGTAAGGGAGCTTTTTAAGTTTAATATATTCTAGAAGAGATTTTTTTGACCTTAAAACCTTGCCTCCTGGTGATGTTATTTTGATATCAGTTCTGCCAGCTGAGACACCATTTTTTCTCACAATATACTCCCTTTTCCATCCTTTGGGAAGCAAATCATTGTTCTCTGAATTGTCCATGAAATTTTTTATTAAACTATTTAAAGAGTATTTATCAAATTATTACCATAAAGAAAGCTTATATATTGAGCTTTCTGTAAATTAACACTATCGACTATCGACACTACAACTGTTTTTTGTTTGTTTTTTTACAGTATAGATTTTGTCAATTAATTAAATAATTAATATTGTGAAAAAAAAATTCCTTATTTAATGTTTTTAAGTTAATAGACTCCACTAATGCAGTTGAAAACAAATTGAACCAGTTTGTTTACCCCTCAATGTAAACAATGTAGAGGTAAATGACAGGTGGCAGTGTTGACTTGGGGCTCTGCTGATAGCCTGTTATCTATAGTCCAGAGGTCAACTCCCTTATCTCTTGTCCCTTCTTATCTTCTTTCCCTATAATTTTCAAGTAATTCCAAGAAAAACTTTTTGTTAAATTGTTATTATCTCTCTAGATGTGTTAAGCTTGTTAAAGTTACTCACTTCAGTTTACACCTGGACTTAAACTCAACACTCTGGTGTAAAACACTTCCTACGAAAATTTAAAAAACCACTATTTTTATTAAAAAGTTTGAGGAGCAAACTAACACATGTCACTTCTATCTGGGTCCTCAACTGGGCTGCACCAGGAGTGCAACTCACTTCCAGCACCAGGTAGGTACATGAGGAGTGGCACTGGTAGTGCAGGGGTGTGATGTTGCGATGGATGTTCACCGGCAGAAAGGACGCCAGCCACCGCAACAAACCGCGGAGTCGCTCGCTGGACCCCAGCAGTCTGTCGGCGTCCTCCATACGGGCCTTCCAGCACCAGGTAGGTACATGAGGAGTGGCACTGGTAGTGCAGTGGTGTGATGTTGCGATGGATGTTCACCGGCAGAAAGGACGCCAGCCACCGGAACAAACCGCGCAGTCGCTCGCTAGACCCCAGCAGTCTGTCGGTGTCCTCCATACGGGCCTTCCAGCACCAGGTAGGTACATGAGGAGTGGCACTGCTAGTGCAGTGGTGTGATGTTGCGATGGATGTTAACCGGCAGAAAGGACGCCAGCCACCGCAACAAACCGCGCAGTCGCTCGCTGGACCCCAGCAGTCTGTCGGTGTCCTCCATACGGGCCTTCCAGCACCAGGTAGGTACATGATTGTGGCACTGCTAGTGCAGGGGTGTGATGTTGCGATGGATGTTCACCGGCAGAAAGGACGCCAGCCACCGCAACAAACCGCGCAGTCGCTCGCTGGACCCCAGCAGTCTGTCGGCGTCCTCCATACGGGCCTTCCAGCACCAGGTAGGTTCATGAGGGTGGCACTGCTGGCACTGCTGGTGCAGGGGTGTGATGTTGCGATGGATGTTCACCGGCAGAAAGGACGCCAGCCACCGCAACAAACCGCGCAGTCGCTCGCTGGACCCCAGCAGTCTGTCGGCGTCCTCCATACGGGCCTTCCAGCACCAGGTAGGTACATGAGGAGTGGCACTGCTGGTGCAGGGGTGTGATGTTGCGATGGATGTTCACCGGCAGAAAGGACGCCAGCCACCGCAACAAACCGCGCAGTCGCTCGCTGGACCCCAGCAGTCTGTCGGCGTCCTTCATACGGGCCTTCCAGCACCAGGTAGGTACATGAGGAGTGGCACTGCTAGTGCAGTGGTGTGATGTTGCGATGGATGTTCACCGGCAGAAAGGACGCCAGCCACCGCAACAAACCGCGCAGTCGCTCGCTGGACCCCAGCAGTCTGTCGGCGTCCTTCATACGGGCCTTCCAGCACCAGGTAGGTACATGAGGAGTGGCACTGCTGGTGCAGGGGTGTGATGTTGCGATGGATGTTCACCGGCAGAAAGGACGCCAGCCACCGCAACAAACCGCGCAGTCGCTCGCTGGACCCCAGCAGTCTGTCGGCGTCCTCCATACGGGCCTTCCAGCACCAGGTAGGTACATGAGGAGTGGCACTGCTAGTGCAGGGGTGTGATGTTGCGATGGATGTTCACCGGCAGAAAGGACGCCAGCCACCGCAACAAAACGCGCAGTCGCTCGCTGGACCCCAGCAGTCTGTCGGCGTCCTCCATACGGGCCTTCCAGCACCAGGTCGGTACATGAGGAGTGGCACTGCTGGTGCAGGGGTGTGATGTTGCGGTGGATGTTAACCGGCAGAAAGGACGCCAGCCACCGCAACAAACCGCGCAGTCGCTCGCTGGACCCCAGCAGTCTGTCGGCGTCCTCCATACGGGCCTTCCAGCACCAGATAGGTACATGAGGAGTGGCACTGGTAGTGCAGGGGTGTGATGTTGCGATGGATGTTCACCGGAAGAAAGGACGCCAGCCACCGCAACAAACTGCGCAGTCGCTCGCTGGACCCCAGCAGTCTGTCGGCGTCCTCCATACGGGCCTTCCAGCACCAGGTAGGTACATGAGGGTGGCACTGCTAGTGCAGAGGTGTGATGTTGCGATGGATGTTCACCGGCAGAAAGGACGCCAGCCACCGCAACAAACCGCACAGTCGCTCGCTGGACCCCAGCAGTCTGTCGGCGTCCTCCATACGGGCCTTCCAGCACCAGGTAGGTACATGAGGAGTGGCACTGCTAGTGCAGGGGTGTGATGTTGCGATGGATGTTCACCGGCAGAAAGGACGCCAGCCACCGCAACAAACCGCACAGTCGCTCGCTGGACCCCAGCAGTCTGTCGGCGTCCTCCATACGGGCCTTCCAGCACCAGGTTGGTACATGAGGAGTGGCACTGCTGGTAGTGCTAGTGCAGGGGTGTGATGTTGCGATGGATGTTCACCGGCAGAAAGGACGCCAGCCACCGCAACAAACCGCACAGTCGCTCGCTGGACCCCAGCAGTCTGTCGGCGTCCTCCATACGGGCCTTCCAGCACCAGGTAGGTACATGAGGAGTGGCACTGCTGGTGCAGGGGTGTGATGTTGCGATGGATGTTCACCGGCAGAAAGGACGCCAGCCACCGCAACAAACCGCACAGTCGCTCGCTGGACCCCAGCAGTCTGTCGGCGTCCTCCATACGGGCCTTCCAGCACCAGGTAGGTACATGAGGAGTGGCACTGCTGGTGCAGGGGTGTGATGTTGCGATGGATGTTCACCGGCAGAAAGGACGCCAGCCACCGCAACAAACCGCACAGTCGCTCGCTGGACCCCAGCAGTCTGTCGGCGTCCTCCATACGGGCCTTCCAGCACCAGGTAGGTACATGAGGAGTGGCACTGCTGGTGCAGGGGTGTGATGTTGCGATGGATGTTCACCGGCAGAAGGACGCCAGCCACCGCAGCAAACCGCGCAGTCGCTCGCTGGACCCCAGCAGTCTGTCGGCGTCCTCCATACGGGCCTTCCAGCACCAGGTAGGTACATGAGGAGTGGAACTGCTGGTAGTGCTAGTGCAATGGTGTGATGTTGCGATGGATGTTCACCGGCAGAAAGGACGCCAGCCACCGCAACAAACCTCGCAGTCGCTCGCTGGTCCCCAGCAGTCTGTCGGCGTCCTCCATACGGGCCTTCCAGCACCAGGTAGGTACATGAGGGTGGCACTGCTGGTGCATCGGTGTGATGTTGCGATGGATGTTCACCGGCAGAAAGGACGCCAGCCACCGCAACAAACCACGCAATCGCTCGCTGGACCCCAGCAGTCTGTCGGTGTCCTCCATACGGGCCTTCCAGCACCAGGTAGGTACATGAGGAGTGGCACTGCTAGTGCAGAGGTGTGATGTTGCGATGGATGTTCACCGGCAGAAAGGACGCCAGCCACCGCAACAAACCACGCAGTCGCTCGCTGGACCCCAGCAGTCTGTCGGCGTCCTCCATACGGGCCTTCCAGCACCAGGTAGGTACATGAGGGTGGCACTGCTGGTGCATCGGTGTGATGTTGCGATGGATGTTCACCGGCAGAAAGGACGCCAGCCACCGCAACAAACCACGCAGTCGCTCGCTGGACCCCAGCAGTCTGTCGGCGTCCTCCATACGGGCCTTCCAGCACCAGGTAGGTACATGAGGAGTGGCACTGCTGGTAGTGCTAGTGCAGGGGTGTGATGTTGCGATGGATGTTCACCGGCAGAAAGGACGCCAGCCACCGCAACAAACCGCACAGTCGCTCGCTGGACCCCAGCAGTCTGTCGGCGTCCTCCATACGAGCCTTCCAGCACCAGGTAGGTACATGAGGAGTGGCACTGCTAGTGCAGGGGTGTGATGTTGCGATGGATGTTCACCGGCAGAAAGGACGCCAGCCACCGCAACAAACCTCGCAGTCGCTCGCTGGACCCCAGCAGTCTGTCGGCGTCCTCCATACGAGCCTTCCAGCACCAGGTAGGTACATGAGGACACGCCCTGGGCACAAGCTGTCCTGGAGGAAGAAGAGCGAAACAACTCACGATGTTGTGAAAGTCCGTGCAGTGGCGAGTTTGCAGTTGCAGAGATTTACTTGAACCTCGTCTTAGAATGAAACAATTGATATAGATACGAACCTTAAACATCATCTACGGGTAGAAAGACGGATTTCGTCGTCTATCAATGTCGAATGTTCAAATAACATTTCTATGATGATAAGTTATGGCTATTTGGAATTACCACTTTCTCTTGGTTTTGAGCTCAAGTGTTCGTGTAGTTTTGCTCAAATAATTAACAAATATATTAATAATTACTAGTACAGTTCATCCTTTTTAATAACTCTACGCTGTACATAGTATAAGATTACAGATTTCCCAGAAACCCTTGCATTTCGGTGGCACACCCCCAGGGTAGCTGGGTGATTTATGAAATTACTTTGGAGGTAAGTCATCCTCTAGATCCTCTAGTTTTCCGTGCAGGTGAACGGGCGATTCTGTTGTTTTAAACTATATTAGTGTTCATTTATTATGTCATATTCTCTGAAGTAAGGTTTTCTGTTATTAACTAATTAATGGAATTTTCATGATATTTTTACTATACTAGCGTAAAGTGTTAGTAAAAGTTCTTTGAATAGGATTTTTGAATTTTTAAGTATGCAGTAAGTTAAATCCTGATGTAAAAATGTAATGTTTTCAATAATTTGGTGGCTCATTTTATTGAACTAGCCGGAAAGTGCGAATACGGCTGAAGAGGGAGGTATTCCACAAATAAATAGAAATATAAAAACATCAATCAGATGCAATCCTCTCAGATCACAAAATATTAAAAATTTAAGAACGCTTTTTCAAAATCTGTTCTTGAATAGTTGTTCGCCTTATGGAAGGTTTAATTTCCATTTAACTTGGGGTATTAATAATATGATTATAATCAATTGAACACAATGTGCCTATATTTTAATTTGACTCCCAGGTTTCATCGTATGTGCAACACAAAGTATTTGCCTTGGTAACCTATCTCTTGGAAATATATTGTACACATTCAATAAGTAAGTGTAAACCACGCCCTGTTATGAAATAAATCTACAATCACTACCAAAGCGTAATTTTTATCAGATTTAGTGATTGGCAAATAAAACTATTGTTTTTCAATTTATAGTGTAGTGTGTGTTTCATCAACAGTATTTTGAATGTGTTATCAGTATCATTGCATTTCCCATGTAGTCTATAATATTATCGGCTGGTGTGGGTATTTCAAGACGTCTAATGAAGGTTTTGTTTGCAGAGGGCGGCGGCGCTTCATCAGCAGCAACAGAGACAGAGTGAGTACCTTTTGCACCTTTTTGCACCTTATTGTACCTTTTTGTACACCTTAAAAATCTTTCACACCTTAACACCTATTCAATACCTTTTATTAACTTTACCTACGTGTTCTGCCGTGTAAAGCCTTGTCCGCACTGGGAACATTCGTGGCGAACTTGTTCGGCGAACACAAAAATCAACAAACATTATTAACGAACAATTAATAGGCCATATGATTTACATTCTAAAAGGTTAGCAACGAACAAACAAATGTTCGGAAGAACTTTGTTCGGCGAACATGTTCGGCCAGTGCGGACGCGGCTTTAGAACAAACTTTATTGTATTGATTTACAGAAAGCGAGCGGATGTCCATTTATTTCAGTGTTGTTTAGTATCCTGTTTTACAGTGGACGGATAGATTAAGGGTGTGCAGTACCTGCGCCATCTTGGATATTTAGTCCCATAAGAACAATGTTAAATTCAAAACATTACTGTTGTTTTTTAAACACTATTATATCTAGATTAACTCGGATTTGCATGAAACTTAAATATGTTCACCATGAAAGAATGGCTTAGTGCATGATGCCGATAGATTTATAGATCAATAAACCTACTAAAAATGGTTTTAAAGTGCTTTATATTTTATTCGTTATTCGAGTGTATAATTTCTTAAATTAATTTTGTATCACGTCAAGCACTAGATATTATGGCAGCATTTAAAATGACAAAGTTTGACATTTTCCGACGAAAAAACTCACATTAATGTTTTCAATTTAACATTGCTCTTATTGGACAAACTACCAACATGGCGCAGGTACTGCAGACTCTTAACTGAAGTAGACTCTTGATGGTCAATTACATTGATTCTGGTGAACCTCCTATTGCGGTATTTACGTTTCGTTTCTTGCTGATTGGTCCGATGTAAATAACTATTAACATGGCTAATTAAGTGATGTAGCATAACATGAAAGGTCAACTTCGCAAGAACGGCCGGGAAGAAAGTAAATTAAAAGTCTGTTGACCCACTCCGGCCTTGTGAACATAGTGGAATTTCATGTTAAAACATTTTAAAACTCTGTTAACAATCAATCCCTTTTGCCACTAACTAGTGAAGAAGGTTTAAGTTTACCACCCACAAAAAATGTAAAATTGGATAGTAACAATGTCAAAAAAATTTCAGATTAACATGTATATGTATCTTGAATGGTGATTTTAGAAGATTAAACATACGTTTGAATTTCCGAGTTTAACTTCATTCTCTCTTTAATCTTGTAGCAGTAAATTCAAAATGCTCAAAAGAACTGCTCATGTAAACGTGAATAACCTCTTTTTTTACTGTAATTTAAAACTACATATAAAAACAACCTACAAACAAAATTCTGCGACGGAAGTATCGTCTGTAATAGTACAACCGAACCGGTATCAAATTGTCCAGTCCCGCCAACGAATGGACAATTGGCCTCCAGCAAGCAGTAGTTCTGTGAACCCCAACACAAACAAGATTGGTCGGGACCGACAGAGGCTGGCCGATCCGCCAATTTCAACTGAATCGATTCCGATTGTCCAAGGCGACAGAGTGGATGGGTCTTGTCTTGTCGGTAGAGTTGTAAGTCGGGGTCTAGGAATAATCACTTAAATTTGATACATCCTAAATTTTAATGTTTTGTAAATGATTTCAGTTTTAATGGTTCATAGAAGTGAACATACAGTAGTGATATTATATATCAAGCATAGAGTATGCTTAATCTATAGTGGTATTTTCTAAATTCAACTAACGATGAACTTTTAAATTAATCGATTTGTTCTAGCTATCTAAACACAAAAAGTCGAACTTAAGGGGAGCGGGAAAGCCCTATGCGACACATGTTAAAATAAGCAACTTTAGGTACATTTTCCTCAGAAAGTAATGAAGCTACATACTTCAAATTTTAACTCCATATTATATACTACCAAACAAACAAACACATGCACTTTCATAGTAAAATAATAAACAATAAATTTTTTGGGAAATTTTAAAAAATTAACTAAAAAAGTCCCGTTTTTTTACAAATTATAATTTTTTTTATTAGAAAATATTGAGATTTGGTTACAGTTTTGCATGTATATCTAGATTAATATGTCACTTATAAAGTAAAAAAATTCAAGCCTCTATCTTTAATACTTTTTGAGAAAAGTGTACCTTTATATAAAAAAAACAAAGTTTCGGAAAATGAGCCGCAAAGTCAAAACTTACCATCATATAGTTAGTAGCTGCCTAAAACATCCCTGCTCCATACTGAGGCTCATCAGCATTCTCTTCCTCTTCTTCCAGGGCAAGTTTTCTCTTGATTCTGGCAACCCTTGCCTCTTTAGTCATTTCTTGGGCTGCTTTTTCTGCCTTTTTTATCCGGACCGAATCTAGGTTGCGAAGCGCGTTTACTGCAGATCTGCACAATGTTATGTCCAGCATTTTGTAAACTGTCAATTTGCTGTAAAAGCCATCATTGAAGCTCAATACAGAATCAAACACCCCAAGTTTTAAGGTGTGTAGTCTCACAAAAATATTTTTGGGGACCTTTGACCATACTATATTATTGAAACTTTCGTTTGCATTTTGTGTTTTTTGGTGGACACACTTTTTCAAAAGATTTGGGTCAGCTAAGTCTTGAAAGATACTTTTTATGGTTACCATGACAACATAAGGAAGTGAATGTTTATGTTTGTAAGTTTCATTTTTAGCTTGGGCTCTATTGTACCCACACCAAGTATCGGTACCTTTGGGACATAGGTTATGCTGCGGCTTTTCATCCGTGGAAATTTTATGGAAATATATTGCCCATATATTCTTTTGCATTTGTTTCCAATCACTACCTCCTCTTTTAATTGCTAGACCATAGTATTCTTGTATGTCATAAATCTGTTTATTTGTAAGCCGGTTCTTACCACCTATGCCTTTTCCATCCTCCAACTTGTCCGTTTTTTTAAAAGTTTTTTTCAGATCTTTCAATCTAGTGCCCATTCTCTTCTTCACATGGTTCACACATTCAAGCTTTTCAACACTTACATTTTCTCCATATGGTTTGTCATCAGTGACTTTCTTGAAACCATTGCTGTCACCATCTCCAAGGTATTTCACATAGCGCACTCCTCGGTCGATTGAGTTCTTGAAAACTTGTACAGCACCCGCGACCTCCATCGCTCCACTAGAACCTACATAGTTTTTAGTACATACATGAGCTGGTACATTATTTTTGTCCTTAGCTACTGTGCATGTTTGGCAATATTTAGACATCACAGCTACATCCAACACTTTTCCAGTGTCAAATGAGACGACACTGACAAAGCCATTCAGAGATAAGTGGCCCCTTCTCTGCCACGACCCATCCAAACATACTGCCAGGTCCGTATTGGGATCACTATCAGTGTTCTGCTCTACAGCTTCATTGGTAGCTCTTATCATGCTGTCATTAGCACAGCTTTCTACTGCATCATTCAGAATCTTTGTGTAAGTTTCAAATTTCTGCGGTGGTGCAGGTAAGTTCATCAGCGGGCAAAATGTTTGAGCCGCTCCAAGCCCACGCCCAATGGATCTCAAGGCATACACAAACATTACATTTATGTCATATTTGTTGGTTTGTGAATTGAAAGGCGAGTTGTAGAATTTAGTAGATTGCAAACAAAGGTTGCACTTCATCTCAATATTTACTGCCAAACCATGTCTACCAGTTTCCATAATACTAAGTCCGATACAATCTTTACCATCGCAAAACTTGCACTTTACGAATGTTTTTATGCTTTGATTTAGTAGGCCTAAGTCAAATATGACATTCCCTTTACCTACTGCCTCATATTTATCATAGTCAACCATAGACACTTTCTTTGAAGAAGAACTCTGAGAAGGAATAGGCCTAGGAGGAGAAGTAGGCATGGAGTTTGGGGTAGGCCTAGGCCTAGGACTAATTTGTAAATCACCATCTAACCTAGACTTACTCTTAGATGTATACTGATTACCCCTGAATTTAGCTTTAGTTTTATATGACACTTTTGCTCTAGGCATTTTCACAATCACACAACACTAATAATCACTAAACCACTTTTACACAACTCTAAAACTATAAACAACATCCAAAATAAATAAGGAAGTAACAATAACAAACCGGGATAGCCAAACAACTAACAGCTGTCAGCTAACAGACAGCTGTCTGGGCAGGTTCTGTAAGATGTACTGCCAACCTGACAGAATAATAATATTGATTTTGTGTACTCTTTTACTATATGAACTGTGTGTGAATTGGAGGTGTCCGAGAGCCAAAATCTTAGGTTCTTCGATTCATTATTATTTTTTTTTACACAAATAAAAATTTTTTTTGGCAAAACCACTTATATTTTCTTAAAGGGAACCTAACAAGGAATCAAAATATGCAAAAAAAATTTTTTGAAAAAAATTTTTTTTTTTTGCTTTCCCGCTGCCCTTAAATTTTTTTGCATGAAATGGATTAACATTATTGAACAATAATTTTAGCATAATGTTAAAGGAGAACCTTTCAAGCAATGAAGTAATCCCAGGAATTTATAACTAATTGCATTTAAGATGTATAATATTTCAGTGTCTTAATATATATTTTTTATCAAATTGAAAGTAGAGTCATTGTTGTGCTCTTATCTGGTTACAGACTGTTATATTTATTAAAGAAATTTACAAATATTTAGTTTTAAAACCTCCATTTTCAAACACATGATGCAATAATTCAAACACTAACAAATGTTTGAAAGTTATTACCGTACTGATGGTATTAAAAATCATCCACAATCATTAATTTCGATACCTAAAGATAGTTAAGCAATTGCTTTTATTAATGAAACAAAGAGGTGTAAAAGTTACTAAAATAAAAACTTCTAAAGATTTTCATAGAATGATGTGAATTCAGCGCCTGGATCGGTACAGCGGCAACCCGCACGTCAGCGGCGTGTGGCAGTTGCAAGTCGCTGGAATGAAGGCGCTACACAATTGCAAACGGATCGTTGCAATTAATTCCGTTTGTTGTATAGCCGAATGCAGATCAACGTCCAGGTTCATACTGCAGTATCCGCCACGTATGTGACTTTTATTCCCATAAGACTTATGTTTAATTTGAAATATCCGCTAAACCTTTAATATTGGTAGAAAAAGATTCATCTTTTTGTCATTTTGAAGAAAATTTTAATATGTAGGACACTGTAAAATAAAAATCAGGATTATAGTATCTATCTTCTTATTTCTATAAGGGTTTCGTCTGTTACGTCCCTTTTTCTCTCGAACTACTGAACCGATTTTTAAGATTGAGGTGTCATTTTAAAGCTTAGGTTATACCGCAGTGACGAATCGTAATTCAAAAACTCATATTGTTTCGGGCTTCGCCCCCCTCGCCTTAGATTTATTTCTAGAGGGCGCTTTAAAATGTTGACCCAACTTTTATTGCAAGTTCTTTAATGTGAATTGTAATTTAACAGCTGATTACCTTCAGATGAATTTTAAAAGCCAGATAATAAACAAAAATAGATCTCTGTCACTTCATAATCAACATTCGCGTACTGTAGGTGACTTTCACTCATAATACAGAAACATACAATGCGCAGTTTGCGCACGGGCCATCTCGTTTATAGTTATTATAATAATTTATCAGATTAAACTATTGTAAAAACGCGTCTATTAATAAAATAATATTGAGAATACTTTGTTGTTTATTAATCAAAAAACTAACCATGTAAAACTTTGATTTCATAGGGTCTTAGGTATCCAAATTTTCTTCAGAATGACATGAAGTTGAAGTTTTTCGACCAATGTTAAGATGGCGTTGGAGTCAATCCAAATCCCGCCTTTCCCCCATAAGAGCAATGTTAAACGGGATGTTAAATAACTCTTTTATTTATAATCAGAAAATAATGGTTTATAGCTCTAAATAAAGGGTTCATTAAGGCGGATTTGGTTTTCGAGAGTAATTTTTTTTAACAATTTGTGTTTTTTACTAACTTGAAATAACAAAGAAAGTTTTTATTACTTTTAAAACATTTTTTACAGAATTTTATAAATTATTTACAAAGAATCGATGTCGTAAAAGGAACGGGGGATTTAATTGTGATTCAAACGCTATTTATTTTGAACCAATCGGACAAAAAATAAAGAACTTATGACAAATGCCGGGGACAAGTTTATAGCATTGCTCTTATGGGAAATAAATCCAACATGGCGGCACTCCAACGCCCTCTTAAAGACGTAGTGGACGTTTGAAATTTAAAATTATTCTCGTGGGAATAAAGATCCAAGATGGCGGTTTCTTCAGATTCTTGACGTTATTTCTTACATCGGATCGGCCGCTGTATGCGAGGGACGTTCCCCCATGTAAACTAGCCGTTGCTTCTAGCAATTAGGGCGTCATGAAATGCCGCCGGTAAAGGTCAGCCTACAAAATGTCGCTGCGTGCGGTCGTGCGGTCGTTGGTTAGGTCGCCCATGTTACGGTCATGAACAGTATTTAATTTAACTATATAAAATTTTACTAAACTTTCAGTTGAACAAAAACAAATCTCTCAAAATATTAACATGAATTAATATCCCTGGTTTTAAGACTTAGTAATATGGAAAATTATTTTCCAACAACATGTTGAATATTATCACAGATACGCCGTGTAAAGTAAAAAAAATATGTTTCATAGTTTCATTATTTTACAATTATATAAAATTGGTTTGATTTTGTCCCCTAAGACAGGTAAATGCCTATGTGTTACAGTATAACACTACGATCAACAAATAGTGTAAAAATTTAATCTATCCTTCCATTAATGTATTTTGTTATTATTTTTACTCCTTTAACTTTGTATTTTGGAAAAAATTCCACATTGGTTTTTTATCGTTTAGTTAAAAAAATAATAAAAAATATATAAAAAACGCGAAGAACAGTAGAGCAAATGACCTTCGGAAGTCTGGATTGGATTATCTTACTAGCAGAGCAACAGGTCACCGAAACGGAAATTTACGTTTGACGATAGACCAGATGCAGAGTTTAACTTTAACTAACCCAACACGTTTTAACCTGGTGCTGTTTCGAAACCAGCGTTTTTGCCGAGTACAAAGGTTTAATTAGATACATTACAAATTATGAGAAGATTGCTATAAACAAGTTTTAAAATGTCCGATGGAAATTTTTATCCTTGAGACTACGATGATGAACGTAGATAACTTTACTCACGCATTGAATCCGTGCGAAAAACTTGGTTGGATGGGCCTACTTATGGTTTATATTAAGAGTTATTTTCATTCAAAATTTCATTACTGGTCCTGGAGAATTTTTCATCCCAACATCGTAGGAAGTTTTGTTTTACAATTTAAAACACAAAAAGTTTCTCTTACTTTACCGAGACGCAAGGTCTATAGTTTCGTCACAAATGCAAATTTCTCCGTAAGTTTTCTAGTCCACCCCCATCCCCCCACTGTTAGCTGCTGTGCTCTATTATAACGACATCAGAGAGAGTGTCATTATGTATGCACAAAGGAGAAATTGATTTGCACGCGTTGCCCGAACCTGGTGTATGTAATACGGCCTCCTCAAGCTATCCAGACCTGAAATGCTTATGGCATATTTCATTTTTCGCACAGAGTAAGGTTACGCTTTTAATAATCTAAAACCAATTTAAGGTCATAGAGTTGCCTTGTATTTTGTAATTGAATAAATATTAAACTACTCCTATGAATTCAAACTTTGCTCAACTATTAGGTGTTTTAATGATCAAATGCATAAGAATTTTCACATTTGTAATCTTAACGGTTTTTAAACATGAAGATTTCCAAATTTCGAAACCTTGTGTATCCTATAGGCCTACTATAATACCAGGAGTGACTGAACGGATGTGTGTTTTACGATCTCGAAATCTAGCGGGTACATTTTACTTAAACTTTGCATTTTAGATTGTTTTGGCCCAAAAATTAGAAAAAAAACAGCCTCAACCCAAGGAAAAATCGAATTTACGAAGTTTTAACATCGAAGTTTTTAACGTTGTTCTTATGGGTTGCTATTTTGGTAACGAAATAACAAGAGGTGTACAAAAATAAAGCAACATTAATATAAAGCAGTCATTTTGAAACAGCTGTTAACTGTGAAGAGGTATAGTTGGTTGTTAGTGGATATTTAGTAGCTTTATTACCATGAATAACATAAAAGTGTTTTAAAACCAACGAACAAGACTCGGTCAACTTGGTACTATTTCATAACCTTGTCAAACATTGAAAAAAATCTGTATTTCTTACAAATAAAAGTGACATATTCAAAAAAAATTTGCGCCCTTTTTAATGAAGCTTGTTTGAAACCGCAGTTTGGTTCTCGCCTCGATCGTAAACGATTCTATTCTACCATCACTTAATCAATCTTTTGTACAGGTTATAAACTGTCGAATGCACCTGGACACACTTGTGGTCATTTAACTGTATACTATAGCTCGTTTTATAGAAAATGTCTGCCCAGTAGGATTACCCAAAGCCAAAGATTTACTGGTCGACTTTATAGCTTAATATTGTCAACAGAACGCGTCAGAACGATCACAATCCTGCCATTAGTTTATGGAAACAAAACATTTTGACCAGGCTTTCTATTTATCTCGCCTGTCGTCCGAACAGTGCATTATATCAGTCCCCTAACTTACCGGTGATTTGCAAATGCACCGAAACTCATTTAGGATTCAAGCCCATCAGTTGGTGCTCTGTTCTTAAAATTCTGCGACTATTGAAATGTTTCATTTATAATATTATTTAACCAAAAGTCTTAAATATTAAAAACACTTTAATGGGAATTGTTAACCAAAGAAATTAAAAACTTGTTGATTTTCCCTTTCTCTTTTAATTGTTTACTTAGGGAAAATTAATTTAGTTCATACCGTTACAGCAAAAAGAATGGTTTACGATACCTGCTTGTCTAGTGATCCGGAGGGGTTAGTTTTCACTACCACGGTTTCGGGTCTTTTTGACCCATTATCAAGTGATTGCAGTTACAAGTTCACATTAATCCTTCATGGTGAAGTCGTCAGTTTATTAAAATTAACAGGGAACACAACACAACACGGACACGGTACATTTAAAACGAACAAACACGAAAACCTGGCCAGTATTTAAAGCGGAAAACACGTGCGTGGGCAACGAGTGATGAGTCATGACTGCCGGCGCGTGTCTTGATGATGACGTAATCCCCCCTACCCCTGTCCATCTTTATCTCGCCTGTTATTCCTTTGGTCACCGGTGTCACACATTATATTAATTGCTTTATTGTAAATTATGTTGGATTCAAATGAAAGTTTGTCGTTTAACAAATTTTGTGGTTCCTCTTTGGACGTACGGTATATTTCAAATTCTTCTATTGTATTCATGTAATGTCCTTTTTTGCAAATGTGGAGTATCTCTAAATTTTCATTAATTCCGGTATAGTTATGTTTATTATCAATCAGGTGGTTTGCGAAAGCGGACTTGGTGGATTTCCTAGGTAAATGTTCTTTGAACCTTGTGCTGAAAGATCGGGAAGTTTGGCCAATATAAAAACTGGGACAATCATCACATTTAATTTTATAAATTCCTGTGTTGTCTGTGTTATTTTTATCTGCTCTATTTTTACTTTGTACCATGTGTGACAGTTTATTGGATGTTTTGAAAGATACTATGACGTTGTTTTTTGACATTTCCGATTTCAAGGTGTTGTTAAGCACAACTCCGTACTCAGCAGAGACAAATCTTTTTTCACTGCTTACTGAGGTTTTATCAGATTTGCTCAGGTGTTTGCGTATTAGTTTATCGATCATTGTGCTCTTATATCCGTTGGCTACTGCTATATATTTAATAATATTTACTTCTTCTTCGAAATTTGTTTTGCTGAGGGGGAGGGACATCAGTCTATGTACGAAACTATTATAAGCTGATAATTTCTGGTTGTAAGGATGGTGCGAAGTTTCATGGATGGTCTGGTCTGTTGTAGTTGGCTTTCTATAAATTTTGAAATCGAATCTATTGTTGATTTTTGTAATGGTGAGATCTAAAAAATTTATTGAATTATTTTCTTCCTCTTCCAATGTAAATTTAAGGTTTCTATGGACCGTGTTCAAGTAGGTGCCAAGTAGATTTAATTGCCTTCTGTTGCCGTTGAAGAGGACAATTGTGTCATCAACATACCGGAAATAAAAAGTTATTTTGTCTTTATGGCGATTTGAGTCAGACCAAAGATGTTCATTTTCAATTTTATTCAAGAACAGTTCAGCTAAAATGCTCGATAATGGCGAGCCCATTGCCATGCCTTCATTTTGTTTATAAAAATTACTACCAAACATAAAGTAATTTTGTTTTAGTACTGCTTTGGTTAATGTAATGAGTTCAACCTGGGCTTCATTTGTCAAAGAAGAGTGTTTGGTGAGGTTTTCTTTCAAAATATCGAGTGTTTCATCGATGGGAATGTTTGTAAACAAATTGACTATATCAAATGAGGCTAGTATGTGATGTTGGTTAATTTTCAGCTGGCCTATTTTTTCTACTAACCTCACCAAACACTCTTCTTTGACAAATGAAGCCCAGGTTGAACTCATTACATTAACCAAAGCAGTACTAAAACAAAATTACTTTATGTTTGGTAGTAATTTTTATAAACAAAATGAAGGCATGGCAATGAGCTCGCCATTATCGAGCATTTTAGCTGAACTGTTCTTGAATAAAATTGAAAATGAACATCTTTGGTCTGACTCAAATCGCCATAAAGACAAAATAACTTTTTATTTCCGGTATGTTGATGACACAATTGTCCTCTTCACAGTAGCCAACGGATATAAGAGCACAATGATCGATAAACTAATACGCAAACACCTGAGCAAATCTGATAAAACCTCAGTAAGCAGTGAAAAAAGATTTGTCTCTGCTGAGTACGGAGTTGTGCTTAACAACACCTTGAAATCGGAAATGTCAAAAAACAACGTCATAGTATCTTTCAAAACATCCAATAAACTGTCACACATGGTACAAAGTAAAAATAGAGCAGATAAAAATAACACAGACAACACAGGAATTTATAAAATTAAATGTGATGATTGTCCCAGTTTTTATATTGGCCAAACTTCCCGATCTTTCAGCACAAGGTTCAAAGAACATTTACCTAGGAAATCCACCAAGTCCGCTTTCGCAAACCACCTGATTGATAATAAACATAACTATACCGGAATTAATGAAAATTTAGAGATACTCCACATTTGCAAAAAAGGACATTACATGAATACAATAGAAGAATTTGAAATATACCGTACGTCCAAAGAGGAACCACAAAATTTGTTAAACGACAAACTTTCATTTGAATCCAACATAATTTACAATAAAGCAATTAATATAATGTGTGACACCGGTGACCAAAGGAATAACAGGCGAGATAAAGATGGACAGGGGTAGGGGGGATTACGTCATCATCAAGACACGCGCCGGCAGTCATGACTCATCACTCGTTGCCCACGCACGTGTTTTCCGCTTTAAATACTGGCCAGGTTTTCGTGTTTGTTCGTTTTAAATGTACCGTGTCCGTGTTGTGTTGTGTTCCCTGTTAATTTTAATAAACTGACGACTTCACCATGAAGGATTAATGTGAACTTGTAACTGCAATCACTTGATAATGGGTCAAAAAGACCCGAAACCGTGGTAGTGAAAACTAACCCCTCCGGATCACTAGACAAGCAGGTATCGTAAACCATTCTTTTTGCTATAAGTACGTGATCCAGTGGCTAATCCATAATGAAGCATACCGTTACAAAGAGATTCATTTACCACCTTCATTTTCTAAATATTAAAACGTTAAATGTATTTTTTAGTTCTGTAATGTTTTTCTATTCCTCTTTTTAATGAAGTTTTAATTTACTCGCTGAATTGGTAACTACTTTTCCAAGAATAGTTCAACGATTTATTCTCATTCAGTCTGAAACATCTCTCCCTTTTCTGCGAAACACTACATCTAGCTCTTTAGAGGGATCCTCCGCAAAAACAAAGAGTAATTGAAAACCCAGTTTGCTCGTTGCCAACCGGAAGTTCATCTCTCAGTTGGCAATCGTAAATTAACGCCGTTCGTCTGTGAGAAAATGGCGCTCAGTTTTGTCATTCCGACTGCTTGTTTTAGATACTGTACTTAGTTTTAATTGATAGTTTTAATGCTCTTTCAAACGTTATATTTGTCACTATCATGTAGGTTAACATTAGATCTTGTTTGCAAAGCGTTTATTTACTTTTTTCTTCAGCCTACATAAACCAAAAATACCGTATTTAAATTTATCGTTTTAACCGCATTATTAAGTTGCACAAATTGAAATGCGAAAGTCAATAAATTAAGGCTGTACATTCCAATTAGAATCCTACTTTTATATATTCTAAGTAGTTTTTCGTCCTACGTTGCACTCTTCTTTTTAATGCATTACTTAAGAGTCATCTTCACCCCTGGGCCAGTAGCCCATTGTTGCGCAGTCGGCAATGTTAACCATGCGGCTTTTATGCTAAAACATGGTCTTGTATTCCCCTGTTTCGGACGCCGTTTTTCAACCGATTTTCTTGAAACTTGGTAAGTGTTTTGTTGAATAGTAATACTATGTCGCTCATACCTCGGAATTTTGAAAATTTAACAAATATTACTTTCTGTGACGTCGCAAAGTAACTCGATTTTCCTTAGATATATTTTAAAATTTAGTAAAATTTTCAAAATTCCGAGGTATGAGCGACATAGTATAACTATTCAACTAAACACTTACCAAGTTTCAAGAAAATCGGTTGAACAACGGCGTCCGAAACAGGGGAATACAAAACCATGTTTTAGCATGAAAGCCGTAACATTACCGACTGCGCAACAATGGGCTACTGGCTCAGAGGTGAAGATGACTCTTAACGTAATGACGTGACGTGATGTACATGATAGGGAAGTGGATGGCGGAAGGCGGTGGCAGACGACAAGACCAGCTGTTACCCACTTGACACAATCAGCTGGGACCTTGCTCGCAACAGCTGATTCTCAATCTGTCTGGCACATACATGGTTTATAGAACGTCTCGTGTATTCGGCGAATATCCTTTTAATATGTCAAGGTCTGTAGAGGAAAATGCATAACTTCTTCCTAAGGTTAGCTGAATAGCTGTTTTTTGTGTTCCGGATATGAAGCGTCAAAACTAAAACGGAAGTCAAGTTACGTTTTAATATTCACCATTACACAGCTGATTAAAAAAGAGAATGTAGCAGTCTTGCCACGTGTACGATATTTATCGTAACGACACCATAGTACTCCTTTTTACATTTGGATTATTAGTTAATAACAAACCATTAGGTAGTGACCAAATTAACAATTATAAATCAATTTAAATTTTAAACCATAAATTCTACCCCAGTTTGCTTTGAAATTCCTTATTATAGTAATAGTTGAGACAAAAAATCTCCAAACGAGAACGATTGATGTTTCCTGCAGCGTTGGCAACACTTGCAGGTAACAAAGAGTAAAATGTCGGTTTTTTTAAACACTTTTTTAACCAACAAAAACTTTGTGGCGACATCCACGGATGTCTCAGAAAGTGACACAATTGCTCTTATAGCTCACCTGGCACTACAGTCATCTTGTTATTATGTCACATTCGTTTAGTTTGCACACTTCTGAGTAAAACATTGAAAGGTTGTTGAGAGTTTTTAATTGGTGATTTTTTTAAGTATGTTATCAATACCTATGAAACCATTCATACTGATTTGGGACAATTTTGAATCTTATTTTCCAAGTTGATTGAGAATGGCGAGACGCCGAAAGCGTTCCTGCAAACCGTCTTTTAAAGTGTTGCCCGAAGGACCACCAATTAACAAAACGAAGTTTACATCTGCGAATCGGCAATCCAGAAAGTAAAACACTTTGAAATGATTAAGAGCTCCTTCAAATTGTGTTAGGTGTATCTTGTGAACGTGACCCTCCATCATGATTTGACACGGGTGTCCTTTGCTTCACCTCATGGCTCCCGTAAGTTACGCCCTGTTTCGCAACCATACTCGGCTCCGCTGGCAGCCCAAGTCGTCCCTATATATCGCCCGGCGCTGCGTGCAGCGGTTGCGATCCCCCCGATATTCCAATTTATGCCCTTCCTCCCCGGTCGTGCAGACTTTCACGTGTAAAGTATAGGCTGGGCCGGAATATAAAACTCTTGTTGGTACACATGTAACGACCGTGAGTAATGTACAGTATGTGTTGCCAGATTCTGAAGCGATACTGTTAGGCCTACATATCATGACTTCTCGTTAGGTTGCGTGTGTTACAAGTTTTTTGCTTTTTATATATTGAAATTTATAGAATTTAAAGCCATCAAATAAGAAACCCTTTTAGTTATTTACATAATAATGATTTTAGTAAAATGAAAATTTCCAGATTACTGTGACCTATCTATATATTAATACGCAAGCATGTTTCATTTCCTCATTTTTTCTCAGCTCGTGTGCATCGTAGGATAAATCTGCGCATACCGTTAGAAAGGTATAGTCATGTAGATGAGCAGAATCACATTCTAATTCACATCGGACTCCAGGGATACGCTCCACAGGCTTTCAAAGTTCCAATGTTAATCTTATGGAGGAAGGAGAATTGAATTAGACAGCTGTTGTAAAACAACTGCTAGAAAAACAAGAAGAACAGATGATTTATTTAGTTCTAAAATATTTTTAAGCTTCTTATGGGTCCAGAAAAGCAGAAATTTTGATCGAATTTCGATCAGGAGGTGATATCTAGTTTAAGTTAATAATCTAATAAAGAAACTTAGTTCATTTGTCTAGTTCCAATAGTTGTTAATAAGATTGGAAAGTTGGGTTGTGTTGTTTGAAAATGTCGTGCTTACTTGTGTTAAGTGTCAAGCTCTAAAATTAATGCGTTTAAGTTAAATTAATTAAGTTAACTGATCATAAGACAGGATATTGAATTTTTTAAATTTTTGTTGTTTGAAAAGCAATAAACTACAGTAGGCTATGTGCAATTTTGCGTTTTGCAAAGTTTATACCCTTTCTCTAGGACGAATATAATGTTCTTGTGATATATTACATAAAAGAACTGCTTTAACATCAAATTATAGCATTGTAATATATATTTTTTTTATTGCCAACATTCCATTTAGTGGTCCTACTGTTTTGCGCTAGATGCAGACAAGATTACCTCGCCATTTTCGTTGAAGCCAATTCTGGAGTTAAACTTGCAATGTATTTCCCCGCCCCCGGCCACCGAATTGCGAGTTATGTTCTCCTCTCTTCTCTGCTTACCTTTCTTTACCGGCTTAGTAACTGATCAATGAAATTTTGTAGTATATTAAATGCAATTGCAATGTGGGCAATTATGGACCGATGATATTTATTTCAGGAAGTGTCACAATTTTATCTCTCATTTTAACGAATATATGCAACAATATGATTCTCCTTGTATTTCTTAATTAGTTTAATCAAACAAGGAAGATTCCATCACACCGCTGTGGATAAGTCACAGAGGTCAGTCAACCCCGTGGCCAAAGTCGTGATATACTTCCATCAAGTCGACCGCAACAATCACACAACAATTACAACTCTCCGCCGCGCCGCAGCGCTAGTATCGCTATCCCATCCGCTAGCCGCGTCTTTGAAATACATGCCTCTTGTTTCGTCATATAGTTCCCGCGTTTTCCTCGTTGTTTCCTTGATGTACTGGATTGTAGCTCGTTTAGTAGCAGACACTTATGCGATTCAATTCACTTATCGGATGGGATGTTTAATATTGCAACAAAGCGTAGAAAACTACCAGCAAAATGTTTAGTAGGGCCTGCTGTATTTACAACGTACGGAACATCTCCGCATTTCAAAACATATTCTGTGCAGGTTTTTGATCTTATTGGATTTTTGAAGAAGCATTTTAGCATATTAAGTTTTTCCACGGGTATATAAGAATATTTCAATATATTAGCAACATATGTAATAACTTTCTGAATAAAAAACCTAGAATAATTCGGGAATTCCATTGTGCTAAATTGTGCAGTGGAATAGACTAATAACAAACCTTAACTTTGTTAAAACAAAATTAATACGCCATAGCATTGTTAAAGTATTAATTAATTGCAAAACAAATTGAAACAGTTGTAAATTCCAAATTTGAAACATTTTCTTGCGAAACCATTCGATGACATAAGCAATACAGGCCGTCATTTCTTCTCTGTTTTTAAGCGATCCATTTATATCTCTATTCGAGTCACATCGCCCCATTGTTTCGCAACCCATTACATCGTTTTGTGATCTAGGAGGTCGCCTCTGGATCTAAACCGGTTGTCAGTTCTAGAATCCCAGGGAAGCCGGGGACGGCGCCGGTCGGGGCGGTTGGTAGTTTCGGTTTTAGTTTCGCTGTCCAAGTCCATTATTTAGATTTGGGTTTCGTAATATAAAACAACCTTACTAAATAACCAGCCGCGCGCCCGTGAAGGAACCCGGAGAAAAATACATTCCGATTTTACTCCCTTCATAAATGTGAGACTTTAATATAGCGCTCTTGACGGTTTTATAGGACAGTTTATTATCTATAACTAAGTTGATGATAAAGTCGACCATAGATTGTTATTCTTGAGGTATCGTCATAAATTTGGCTTGAAATATTATCTGTTTTGCTCCTAATGGAATTTCCGTATTTTATTATTTATAAATGCATTAAAATTAAAATATTAGGCCTATGTCTCGAAAAACTAACGAAAATCCTAAACTTTATTTTCTATTTGGTTGTTGTGTATAAAATGTACAGTAGTGATATAAATCAACATTTTGCAGGGCTTGTAACGGGTTATTGTTGTTATTTTTTGCTCTTGGTTATTTATCTTTTTTGGAATTTGGTTATTTTTATCATTTTTTGTATTTTGGTTATTTTTTATTTTTTTAGGGCAATTAGGTTTTTATTAATCGATTTGGACGAAGCTCGTAAAAACTAGATAAATGTTTAAAAAAGGAAAAAGTAAAAGGTGGATCGGGGAGGATTTTTTGTGTTTTTAAAATTATTTTATTATTAATCTTGCTTTAGTAGATGATTAGTTCAAAATTATCCTACATCATTTTTATTGCCTACATATTTGTAATATCCTGGTAAAAAGCCTGTTTTTAGAATTTTTAGCGACATTTTGGGTTTATTCAAGGTTATTTTTTGGTTATTTTTTCTTTCATTTTGGTTATGTTTTTCATTTTTTATTAACCTCAAGAACTGTTACAAGCCCTGATTTTGTTGCAATTGATTACAATTACAAGTAATAAGTTCTACAACCTTTATTTAAACATTTGAAAGCGATTTGTAACGTTGACATGATATTTAATCAGCAATGAACGTGTTTTTATTACAATCGCGTGTGGTTGGCTCCACTGGTCGCGTGTGGTTGGCACGCCTGTTTCCATTCACGCCGCAGTGTTGACAACGTGAGTCTGTTTCTGTGTCAGTTTGCCGCCGTTTTCCGTGCTGTGCGGAGCTGCGGTCGCGCGTGTTACAGTGCTTGTGTTGTGTGCTTGTTACTGTGTTTAGTGTGTGTTTTTTTTTTAGTTTTATACCCCCAAGTGTACCGTAAGTCAATGCAATTGAAACGAGATGAGAGCTTACAACATTTTTAACTTTTTGATTTTTTACAATGATAAATAAGAATAAATATATGTGCATAGAAAAGAGTTGCCTTACAAAGCATACTTTGTATACAACTTTTACTATATGATATGTTCATATACACACAAAACATAAATTTAATTTTTTGTGCTACAGCAACAAGAATCAGGCATACCGTAGTCATATTTTTTTATCTATATAGCCTACAGTATTACGTTTAAACATATATCAGTGTCACCTTGGTATTCCTCGTACTGTATACGGCTTGGATCATTTTAGGGGTGTTTTGATCAGTGTAATTTATTTTTTAATTTATAATTACCGTAAATAAATATATAGGCTACCTATATAGTCTATATATTTTGCGCTGTAACTTTTCATAAATAACCAAACGATTAATTGATTCGTGAAAACTAAAAGTGCAACCATAAATGCATGCAAAATTACGGTTTTTGTGAGCTACCTAAGTCTAAACTGCGGTATAACATTGTTGATAAAACAGTGTTATTGGAGTGAAATTGTATTACATTTATCCAATGTTTTTGCCGTGTCGAGGATAAACAATTATAGATAATAACCCATGGAAAATCAATAGCAACTTGGTAACTTCTGGCAACACATTTAACATAATTATTATTGTACTGTACGCGATTTTAACTAGTATTTTATGATGTAATATTAGCACGATGTTTATGCAGATACGGATACACAAAATGGATCGCAACTACTGAAAAAGAAGAAAATGTGAAGTTTTTCGTATTGTGTATTTCTTTATATAATTTTCTTTGGGAATAAAATTTAAAATATCGCAGTAAGCATCGTTTTCGTCTATGTGTATGTATTCGTCTATGTAAACGAACTAGGGTAAAATATGTAGGCTGCTGGTATTTCTCGTTATTATGACACGACTACCAATCAAAATAGCCTATACCCAAGTCTGTTAGTGTAATAATTGCTCAATAAGGCTATATACTTACCAAAAAGACCTACCAAAACTTTTCAACGTGTTGCTCTCATTTCGAAATGGTTCTTTTCTTCGTTCTAGGATACAGAATCGAAAGCTTTCGGAAACACCCTACATATGATGATGGGGCCCGTATATCGGCGCGGGAGGGATGGTTTTTTTTAATTTAAGGCCCAAGGCTAGCCGGTGGATCCCTCCGCTCGGGGTCGGATTCAGAGGGCGGGGGAGGTTTTTGTGGCACCCCCACCTGTGGAGCGGCGGCGCAGCGTTCCGATGAAAACCTTCAAATAACGTCTTGAAAACGCGAAATATAAGTTCAAAATTCAAATTCTTGGCAGTACAACCTACTTGTACTCTGTACTGTTTTCCGAAACTAGAAATTAATCGGTCCTTAGTATATATAATGTTTTTTTGTTTTATTATATTATAGTAATTGAACATGAGTACCCTTTTCATAATTATGTTTATAATGTATTGTTCTAATAGTTTTTTCGGTTTGAATAGAAATAATCACTGGGGTTAAGACGCTATGAGATGATTCTAACTTGCAGGTTACATTTTGTGTAGCGTGGGGTATCCAGTTTTATAAATACCTACTTCAAAATAAAACGTTATTTTAACTAAAAAAAATAATAATAATAAAGAAAACATTTGAAAAACGCGATACGTTTTGGCGTTGAATTGTTTAGGTTAGAAGCAGAAAACTTCATTATTTATTTTGTCAGCGTATATGAAAGTAATAACTTGTAGTGATTGATCGAAACGGATTTAGGATATTATCACTAAGAAGAGAAGTTAAACTCCTCTTTGGCAATATTTTTGTTTATTTAAAATTAAAAACTTTCAATCTCTCAAGTGGATTAACGTAATCCAGTCATAAAAGCTCATCCAGTCTTCGAATCTTATCCAGTTCAAATAAATATTTTAAGTTGATCTTGTTATTCTTTCAAAACGATAGTTAATTTGGTACTGTGCCATTTATGTTAAATTCATAAAGAATGAACTCGTCAAAGACTGACAATTTACTGATGTATGTTTAGAAAAATGATGTTTTCTATACATTCCGTAAATAGTCAATGGAAAATAAATTCTAATTGTCAATCAGAACGTGACAGGTGATGGATGATACGTCACAACAGAGGTGTGAAGGATCAGTTATATCTCCGTGTTCTACTGCAGGGCTGTGGCTGTGGCTGTAAACATGACGGCGAGTTTTGTGTTTTACTACCGGCTTTACCGAGAACCGATGAACCACTTCCCAGAACCCGTGAGGCACTCCCACTCCTGCCCATCGATGTATTGCTAACTCCTTTTCGGGAACTCATACTTTTTATTAAAAGGGCGTTGGAGTGCCGCCACCCGCCATGTTGGATTTATTTCCCATAAGAGCAATGCTAAACTTGTCCCCGGCATTTGTCATATAATTTCTTTACTTTTTGTCCGATTGGTTCAGAATAAATAGTGTTTGAATCACAATTAAATTCCCCGTTCCTTTTGCAATATCGATTCTTTGTAAATAATTTATAAAATTCTGTAGAAAATGTTTTAAAAGTAGCAAAAAACTTGCTTTCAAGTTTTCAAGTTAGTAAAAAACACAAATTTTTATAAAAAACTCCTCTCGCAAACCAAATTTGCCTTGATAAACCCTTTATTTGGAGCTATAAAACATTATTTTCTGATTATAAATAAAAGAGTTATTTGGCATCCCGTTTAACATTGCTCTTATGGGGGAAAGGCGGAATTTGGATTTTCCTCTTAATTCCTCTTAAGAGGGCGTTGGAGTCAATATTCTGAACCAATCGGACAAAAAATAAAGAAATTATATGGCAAATGCCGGGGACAAGTTGCTCTTATGGGAAATAAATCCAACATGGCGGCACTCCAACGCCCTCTTAAAGTTGTACTCGTGTACGGCATGTCATAGCAAATCCTATACATGTTCGCCCCCTTGCTTCAAAACAATCAAGTGTTTTCCTTACTTAGTAAGCTAATTGCAGAACTAATTTACGGTATAAATCATACAGGTAGACAGATTGGGCCATCTTGTTGTCTTGTGGCGTGAGCTGCAAGAGATTACCTAAAGTCACGCTATGTCTTTATATTTGCTAAGTATTCCGACTTGGTTGAATCGGCTTTCAAGATTAAAACTCTTACGTGGTTATCATTAATGTTCCAAAATATTTTCCTCAACTTTATCTCTTACGGCACCTACTTTTAATGTTTACAATTCATATCAGCTAATTAGTTTGTTAGATACAAATTCGTTAGTCTGTATACTGTATTCTGTATTTCATTTTAGTACTATTGTTTTTTTTCTTTAAAACAATGCACACTGTAGGTCTTTCCCCATAAACCGCAGTCCGCTGTGCACCTGTCTACGAGCCACTTGTGCACGTGCAAGTACTAACTGTAGTGCAGATGTGCAATGTGCAACTGTGCTGTGACGTCACCTTTGGTCATCTTGCCTTTTTCGCATCCGCCGCAGTGTAGACCTTTTACGTGGGCATGCTATTATATATAAGGCCAGGTTAAGTCACGTTCCTCTTGTGTATGTAGCGCGAGTTGCATTGTTCATTTTTTTAGTACGTACACAAAATTAATTTAGAACACAATTTTGTCTACATTTAGCAAGTTTTAATGGTCTGTATTGAACGAGGAATGAGAGGGTAATCCCGCTTGTGAAGTACATGCGTTTTCATTGCAAAAAATTTTGATATTTTGAGGTGTAGTCTCGGCAGTAAATTCTGGTTATAACCGGATTTTGTGTGACAGTTAAAAAAAATCAAGTTCGGGAGCTCGGGCTTGCGCGTGCAGCGGCGTAAAGATAACTGCGAGCTAAATATCGGAGGGAAAAACTGCCGCCGAACTATTCGGGTTCGAGAGTCATGGTTTGGGTTGTCCGGGCGTGAAAGATAATAGCGGGGTTGAGAGTCCAAGTTGTAGCGCAAATAAGATAATCTCTAGCATGAATAGCGCGATTTTCGGCGGCAACCGCATCCATTTTTGATCGCATCCATCCAGTTTTGATCTGGAAATCTCGTAAACGGGATTGAGATCTCGGAGTCTGTGGCTCCCGCACGGTACATGTATCGTACACCCCGGTGTAGTCCCATGGACATCCACGGCGCCGGTGCTCCACGGTGGCCCAGTGACCCGTTTGTCCGCGGCCGCCCGGTACCGTGTCGTGTGACAGGGCAGGGCCCCCACACTTGGAGCGTTTTCAACTCGCAACGAGACAACGCGCCCAGCGATTCCTACACTACCGGAGCGATATCACGCGCTTTTATGCTCTCTCAATTGCTTTAAACTTATAGTTTTCACATAATTCTTTGTTAATTCAATCCGGTCAATGTACAGATATAAAATTTGTGTCTTTACGCAGACTTAAGTGTCATCTTCACCTTTGGGCCAGTAGCCCATTGTTGCGCAGTCGGCAATGTTAACCATACGGCTATTATCTAAAACATGGTAATTTATATTCCCCTGTTTCGGACGCCGTTTTTCAACCGATTTTCTGTAAACTTGGTAAGTGTTTAGTTGAATAGTTATTTTAGGCCCCTCATACCTCGAAATTTTGAAAATGTAACAAATAATCTGAGTAAATTATGGTCCGTCGGGCAACACTGTGAAGGTTTTGTGCAGGAGCGCTTTCGTCGTCTCGACATTCTCAACTGCAACTCCTAGTTCCTCAACTAGTTGCAGTTGAGATTGTCGAGACGACGAAAGCGCTCCTGCACAAAACCTTCACAGTGTTGCCCGACGGACCATAATTCACTCAGATTATGTGACTTCGGCACACGGACACCACCATCCTCGTTGAGTTTGTCAATGTAACAAATATTACTAAGGAAATTGAATTACTTTGCAACGTCACAGAGATTATTATTTGTTAAATTTTCAAAATTTTGAGGTATGAGGGGCATAATATAACTATTGAACTATACACTTACCAAGTTTAAAGAAAATCTGTTTAAAAACGGCGTCCGAAACAGGGGAATAAAATTCCATGTTTTTCATTGAAAGCCGTATGGTTAACATTGCCGACTGCGCAACAATGGGCTACTGGCCCAGGGGCGAAGATGACTCTTAATATAATCTTTTTCACGTTTTTGTTAGTTGCAGGTTAAAATGTTTCACCAACCCTAAATATTTACGTTGTAAATTTAAAAAATATTATCAATTACACGAATAAAACTTATATCCACTTATATCAATTAAGGCTATATCCACGAAAGCTTTACATTCACAGCCGTAGGCGATCTTATAGTTTTGAAAAAGAAAATAAGTCTCTTACCATGAAAAACGGTGGCTAATGATTCGTTGATTGTTATTTTGTAAAATGCTTTCTAAAGCTAAAGCACTATTTAGCGTATGATTTATCTTCCAGAGATATAAAAAGTCTTGTATATTACTTTTTCCAAAATTTAATTTTCCAAAACAAATATGATTAATTGCATGAATCAGTTATGGTGTAATGTAATGTTTAAAATGAATATAGTTTATAAATAATGGGAAACTTGTTTAAAACAAACTTGTTGGATTAATTTAACTGTCAACCAACACTAATTATATAGAAACAGTAAACGTGACAGGTAAAAAGAGTGCTTGAAACTGTCCTTCATAAGTTTGTTTCATATTTGTCTCAAAATTATGAAATATTTAAAATTAACATTTTTAGTTTTGATAACCAATCCTAGGATTATTGTTTTTCAGTACTGAATTTTAAAACACATAAGAATTTAATCGTGATATTAATTTGTATTAGTTTGCTATTGAGTGTAATTGTCTTCATCGTGAACAAATTTCATTTCATACGAATTTTTTACATATATTCCACTTATAGTTTCTTCGCAACTACAGTAGATATAAAGAGTCATCTTCACCCCTGGGCCAGCAGCCCATTGTTGCGCAGTCGGCAATGTTAACCATACGGCTTTTATGCTAAAACATGGTCTTGTGTTCCCCTGTTTCGGACGCCGTTTTTCAACCGATTTTCTTGAAAGTTGGTAAGTGTTTAGTTGAATAGTTATACATAGGTTTCTCATACCTCGAAATTTTGATAATTTAACAAATATTACTTTCTGTGACGTCGCAAAGTAACTTGATTTTCCTTAGTAATATTTCAAAATTTAGTAAAATTTTCAAACTTTCGAAGTATGAGAAACCTAATTTAACTCAAATATTCAACTAAACACTTACCAAGTTTCAAGAAAATCGGTTGAAAAACGGCGTCCTAAACAGGGGAATACAAGACCATGTTTTAGCATAAAAGCCGTATGATTAACATTGCCGACTGCGCAACAATGGGCTACTGGCCCAGGGGTGAAGATGACTCTTAATAGTGTTGATATTCCGTAGCGAAATGAAGCGGTTGTGAGCTGGTTAAACTGGGGGTTATCGAAAACTAAACTCCATTACACTGTTGTCAACAAGGGCCAATAACCCCATCCATACACTGTAGAGCTCCCATTGTCACAATACACCGCACTAAACCCTACGATACGACCGCGACGGTTTCTCATGAAGAAGGTAATAACCCAAGCAAGTTGCTTTCCGCTGTATTGATCTTTTCATCTTTTATTACAAGTTTATAGCCCTGTTTTCGGTCGCTTTCCCGTACCGGATTTGGAGATACAATGACGAAAAATAGTTTACGAAATGTTCTTATTTGGCGTTTATTAGAAGTATTTTCTTATATCATAAACTATAGGTAAGACTGGTTTTGGTTCTAGTATCAGTACCTGGGGGCCGAGCATTTGCTCGGTAAAATCAAACAGCAATATTTTTTATAGTCAATAACCCAATGTAATTAGTTAGACTAGTTTTGTGTCCATTAGTATCATAACTCAAGTCGAACTGACACCTGTTTCTATAACAATATTATGTACCGTGGTTTGACATTTATTATGATTAATTAATGGTTGTTGCATAATGGCTCCTGCTTGAAAAACAACAATGCTGTTGAATCATCCACATTTGTAGAACTGTTTGACGTCAAGTTATAATTTATTACTGTGATGCCATTCCCGGCCTGTAAATCATACTTGGTCGAGTTTCTAAAATAAAATATGATATCAATAAGGTTCAATTCGATATAAATCTGCTTAGTAAAAAAATTAAGTTTAAATGACAGTTTGCGAATCGATTTAAACTCGTCTTCATGTTTCCACATGAAAATAGCGCGCCTTGTCAAAAATAGCCTCATGATAAAAGTTAAAACAATTGATATCGTTAGAAAAAGACGATCGATTGCTCGTTAGTTACCGTAACAAACTGTAGTGACGTCAAACTTCACACCTTGTTAAAACTGATGTATTTTGATAATCGGAGATGTCTTTCGCCAAGTACGACATTTTCTCTCAAACCTTTTCTCAGGTTGTAGGTAGAAGGTGAAACAAGTGATCCGGTAAATTCAAACTGTGATTTGTTTCCGTCGTAATCAGCTCAGTAAATATCGCGAGGTACTGTTGTTGACATTGCTCTGAATTCATTACGAGTATAAATGTTTTTCATCACAAACCATATCTATACTTATTTAATATGCTAGGGCCTAATTGGATTTTTGTGAAGAGAACTTCTACAAATTTCAACCGATTTTCAAGTTTTTGGCATTTTTTGATAGGGCTTGTAGTTGTTTCCGAAAAAAATGATGAAAATCGGACTTAAAATAAGGTTTCTATACACAAATTAAATTTGAAATTTTCCCATTACAATAACATTGGGATTGGGTTAAGTATTTTAAACATTTGTTAACCTACAGCTGTAGCTTTTGGTGATTACTGATATTCACAATATTGGATTGGTCGGATGTCATTGATTTAGAACTAAATGTAATTTTTGTACTATAAAAATAAATTGCTTGATTTCGAGCGACAAGTACACTAATTTAAGTTATTCTTTTAGTTTAGTGAATAACAAGTCATTGTGAACCTTATTCGATCCAAAAATAACCTATTTGCAACAATTATAGAGTCGTTATTGTTGCCAATTGCTATACTGTTTCATTACAGATATGTTTAATCAATTGCCATGTTACTCTATAAAATGCTACGAGAAAATTCATAACCGTAATTTTAATTTCAGTTGGGTCTTGACAGCCTGAAAGCAAAACAGTCTAAACTGTTGAGTTTCATTAAAACAAATAATCATGGTTGACTTGACCTGATTATAAAATATGTTTGCAAATGTTAATATAGTAGATTTACTTTTTTAATTTAAATATGCGTAAAACTCTTTTTAGGGCGTCTATAAGGTTAATTAGTAAATCTTTCTACATTTTTTCATATCCATTAAAATGTATATACATAGGTATTGAGCAAAGATATGCTGCAAAAAGTGTTTATGTTGGTCCCATTCCTGAGTTGTAATCATAAAAACTCGTACGACACAGTTGGATTGGCGCAAAACCAGATCTTGTGATCGGTGTGAAAGAAGCACAGTTGCAATTTACTCCTCTATGGGCAACACTTATAAATCTTTCATTTGTCGTTTTTATATGGCTTGCGGTCGGTTTTTCATCAAGGTCTTTTCTTTCTTTTGTCTTTTTACAATCAACCCCGTTACCTTTCTGTGTGTTCTGAATTGTATTATTACGTCACAAAAAACATTAGGAAAAATAAAGAAAAAAGTTCTATTAGTGAACTTAAGTATGTACGAGAGGGACAATTGTTCGATCAGTCTAGTAGTTTTTATAATTTATTTTCCCCCTAAACTCCGGATTTTCAAAAGATTTGAGTTAAACCACAGTGTTTATGTGGAAAGTATTAATACAGTATGTATTTCTGCAGGATGCTTCAAGAGTAAATTCTACGCACGTGAATTATTCTGTTAAAGACATTGTTAAATTTCTCATCAATTTATCCAGATACACAATCGTAAAATCAATAAAACAAGTATCATTTTTCATTTAATAACAGAAAATGAAAATCATAGGAAACAACAATAAACGTTGCTTACAAAAGGAACTCAAATTACTATGTCAATTAAGGAAAAGTATATTTCAAAACAGAATAAACCACTTAATATATAGAAGGCAAAAGTGATTAGTTTTGCACGGAGAGAATATAGATGAGCGGCAGTACGACCTGAACTATGTGGGGAACGCCATGATAAAACTGCGAATATCATGAATATCATCCTTCCAAACAAAGGAGTTTTGCTCGGTTCTTGTATATGATACATATTTTTATAATAGTTTACAGTTACTGTAAAAAGTAAACATTTTGATTTGTTGGTATGATCCATGTTTTTATATAATATAGATCTATATGGCCACATAGTAATGAATAAAATTTGAGACAGTAGATCAGAGTTCCTCGATTTGCTTCTAAAGAATGAATCGACTTTGCAACATTTGAAATTTCAAGCAAAAAATATAAGTAAAAATATTAAAACAAAGCTGTTATGGAACATAAATTATACAGAATGCGATGTAAAATGAGCTATGACCCACTCCACTACCGGGTTACTGGACAAAGAGGCAAACCCACCCGCAAACAATAACAGGACAAAACGGTAAATCAGAACAAAAAAGGACTGCCACACCTGGTTACGTCACTCCAGTTGCGGAGGTGGTTTACACAGACAGTAAACATTGGCGGTGGACACTAGGATAACGTAGAGTCGTGTGTTACCAGGAATGCCACACTGCAGCTCACTGTAACCATTGGAGAGGAGCTTTGCACACAAACATGGATAATGGAAGCGCATGGGATACCTGGCTACTACAACAGAGTAAGCCAGCGTACACACCAGCTGGATGGTCCGACGAACGTTGCTCATTTCTAGATTTGATTTTCATCGGGCAGAACTTTGTCCGCCGATTTTGGCCCGATGTTGCATACACACGACAGTTTTTACCGAATATTGCTCATTCGGGCCAATTTCGCCGAGCCGGGCTCGTAGTTGGGTAGGCCGCTTAAAATCTGAGAAAACTTGAAAAACTAGAATAGAGGTGGCAGGGATTGAATTGCAGCTCTTGATACACAGTTAATACGAGTAATTTTATGATGACTAAGATTTAAGGATCCAGGTGCAGAAAAGTCAAGAAAGCGTCCTGATGCTAGTCCCCAAATCCGACGTAATTGACAACAGTAAGGTCCAATGGATGAATGTTTCCTTTGACAATATTAATTAACTGACCAGCCAGTCGAGTAACGATATTGCGAATATATCGATCGGGTTCTGCAGAACTTTAAGTGACCTCTACGACCGACGCGGGGCGTAGATTAAATGATATACCGCTACAGTTGATTATTTGCGGGGGCTACATCACAGAGGATATTACGTAGTCTGCGTCTCGCCATAATGTTACACCAGTAAATGTTCCACTTGACCATGTGACCTCTGTGTCGGTCTGACGACGAAACGGTCGACTGTGGCGATAAGGATATCGGCAAATATTTTTCCAACTGACGCAGTCCAAAGCAAACTTTGCATCCATGTAGTGGCGGTGACAGTCTATTTATCTGGTTGTTCACCCTAGGAGAAAGTCGATACTTCGATGAAAGCCTAATACATAACATGGGACACTCGTGAATTAATGTCTTGGTCCGTAAACTGAACCAATACGCAATACAAATTCGTTACTAAATACCGGTACACTTGGTTGAAAACTATAATTTACTAATAAACTGTAGTATTTCCGGTATTACAAAACGATACATCCATAAACTAATTTACTAGTAGCTTTAGATACTATAGTTTACTAGTTTCCTATAAAATTAGGTCTGAAACCTTTAAAAACAGATTTGAACTATATATTGTTAAAGTTTCTTTGGTATCGAATTGTCATATAATGAAAACTAAAAAACTTAAGTTATTAATGTAACTGAAAAGTTACAACAATTTCTCATTTATTTGTTATCCTCCTTTGCAGTTCCTTTTACTCGAGTGACATTGAGCAATCACGATTTGCATGCGTATTTATCAAGATCACAACTACAGACGCTTTGTCTGTACCGATGTTTGAAAGTAAGTGTTTAACCTACTTTAAACCCGAAACACCAACCACCTCGAAATAATCACAAACTATACTCATCAGGAAATAAAACCTGAACAATTTGCCTAGATGGTGGCGATCCCAGCGAACCGATAGGTATAAATCTCGCTAATCACTTGCACGTCCTCGCGTTCACAGAGAGCGGACGGTGGCCGCCGCTATAAACAACAATCCCCTTATACGGAAGGCCAATTTGCGCGCCGCTGTTTACGATCGACACTCTGTGTATTTATCTGTGATACTGCGATACCCTGGATGTCGCGGACCGGCGATTTATCGGACATTCTGTATACGGCCGGTACATGCTGGAGAGACCGGCGCGCCGGTTATGGCAAGTTTACACTTGATGATTGTAGGAAGTATTTGTTCATGATATGCGAGGGGGCATGTTTTTGTCTAAAAAGAGCATTTGCATTTTGAAATGGTTCAAAACTCTAGAATTGTGTAGACACCCCCAAACCCCGTAATCTTTAGATTCAAATTCAAGTCCAAAACGCTAATCGTAATTACAAAATAAATTTCAATGTCGTTATTAGAAATGTCAATGTTCCCAAAGTTGTAATAACTTTAAGGATAATATGTGGTGCAAATAATCTTTGTATCAAAGCTACTAATTTCAAACAAGACTTTGAGGAGGGAGTGTGACAGGTAATTTAAATACATGAGTAAGTACCGGGATAACCGAGCCTTGCTCTTTGGTTTTAATTAATTTTTTATAGTATCACGGTAATCATATTTTTTAGTTATCGCCAATGATACCTTAAACAGATGAGAGCTGTTTCAAACCAATGCTTGAAAATGGCAATTTTTACCTCTCATTGTTATTTCGTTGCCTTGATAGCAAACCATAAGACAAATAAATGTGGAAAATTATATTTTTAAATTTAATTTCAGGCAAAATTTGTTTTTTTCCTGAGGTTGAGGAGGTTTCTAAACTTATTTTTGGGCCAAAAACTCTTCCATACAGTTAAAGGATCAATCTACCCGCTAGATTTCAAGATCGATGAAAATACATTGCTTCAGACAGTGCATGTTCGTATTAGTATAGGATATACATACTTAGTTTGCCGAGACAAGGAAGCGATATAAAATGTTGCAAACCAATTGTGTGATAATTCAGCCACTATCAAGGTACGGTATGGTGGCGACGGGATCGTTGTAATATCCTCTGAGGGCATTAGACTAGTTTCTCGAGTCCCTAACTTCATCCATCACCTAGACGGCTGGCTCATCACAATTTAAAAGTATGAACTTGTTTAGGTAGGATCCATTAATAAATGGGAGACATAGATACACATCTAGTAATCGTTACTAAATACTTAAAAAAACATTCCCAGGTTAAAAATCAAATATTAAAACAATTGACTATCTGTTTACGTGTACCTTAATCATCCTCAATCCTACAAGTAACTTTAAGGTTAGCCGAGCTTTAAACACCCTTGAGTCATTTAAAAAAAGTCAAAATTTATTGAATTAGTAAGCCTATTTATGAAAAAAGTAAGTGTAATATGAATATTTCGTCGGTTATAACCACTCGCGTAACGCAAAATGCTGACTACAAATAATGGAAACAGACTGTACTAAACTTATTTCACATCATCCTTTCAGCCGAACTATGAATATCCCGTGTTATATTCATAATTCTCTGATGATAACCCAAGCCATGGCTGAGGGCGGTTCGTTTCGCTTTACCAGATATTGTTGTCGTTGTCCGCGAGCGGCATTGTACACAGACACAATGCCGCCTCATTGATAATTACGTTTCTTTGTCGTTCGTCACATCGTTATAACGTCACAATGCTCGCATCTCACTCCCATACAATCGGCAACTGTTTATATAACTACACTAATGTTATTAGCGGGGCATTCGAGTGGATAAACTTTCTTCGGCGATTCAATATTTTGACCGGATTATGTTAAACCCCATTAAGTTTTTGCACTCACTTTTTTTATTGGCGAGGTCAAATAAAGGGTTCTAACGTTCAGTAGCGCAGTCCGGACATGTGAGAAACAATGATTTTTTCACTGGGCGAGGCCTTAAGCGTCATCTTTACCTTTGGGCTCTTAGCGTAGTCAACCTTCACATTTTATAAATGCATTACGTATGGAAAGGCTCTTAAATGTCAACATAAGGGTTATCTCTACTTGAGTGCTATATTTTTAATTTCCTACTTCATACATATTGTCAGTAAAATCGCGTGAGAACGGTAAAACATAAACTATCAGCAAAAATATTCATAGGATTCATTCTTTAGGATTCTTTAGGATTTCTTTAACATTTCTTTAGGATCCCTAAGAATAGCCTTTGCCGGGAGTCTTTTTTAATACATACATTATTTATGCGCGCCTGTAATTTGTAAAAAAAACTACTGTACCATGTTTCGCCCGAAATCCCTAGGTTGACTACGCTAAGAGCCCAAAGGTAAAGATGACGCTTAAGGCCTCGCCCAGTGAAAAAATCATTCTTTTCACATGTCCTTACTGCGCTACTGTACGTTACCTATTTAATACAGATAAAACAGTAATGTTTATATCCAAAAATATAAAACCAGCAATATTTTTATTAAGATTGTAGGTCTACACTAAGGCCATCAATTAACAGGAAGTCAATTAGTAATTTATAATTCTGAGCATTTTCCACTTATACCCAATAATTAACTACGATTTTAAAATTATTTACTCCAAGACAGTTTGTTAACCCGGTTTAAATTTTAAAATAATTTTTTATCTTCGTAAAAGACTGTAAATAGCGATTTCGTATAGATAAAATGTCAATTGTAAAGCAAGAGCGGCTGTCCGGACCATTTCAGTTCCACAAAAGAGTTATGTTTCGCGGAGCTACATTACCGGCAATTTACATATGTAATGAAGAGGGAGCCCCTAGCGGCATTTATAACTGTGTTATAGGAGAAAGGTTAAAGTGCGTTTGTCTGTTAATGTACCGTGATGTTATCTTTGTAGAGGGAGATTTCTTATCTTAAAACCATCAAGCAGTGATATGTGAGAGTGATCAGAATCCAATTGAATCATCCATTTCCAACTTAAAACGTTAGAAAATGCTTTATCCTGTGTCTGCCTAAGAAAGTAATGGTTTTCGCTCTCTATACACCTCGGAAAACTGGCGATTTTCTTATTCACTTTACTTTGATCGCTCCAATGTTTAAAATTCAGAACGCAAAACAGCCAGTATGCATTAGGCAGCAAGGTATAACGTTGTTTAAGTAAGAATTATTTTTGCAACACTGGATTCAAACATTTGACCTACTGTCCTTTTCAATCGGGATACGACATAAACATACCCGACAAACCAGCTTAAGTTGAGATTGTGTGCAATTATATTAGGCCCCTCATATCTCGAAATCTTGAAATTTTAACGAATATTCTCTGTGCCGATGCAAAGTAACTCGATTTTCCTTTGTAATATTCGTTAAATTTTCAAAACTTCGAGGTATGAAGGGCCTAATATAACTATTCAACTTACCAATTTTAAAGAAAATCAGTTGAAAAACGGCTTCCGAAACAGGGGAATAAAATACCATGTTTTGCATTAAAAGCCGTATGGTTAACATTGCCGACTGCGCAACAATGGGCTACCATCCCAAAGGTGAAGATGACTCTTAAATCTCTACCTAAAAATCCAATAAATTTTTAACTGACCTTAGGAAATGCATTATATAGGTTATCATAAATAGTAAAGATTTATACTTATAATAATCAATATTCAATATAGTCATAGGAAGAAATTAATGTGCAACTCGTGTACAAAGTGCCTTTACTGCACTCGCCTATGGCACTTTGCGCACTTGTTGCTTAAAAATCTACTACCTTGGTACTTTCCACACGAGGCTGTACGAACACTTGTCGCTGACGTGTGCAGAGCTTTTATCTGGTCGGCGGCTGGCGTCTGTCACTATCCCATTACAGTTGGTAGATCCAGAGTGTCGATCCCCCGCCCTGGGCGTGGCTGCGGCCGATGATGAAACTACGACCGGGTTGGCAACGGCGCGGCGTCCGAAGTGACAACTGGAACAGTTACAGGACCTAAGCGAGAGATATAGGGCGATTCGGTTTCAAGCTTTTAAGAGTTCGTGAAAGATATAACAAACTCCAAAAGAATGTAATGCTCTTCGTGTAGGGGCCGTCCATAAATTACGTCATCTTGAAATGAGGGGGGGGGGCGTCCAGATTGAAAATGACGGTAGGGTGATGTGCAAGGGGGGGGGGGTCGGCTTTGATATGACATATTAAAAAATGATGTTTCATATCAAATTTGACAGTAAAACAATGATAAATTCGTACACAATTCAACTATAAGAAAATACATTATACTACTTGTTGTTTTATAGTTTATTTTAGTTTATTTTTCCATCGAGAAAGTAATTTTTCTTTATTTCTTGACGAAAAAAACATTATTTTTTACTTAAAACGAAGGTTTGTTAAAAATGGTGTCATTTTCTAAGAGGGGTGGGGGTTAGACAAACTATGATGGTAGGATGATTTTAGGGGGGGGGGTCAAAACATGGGCAAAAAAAGCAATGACGTAATTTATGGACGGCCTCTGTATTACACTTTTAAGTCCTCTTCCGAGACAGTTAATCTCATTAACCTTTTCAATCATTGTAATCTTATCAAGTTTATTCTTCTTAACCTTCCTCTCACAAAGACAAATTGTTTTCCTACTCGATGCCGGCGACCTTTCCGTCAGAATGTTTATCCTGTAATGTTATCCTATCAGAATGTAATGTTGTCGTGTCAGGTTGTGACCAGTGACAAACTCTCCTAAACTTGTGTAAATATTTTACTCCCGAAATTTCTATATTTAGGCGCTTATTTAAAGACGATCAGTAATGCTTGAATCGTATTGCAAGAATCCCGTTATTCTTGGATGTTGGGAAAGTATCAGTAAAATTGGCTTTCAATCGCAATTTGTTTTTATAAAATAGATAACCAGTTTTAATTCAAGTGTTAATCCAAAAACTGGTCTACAAGCAAGTTGTTCGCTATGCCCACTTGACTCACCGTAAATCTTAGTATATTCAGTTATTTGTTTAACTAAATAACATCTTCTCGTAAGTGAAACGATTCTCCATATCAATAATGTAGGCGATGTGAACTTTTAAAATGGAATAGGGTGAAAATATGATGTATCTTAAAAACAAAAATAAGCCTATGTTTATCTTGTTTTATTTAAAAAATTTTCTTTATCTCTGCTAAATTTTAGTTTCAGTGGTTTTCGCGCGATGGAATCACAATAAACTCAAACATCCAAATTTTCTTGTTTGTAATATGAATATAATTATTTAGTGATCGTCTCTTGATTTTGAATAAATTACTTTAGTTAAGGTACGATTACAGGTACAGTACTTCATTTTTTATTCGTCTCTCAGGTTGTCGTCTGGCAACCTCGTTTTTAGGTTGCCCAGGGCCCGTGATGTGATTCACGGTGTACCCCGCCTTATAAAGGCTAATCTATGCACAACGCCGGACTATGGCCACCTTTTGTGCCATTAATGGCTCCTGCCTCACCTTCCTTTGTCTGAACCTATCTTCGCAGCGTTATGGCCCTGTATTACAAGTTTATTACTCCAGTGGATTTTCCATTATATATGGTTAATTTTCGAGGTAATAAACGTTGGCCTCTCTTGCACAATCTAGTTTTATTTTTACAACTAAAATAAGGTATAAGAAGACATAATGAAATTAAAATCACAACTTTGACTTTCCTGAGGTCAAACCTTACCTGATGAACTTAAGTTAATAGACTCTTTACCTATTTCTCCCCTAAACTTCTAACCAACGTTAACTTCTCTCTATCCATGTAATGGCGTTGGTTATTACACTTTGGAAGTCAATCTGGTCTTAACTTTACCTTGTCTAAAAGTTTGCAGGTGTTTAATATTATTGGCTTGTTTCATAGTTCAATTTTTTATTTTCTATATACTCGGGAAATTTATCGTGTGCTCACTTTTCATGTAAAAATTAAGCTATAACAAAAAAATTCTGTAACAACAGCACTAAGAACAGCAAATGGAAAAGACATTACTTAAACTACCTTTAGAAGTATCGTCTGTACTATAACATTGTTATCATTTCTGTACTGTGTCGGCATTTAAATGTTTACCTACTAAATTAATAGACCGATCATTTCGACTCATTCAAATTAACCTCCATTACCGCTATTCAACAGTTTAGTCGTTGCATGACTAAACAACTTTTTACCGCGAGCCGGTCGCCCCCCTCCCTCCCCCCAATCTCATGTTAAGTCATCATTAGGTCACAACAGGCGGGTTGTGATAGTGACATAACAATTAGGCCGACAGCCTGACTCGAGGTAGAGAGAAACATTTGGGCGATTCATTGCGCCGCGAATGACGCCGTAAACCCGAACCGCCCAAAAGCAGACACGGGAGAGGCGGCCTCCCTGGCGTCTCTTCGACCTCCCGGGGAAATCACGATTTATGTACCCGTTATGGCCCAAGTTCACCGGAAGCGCCGCGCCGCCAAGCGGTTTAATGGTGCATTATTAAGGGGTCGTTAAGTTTCACGCCTTTACCGTATTTTTTCTGGAGGTAAATTTTAATTGGAAAATATTCCCTCTTCGAAGTTTTACTTTTAGACACATTATGAAAGGGCCCAAATTTTAAAATTAAGTGACGAGAATCGAAAAGATCGATTACGTATTCGATAAGAAAAAATAACATATACAAAAAAAAATCCTAATGTCTCCGTATTCCCCCTATATTTTTCTCTTCCTCTAAATAAGTCATTCAGGTTTAAATAATAAAACGTCTTCCAACACTACTCGATATATTTACACTTATACTGTAATTGTTTACAAGACGGTAAATATATATAAAATCCAGATTGGGTCTGATGATGACCGGTGTGACTGGTCGAAATCGATCGCATTTCAAGATCTTTTATATATATTTACCGTCTTGTAAACAATTACAGTATAAGTGTAAATATATCGAGTAGGACTGGGAGACGTTTTATTATTTCAACCTGAATATATAGCATTATACCAGCATTATACCAGCTTAGCATTATACCAGCACGTATAATGCTAATCAAAAAGTTATAAGTCATTTTAAAACATATCTTCCGACTTTTCGATTAAGAGATGATGTTTTGCAATTTGATATCTTAGTTTAAAAATTAACCAGGGTATTTAGTGACTATTTGAGTAATCCTTAATTATATGAGTATGGCAACTGTTTTAAAAGAGGACATCGTGTTTCTTTGGGTACACAAAGTTTACTAAAGTAACTGGTTAACTACAGTACTAACTTTTAGACGCCTGGGAGTCATAAATCATAAGACTGTTAACAGTAAATGTCGACAGTAAACGAGAGATTCATCGCTCATAGTGTTTATACCTGAGGTGATTTAAGACAAGCGGGATAGTTCGCTCATTATAAGGTTGTGACTGATTCATGGTGCTATTACTACCAACCCCTAGGGATGAAATGACGTTCGAGTCTTTCCCATCTTGTTTGCTGTTGCCCAAGTTTGGACGGTTAGATTTCGAGAGTGTTTCCATGGACCTCTCTCTCCCTCTTCCAACTCCTGACAAGTAGCTCCAGCCTCGGTATATCACGGAGGTCTGGCTGTCCTGTCGTCGTCGCCCACGCTCTGTCGGCCTTCTACGGCGAAAGCGACCCAGATGCGGTAATGCAGCTACATTGTCCGACCATTAGCGGATCTCTCCGCCCAATTTACGGTTTTTGCGAATCTTCTTTGGATTGAATACGTTGATTTTCGGTAGTTGTAACGTCGTAAAAATTATGTCCCGGGTCGCAATAATTTGTGTTTCAAATTCTGCAGAAACTAACAATGAGGCTCGTTCGGAAAATTCACAACATAAATTTGCCAGAAATACTCATATTGCACGTCAGAAAGCTAACAAAGAATATATAGTACATCATTGCATTCATCAGGAAAGTAAAGAAATGTTCTTATGTTTGAAAATATTTTGTGAGTACGCAGTTGTGCAGCGATTAGAGTACTGAAACGTAACGTTTTTCATGATGCAGTTTTTGTCAATTTTTCTCTATTGAGCGAAGCAATGAATAATCAAATTGATATACCATAGCATATTTAGATAGGAGGTATTAAATCTTCGTTTTTTATTTACTAAGTTTGTCATCTCCACCCTGCCGAAGTTTCTCTCAAACTACATCCTTGGAACTTGATATAAACCCCATTGAAATTAAACCAGAATACGGAACATCAACCAAAAAATTGAGAGAACCTTTTCCTATTGAAAAGGCTTTTGTCAGAAAGGGTAGTCAAAGAAAAACAGCAAGCGAAATTAAGGGTTCAACACTAATCCTTATACAATTTATTGTAAGAATTAAAATTTCCTCCAAACAAAAATGTCAAATAAATGCCATCTGTGAGTGTTCCTCGGGAGCCAGTAATTTCTCTCTCAATTGAGAGCTCTCCCGTAGAAAGTGCATTCCTGTGTTCGTTGATGCATTCATTTACCGGAGTTGATTCCCGTGGTGGTTGGCTTTTGCACAACCAAATGGGCCAATAGTTGCTCAGAACAAAGCAAGTTACCATTGTACTACTACAGTAATTTTGATTTCTGTAGATATAACGTGAGTTTCGCCTTCACAGTAGACCGTACTGAAAGACGCTTCAACATCAAATAATTTAATCCGTAAAACAATAAATATTTATTTGGTTTATTGTAGCTTGGCCTTTCTGTCATAGAAAAGGAAAATCTATGCCAACGAGTATATTTTAAGTACTTTGCATGCTAAACTTGGCTTTCTATTCAAATTCAAGCAGTTTCATCACACGATATTGCATTAAAGAATATTGTTCGACTTATCTCCATCAAGATCGGCATCTCTCAGATCACAAAACTGTCTTGAAGCCACTACCGCGGTCCTCAGCAGTCAGGTGTAGGGCGCCTTGACGCGGCAGATAACAGCAATATAGCTGTCATGTCGGTGACAGGCCGGGTCATACCCGCTGTTACACAACCGTCGTGTGTCTGTCTGCCCCAGTCAGAGCTAGAGTTGTGTGCGGTCCCCAGCGGTCAGGTGTAGGGCGCCTTGACGCGGCAGATAACAGCAATATACCTGTCATGTCGGTGACAGGCCGGGTCATACCCGCTGTTACACAACCGTCGTGTGTCTGTCTGCCCCAGTCAGAGCTAGAGTTGTGTGCGGTCCCCAGCGGTCAGGTGTAGGGCGCCTTGACGCGGCAGATAACAGCAATATACCTGTCATGTCGGTGACAGGCCGGGTCATACGCGCTGTTACACAACCGTCATGTGTCTGTCTGCCCCAGTCAGAGCTAGAGTTGTGTGCGGTCCCCAGCAGTCAGGTGTAGGGCGCCTTGACGCGGCAGATAACAGCAATATACCTGTCATGTCGGTGACAGGCCGGGTCATACGCGCTGTTACACAACCGTCATGTGTCTGTCTGCCCCAGTCAGAGCTAGAGTTGTGCGTGGTCCCCAGCAGTCAGGTGTAGGGTGCCTTGTCGCGGCAGATAACAGCAATTTACCTGTCATGTCGGTGACAGGCCGGGTCAAACGCGCTGTTACACAACCGTCATGTGTCTGTCTGCCCCAGTCAGAGCTAGAGTTGTGCGTGGTCCCCAGCAGTCAGGTGTAGGGCGCCTTGACGCGGCAGATAACAGCAATATACCTGCCATGTCGGTGACAGGCCGGGTCATACGCGCTGTTACACAACCGTCATGTGTCTGTCTGCCCCAGTCAGAGCTAGAGTTGTGCGTGGTCCCCAGCAGTCAGGTGTAGGGTGCCTTGACGCGGCAGATAACAGCAATTTACCTGTCATGTCGGTGACAGGCCGGGTCAAACGCGCTGTGACACAACCGTCATGTGTCTGTCTGCCCCAGTCAGAGCTAGAGTTGTGCGCGGTCCCCAGCAGTCAGGTGTAGGGTGCCTTGACGCGGCAGATAACAGCAATATAGCTGTCATGTCGGTGACAAGCCGGGTCATACGCGCTGTTACACAACCGTCATGTGTCTGTCTGCCCCAGTCAGAGCTAGAGTTGTGTGCGGTCCCCAGCAGTCAGGTGTAGGGCGCCTTAACGCGGCAGATAACAGCAATATAGCTGTCATGTCGGTGACAGGCCGGGTCATACGCGCTGTTACACAACCGTCATGTGTCTGTCTGTCCCAGTCAGAGCTAGAGTTGTGCGCCGTCCCCAGCAGTCAGGTGTAGGGCGCCTTAACGCGGCAGATAACAGCAATATAGCTGTCATGTCGGTGACAGGCCGGGTCATACGCGCTGTTACACAACCGTCATGTGTCTGTCTGCCCAAGTCAGAGCTAGAGTTTTGCGCGGTCCCCAGCATTTAGGTGTAGGGCGCCTTGACGCGGCAGATAACAGCAATATTCCTGTCATGTCGGTGACAGGCCGGGTCATACGCGCTGTTACACAACCGTCATGTGTCTGTCTGCCCCAGTCAGAGCTAGAGTTGTGCGCGGTCCCCAGCAGTCAGGTGTAGGGCGCCTTGACGCGGCAGATAACAGCAATATACCTGTCATGTCGGTGACAGGCCGGGTCATACCCGCTGTTACACAACCGTCATGTGTCTGTCTGCCCCAGTCAGAGCTAGAGTTGTGCGCGGTCCCCAGCAGTCAGGTGTAGGGCGCCTTGACGCGGCAGATAACAGCAATATACCTGTCATGTCGGTGACAGGCCGGGTCATACGCGCTGTTACACAACCGTCATGTGTCTGTCTGCCCCAGTCAGAGCTAGAGTTGTGTGCGGTCCCCAGCAGTCAGGTGTAGGGCGCCTTAACGCGGCAGATAACAGCAATATAGCTGTCATGTCGGTGACAGGCCGGGTCATACGCGCTGTTACACAACCGTCATGTGTCTGTCTGTCCCAGTCAGAGCTAGAGTTGTGCGCCGTCCCCAGCAGTCAGGTGTAGGGCGCCTTAACGCGGCAGATAACATCAATATAGCTGTCATGTCGGTGACAGGCCGGGTCATACGCGCTGTTACACAACCGTCATGTGTCTGTCTGCCCCAGTCAGAGCTAGAGTTGTGCGTGGTCCCCAGCAGTCAGGTGTAGGGCGCCTTGACGCGGCAGATAACAGCAATATACCTGTCATGTCGGTGACAGGCCGGGTCATACGCGCTGTTACACAACCGTCATGTGTCTGTCTGCCCCAGTCAGAGCTAGAGTTGTGCGTGGTCCCCAGCAGTCAGGTGTAGGGTACCTTGACGCGGCAGATAACAGCAATTTACCTGTCATGTCGGTGACAGGCCTGGTCATACGCGCTGTTACACAACCGTCATGTGTCTGTCTGCCCCAGTCAGAGCTAGAGTTGTGCGCCGTTCCCAGCAGTCAGGTGTATGCTGCCTTGACGCGGCAGATAACAGCAATATAGCTGTCATGTCGGTGACAGGCCGGGTCATACGCGCTGTTACACAACCGTCATGTGTCTGTCTGCCCCAGTCAGAGCTAGAGTTGTGCGCGGTCCCCAGCAGTCAGGTGTAGGGTGCCTTGACGCGGCAGATAACAGCAATATAGCTGTCATGTCGGTGACAGGCCGGGTCATACGCGCTGTTACACAACCGTCATGTGTCTGTCTGCCCCAGTCAGAGCTAGAGTTGTGTGCGGTCCCCAGCAGTCAGGTTTAGGGCGCCTTAACGCGGCAGATAACAGCAATATAGCTGTCATGTCGGTGACAGGCCGGGTCATACTCGCTGTTACACAACCGTCATGTGTCTGTCTGTCCCAGTCAGAGCTAGAGTTGTGCGCCGTCCCCAGCAGTCAGGTGTAGGGCGCCTTAACGCGGCAGATAACAGCAATATAGCTGTCATGTCGGTGACAGGCCGGGTCATACGCGCTGTTACACAACCGTCATGTGTCTGTCTGCCCAAGTCAGAGCTAGAGTTGTGCGCGGTCCCCAGCAGTCATGTGTAGGGCGCCTTGACGCGGCAGAGAACAGCAATATACCTGTCATGTCGGTGACAGGCCGGGTCATACGCGCTGTTACACAACCGTCATGTGTCTGTCTGCCCCAGTCAGAGCTAGAGTTGTGCGCGGTCCCCAGCAGTCAGGTGTAGGGCGCCTTGACGCGGCAGATAACAGCAATATACCTGTCATGTCGGTGACAGGCCGGGTCATACGCGCTGTTACACAACCGTCATGTGTCTGTCTGCCCCAGTCAGAGCTAGAGTTGTGTGCGGTCCCCAGCAGTCAGGTGTAGGGCGCCTTGACGCGGCAGATAACAGCAATATACCTGTCATGTCGGTGACAGGCCGGGTCATACGCGCTGTTACACAACCGTCATGTGTCTGTCTGCCCCAGTCAGAGCTAGAGTTGTGCGCGGTCCCCAGCAGTCAGGTGTAGGGTGCCTTGACGCGGCAGATAACAGCAATATACCTGTCATGTCGGTGACAGGCCGGGTCATACGCGCTGTTACACAACCGTCATGTGTCTGTCTGCCCCAGTCAGAGCTAGAGTTGTGCGCGGTCCCCAGCAGTCAGGTGTAGGGTGCCTTGACGCGGCAGATAACAGCAATATACCTGTCATGTCGGTGACAGGCCGGGTCATACGCGCTGTTACACAACCGTCGTGTGTCTGTCTGCCCCAGTCAGAGCTAGAGTTGTGCGCGGTCCCCAGCAGTCAGGTGTAGGGTGCCTTGACGCGGCAGATAACAGCAATATACCTGTCATGTCGGTGACAGGCCGGGTCATACCCGCTGTTACACAACCGTCGTGTGTCTGTCTGCCCCAGTCAGAGCTAGAGTTGTGCGCGGTCCCCAGCAGTCAGGTGTAGGGCGCCTTGACGCGGCAGATAACAGCAATATACCTGTCATGTCGGTGACAGGCCGGGTCATACGCGCTGTTACATAACCGTCATGTGTCTGTCTGCCCCAGTCGGAGCTAGAATTGTGAAACGAGAGACGCTTCTGAAGAAATTTGACACCGCTTTCCTTGTTTTAAGAGTCATCTTCACCCCTGGGCCAGTAGCCCATTGTTGCGCAATCGGCAATGTTAATCATACGGCTTTTATGCTAAAACATGGTTTTGTATTCCCCTGTTTCGGACGCCGTTTTTCAACCGATTTTCTTGAAAGTTGGAAAGTGTTTAGTTGAATACTTATATTAGGTTTCTCATACCTTGAAATTTTGAAAATTTTACTAAATTTTGAAACATTAACTAAGGAAAATCGAGTTACTTTGTGACGTCACAGAGAGTAATATTTGTTACATTTTCAAAATTCCGAGGTATGAGAAACCTAATATAACTACTCAACTAAACACTTACCAAATTTCAAGAATATCGGTTGAAAAACGGCGTCCGAAACAGGGGAATACAAGACCATGTTTTGGCATAAAAACCATATGATTAACATTGCCGACTGCGCAACAATGGACTACTGGCCCAGGAGTGAAGATGACTCTTAATGTCTCCGTCGTTTATTCCCCTGCTCTCCAAGCGTTTAAGGAAATGTAATTTTGGTTAGAAGGTTATTGTTTTGTTTGGATTTTCCTGGTTATTTTTTTTCGTTTTTTCAGGTCCATGCTTGTTTGAGGGCGTCGAAAATATATATATATATATATATATATATATATATATATATATATATATATATATAAACAATTATTAAAATTCTCCTGATTTTAATCAGTAACAAAACTACACTTCTTTCTTCTTTTGCAAACACAATTATCGTCGAGCAGCGAAATTCGGAAATTGATGGATCATTAGTTAATCTTAATAAATGAAATTGTCCATCTATTCTAACACGAGTTCCATCTGTTAATCCATTAGACGGTCTTAACAGCACATCACGACAGCTCCGGTTGTTTCCATTGGCAGGCTCGCCTCTTACAGCATTTCCCAAAATACAGCCTCCACCGCCAGCTCTTGGTAATGCCGTTGTTATGCTACAGGGCTTAATGCAATTCTATGTACTGGATTATTTATTGTTATACCCCAATATGACTATTGCGTGGTGGCATTACTGATCTAATACGCGTGAGAAGCTCCAAAATATGCTGGACATTGGTTTCGTGATTTAATAATTTTAATTCTTTACTGCACGCTTGGCTATAAACTGTAGATGTTATTGGTCTTTCAACTTTGCACCACTGGTCAAGAGAATCAGGGTTTTTGAAGTGGTAACTTTTTTTTTTAAATTTTGTTTGCTTGTAGTAATCTCATGCGTATTTACTCGATATCGATTCCTAATTTTCTCCAAGGAAAATTTAAACATTATCAGTGAACTGTAATCCAAGTTCTGTATCCAAGTGGATTTAGAGAAATTGAGAATATAAACGAGTTTCTGAATGGTGGTGTGATGAAAGTCCCAATTTTTCCGTGATCCAAGACAATTCAATCAACTGTTTTTGCTACGCAGTTATGCGCAGCTTCTTCGACAGCCCGTGGCACAAACAAGCCACAAGTGGTTAATTTAAAGCCCACCATTCTAAATAGAACGCCCATTAGATTGCTCTAAACATTTACCATCAGCCGGAAATGCCCGGATCGATTTCGAACGACTCCGGATTTATCGGCCTAGAGGGTAAATATTATTGGACTGGCCGTTATCCGGTGTTATCTCGCGTTATCAGCAGTCGAAGTCCTCGGCTTGACTCACGATGACCTTGGCTTATCGCCCTCAAGGTCACGCCGACAGCTCGATGACCTTGACCGACCGTGTTGAGGTTGAGCGAGATTTGCATTTAAACCTTTTGTGTCCGTCATTAGCGACTTTCTCCTAAAGTCGAGCATTGAGAGTTATTTTTTACAGGCATAAAAATGAAAATAAACAAATTTGGGATCATTTGTGGACTTCTATAAGTTTTTTGAGCCTTAAGTAGTCTAATATATTCTTTCATTGAACAAAGCATAAAGGTAATAAATTATGTCATAATATTGTAGTTGTTTATGTAGGTTGGTAGCTAAGATTATAGATTTTTTTATTGTTATACAACTGACCCATCAGCGCATGCATTTCCCTATACTTTCAGAAAACATATTGAAGAATTGTTTCAAAAGGAAAAGAATTGTTAGTATATTTGTGTGTCCTATCATCTAGTCTCAACTAATTGTGTTGATAAATTGTCCCCTAAGTGAAGTAGAGGTGTAAAACCGCTCTAGATTTGGAAGCTTTGAAGGCGCAGCGCTGTAGATGAGGCCTCTGTTAATGGGCTTGTAACAAGGTTACGGTGAGGTGGCGAGGAAAAGTGACAGGAGGTAGAAATACACTCTGACATCTTGGGTGGAATTTAGGGGTTATGATATAAATTTATCTCCCCATCACCAAAATTATGTTCCATATCTGTATGTGAAGATCAGACAAAAATTTCTAAAGTCAAGTTGATAAAACATTATAATGGTGACCGCTTGTGTGTGCATTTTGAGGATGAATATGTCAGTAGAACAAGTTTTATTTTCATAAATCCCATTGCCAAAGTCCGATATCTTGACAGGTTGTTCGCATTTGAGTCAAAGTAATTACTGAAGATCCAAGTTTGCAAGCTGATTAGCACCAGTTAATTGTGTGCGGCTTTGCAATTTCTTGTTGCGAAATTGGGTTTGAAGGTTTACAAGTTTGTTTTCAACTTAGCTTGGCAAGAAAATGTCAAACACTTTTTATAACTTGTCTGGCTAGATGAATGTAACGTATTAATTTTTGATGCAACTTTTTTGGACGTCCAAAACATAGAAAGACAAAACTTATTCTTTATTATAACTTTTTTTACTGACCTAAATAGATTATAACAAAACTGTTTTTGAGACTACAGGGTGTCTACTGGTCACCGAAGTCACCAAAAAGTCACCGAATATTCTTTAAAATGCAAGAAAAGTCACACATTTTTAGTATGAAAGGGCAAAAATAATGCGAGTGCGAGCAAAAGTTTTGCGACTTTTACAATTTTTCCCCAACATTTTCTATCTTAGAGGCGGAAAAGTCACTGATTTTTAACAATTTTCACCCCCAAAAGTCACCAAAAAGTCACTGATTTTTATATTACTTTGGCAGTAGACACCCTGGACTAGTATTGTGGGAAATAAATTCAACCATCGCAAGCCGCTCTCTCTGTTATGTAATGTAGCGTTTCTGTGATTGTTTGGTCGAGATAAGGAGAGAGATAAGAGGTGAAAGTTAAGGTGCGGCTACACATAGCAGGAAAGGACACGGAAAGGACACGGACAGGACAGTTTCTGATGAATGCTCCCTGTGTTATCAAATGGGAGCGGCTACACATAGCAGGAAAGGACACGGAAAGGACACGGACAGGACATTTGTCGTGTCGGATGGATCGCCAAACGAGCATTCATCCGCCACTGTCTTGTCCTGTCCGTGTCCCGTCCTGGTATGTGTAGCCACCCCTTCCGACACTATCAGAAAATGATAACGGTAGCTCAATGTAGTGAGTGTGGCGGCCGGCGGGATGAGCCGTGTCGGACGGCTGCGCGCGCAACCTTCCGACGTCTGACGGCTGCGCGCGCAGCCTTCCGACTCAGAAATGTCCTGTCCGTGTCCCGATATGTGTAGCCACCCCATCAGAATTTTGTCCGTGTCCTTTCCGTTTCCTTTCCGTATCCTTTCCTGCTATGTGTAGCCGTACCTTATACTGACAGATCGTTCCCGTCGTCCAATCCCACTCTGTGTTACAAATCTGCAGTTTTTTCAGGTTCGCTGAAAAATATTAAAATTCAAATTCTTGCTTACAACGTTCTTAATGTTTAATGTGACAAAAATGCAATTCTTTTTTAAATTAAATTATATTACCTCGTAGTAAAGAAATTCCATCGTCAGTGAATTTTCAACGCGTAAAATTGTAAAACAGTAGATTAGTTTCCCAAATTAGAAATACTTCCTTTTAGGCATTTAAAGTATTTAATACATTACTTTTGAAGGTTATTAAGGGGGCGGTCTACCCCAGCCAAAACAACAACAATGCCGAATGCCGCCTCGCGGCCGTAGCGCTAGGCGAGTTTGATGGCTGCAGAGGTTTACGGGGATCGTGTTTTAAAATTAACCAATTAAGATAGAGATTGGCTGTTAACTTTTTCTAAAAGTAGAAAAAATTATCTAGTCGGCTATCTTTTTAGAATTTTTAAATAAAATTTCTAATTTCAGTAATAACTGTCTAAAATCATCTGTTTTTAGTTTTGTAAATGCAGAGGTTTACGGGGATCGTGTTTTAAAACTAACCGCTTAAGATAGAGATTGCCTGTTAACTTTTTTTAAAGTAGAAAAAAGGATCTAGTCGGCTATCTTTTTAGAATTTTAAAATAAAATTTCTAATTTCAGCTATAACTGTCTAAAATCATCTGTTTTTATAGATTTTTAACTGAAATTTTCTATTGGTTTTAATGAACTAATTACAAAAGTGTAACAGAGGAAAATTAGTACCGTTATTCTTCTTTAATATGACACCTTTTTTATACCTCTTGGCTTCATTTGGCAGAAGATAACACGATTATAAAAACCTCTTGCATTTGGGTGCGCGCCAGGGGTAGACCGCCCCCTTAATACTTACGTATTGAATAGCCTGAAGTATCAAATAATCTGTCCCCCCTTCCCCCGTTGGGAGGGGTTTTGAATGAATTACCATTCATCTTCAGCAGTCAGTTTCTCTGGCCATTTAATAATACATGAGTATTAATAATCTGCAAAGATATTATATGTGACAAGGCTGTACATATGTTATTTAAATTAAAATTAAATTTGAATTTATTGGAATATTTAACCCAATTAAAAGTATTAAACCATATAAATTTATTTTCTTTAAAATATTCCTATAAGGAAAAACAAATGCAATTTGGTAGAGGAAGGTCGAAATCTCGTTAAAACGTCGGAAACGCCTCAACATCCGCCCCTGGCGGTGACGGTTCAAGCATTTGCCGCTGCTTTTCCTAAAAAATTTTACTTCTGTTCTTATATGTCGTTCCCGAAAAAGTGTTTCGAATTGACTATTATAACAACTGAAGGCTGAAAGTTATTGAAAAGCGGTTCTAGCCATGCTTTGAATATTGTAACACAGAAAGATCCCTTGTTAATTTATTGACAATCTGTTTTTTTATCGTTTCCATAAAAAAAGTATTTAATTTAGTTTTTTTTTTATATCATATGCTAACTTTTCTCGCCTGAATTGCTTTTAAATAAATTGAAATGCTAATAAAAAATATAAATTATATAGTTTTATATACACAGTATTTCTAGGCCTACATAAAATCCTTGACTGTAATATCCATAAAATCCTGTACTGTTTATGACATGCAATAAAATAGAAATCATTTTGTTTCAAGTAGAAGGTTTTATTCGTAATAAAGTATGTGGAACTAAATTGTATTCCTACATTTACGACACCAGCTTATTATCGCGACCTACTTTTTGGCATGAGATTGAAATTATGTATTACATATTTTACCCCTAAGTAGGTACCAACATCGGCCTTGTGATGGTAAAATTGTACATCCTTTGTATGAAATGTTAGTACTTTACATTTAACACGAGTATCGGATTTAGTTCTCGAATATTTAGATAGGCTTCCTATGATTTTTTTTCTAACATTGTTGACTTAGGTCTTAGGTCTTGTAACTTTTTAAACCGATCAACAGTTTAGGAAACTTTAGAAAGAATCAGGTGTTTGGTAGTTTAAACAATTTCTCCTACACTGCATGAAAATAATCACATTGTCACGCACCTGTAAACAGTACCGCACGCAAAACAATTCACTTCCGCATTTCATTTCATTCCCGCTCTAGAGTTAGAATGAACACTCCCGTTCGCTTAATCAAAAAGCTATTTAAGGCCAGCTTTTGTAAAAAAAAACCACAGCTGTTGGTCTTTGTTGTCGTTTAGTAATTTCTGTTTTTTGTTTGATGTAATGTTTGATAGTTAACTATCAGTGTGTTCCTACAGAAAAAATCAAACATAACCTAACTGACATTTTGTAAATAATAACAAATGTAATCTGTTGCAATTTTGGTGGTAGAAAAACTCTTCTGTGTATTAAGAGCACAAAAATAGTCATTGCCGTTCTCGAAATGTTTGGCCGCACTTAGCTTTAATGTATCTACATTTCTCGAGCGTCAATGGCCTACTTTGCGCTTTAGTCCACAAATAGCCATTTTGGAGGAAATCAGTTGAACAAGAACCTAATGAATGTGTTTGACGTAATAATCACCTCAGCTGTTGCAACAGTAGCCATCATCAGCTGACTGCCGCCGCGGCGCGGCGCGGCGTGTTAGCAGTAAATCAGCTGTTTCATTGATGGCCAGACATTACTATAGTAGGATTCACGAAAATAGTCCGATGAGAATCGATGCATTGTTGCAAAATTTAATTCTGAAATACATGTTTATAATGCATTTCACATGGTAAACTTAACAAAAATGACAACATTGCAGGGCGAGAGGGGGTGAGGGGGGACACAGCTGTTGAAATTTCCATCGGACTATTTTCGTGCATCTTACTATAAACCTTGATGAACCCTCTCCCTCCGTGGTAGGTCTGATTATACCGTCCGTGTTTATGCAAACAACCAAATGTAGATGGTAAACCAGCTTGTCTACCCTACCGAATTGATATTCCGCTATGTGTTCGGTACTGTTTTCAAGGTGAATTAAGTAGACTTGAACTGAGAAACTGTTTTAAAATATTGTTATATTCTCTTTTGGAATGAAAGGATTTATAAAATCCGAATGAAAAATACATGCTCTAAGATATTTACCATGGTCATACTTTATTTTCGGATTGAGTTTTGTTTAGAATTAATTCTCCAAATCACCCCTTGGGTTATTCGAGTTGGTGGAGGTAAACCGCAGGACCTTAAGGAACTTATGATAATTGATAATTGCTATGAGAATTGAGTTAAACAATGTAGCACAAGTGGAAAACTTAAACATTTAATTACAGTTTTTTAGTAAGCTTGATAAGTAAGCTCTGAAATTTTCCTCATTCACTTGTGTTTTCCTTTTTTATGTTTGGTTTCATTGGGTTAAAAAATATATGTATTGGATTGGTATAAAAAAACTTGTTTTAAACTACGCTCCTTGATTACAAGTTGCTTATTGTATGTAAAATGCCAATAACTCCCCTGAGATTATAATAAAACCGTTTAAAATAATGGTATGTCCTTGGGGAGTTCCTTGGACCATGTATCCAGTTACGCAACTGCATCTTAAACCTTTTAGTTACTTTAATGTTTGCCACAAAGATATCCGCTCAAGTCCATAACACGTTGTTAATTAACGTCTTACGATCTTCATCATCATAAAAGTAGCCATAACTATGGCCGTGGGGAGAGGGGGGAGGGGGGGTCAGCAATACAATAACAAGGGTTTGCGATCCACAATCTCTTGTTTTGCGTGTGTGTTCTGTTGCAGTACGGTACGCGATTCCATTATAAGCCCTCACCCTGGCAACACTTTCATAAGTCACACATGATTAGGCATGATACGTCATGTTTCAGCTAATTAGCGAAGTTTCGTATTTAGATCCTCATTAAGGTTTGATTGATGATAGCTAGCTATAATCAACCAATATGCTTTTGATTAATTTGTTTTGCACTGGATGGTATACCTTTATAGAGAATTAGTCCTTTAACAGCAATACTAGTATTATACATAGATATAAGTTGTGCCTGACTTTTACTTGAGTTACCGATGTCTCAACTGAATTTAAATTACATTCACAGTAATCCATCCCAGGCTTCAGATTACAGTTTTGTTTTACCTTTATCGGTAAAATCATAGCATGGAACTGTTTTATTTAATAATATTTTGTTTTTCCCTTAAATCTTCTAACAATTAATAGCGTTAAATTTTTTATTGGTGGTTGCGTTCATTGATTTATTAAAATACGGATACAGAATACTAAAAATGTAATCTTTTTAAATAAGACATGGGAGTGAGAAGCTTTGGTTTTGTTACTTACTAACTCAAGACACAATTCTTTGGAGTTTAAACTGCTGTTTGGCAATGATTGGTATAAATCAATAGCAGTAAAACTTTATTATTTTTAACAAGAGCCATTAAAAAATATAATTTTGTTGATTCAAAAGCAAAGTCTAATAGAGTACCGCACAAATCGCATTTTTCATTTAAAAATACATAAAAATGTTTTTACTATCTATAAAAAATATCTATCAATTTATCAATGTGCATTATTTTAAAGCTATTTACGTCTAAAAAAGAGAACGAAATGAGAAATTTGCGACAATAGTTGGAATAATTCAAACGGCAGAGTTTATGTATGCTATGGCGTCATAGAGGATACAGCGTCCCTTATATCATCTCCATTGCCATTACAGCGGGATTAGTCCATTCAGACGTTTTAATCCCCCATTTCGCTGTTTTCAGAAATTAATGTTTAAATCATAAACTATTTTTAGATAAAATTTTTGTATGTGCCATACGCACGTCACATTAAAAAAAGAATGAGTAGTGGGGTTTGGTTACTTTCAAAACGGAAGTCGTGCCAATTGCCAGCCGCTGCCGGCCAGCTGCCATCGGCCAGCTGCCAAATCAGTCGCTGCCGCCATATGCCATGCCATATAGCTTCCGGTGGGGTAGGAGATGTTATTTGAAATTTGAAATTCAACTTGACAATTGGGTTATGGAAAGTATGTCAAGGTCATCCAGAGTAAGTTTTAAAAAACCCTATCCCGCTACCACCGGAGTAATAGTTCGGAGAGTGGAACCAACTCCGGTGATAGCGGGATAGGTATAGAATTAGGTTTGTGAATTTTATTTGTGAAAAACATACAATCAATGTGTGACAGCAGTGTTTAAACAGGTTGAAGTTTTGTTATGAACTACAGAGTTGTAAACACAAACACCGACGACGATGAGAAGGTAAACGCAGAGTCCCCAGATGATGTATTTAAAAAGTTTGAACAAACGTAACATCTCGAGTTGGTTTTCCCGTTCCATTTCCAAACGTTTGATTTCCAATTTCAATTTATCCTCTTCCATCCTTGTTACAAATGGAACTTCATCCATCATATCCATCATGTTTGTGTTTTTTTGAAATTTTGAAAGAAGCGATGTTGATAGTTGAAGAGGCGAGGATGGAATGAGAGTTAAAAGAGGGAAATGTCGGTTAAATAAAGAAGTGGTGGGGGGAAAGAGCGTTGTTACATAGAAGTGGTGGGGGAAAGATGCTGCTCATCATTTGCTTCAGAAGTTGTGTCCGACTGTAGAGGGGTAAGAGGAGTAGTATTTAGTAAACTGTCTTCATCAGAATTTTCAACCTTATTGCAAATAGGACAAGCGTAAGTTATTTCCAAATTCATTGTAATAGCGTTAAATTTATCTATAATTTCATTTAAAGCATTAAATATTTCTTGTAAATCATCTTTTGAGTTTATTTCAAAACTAGCATTCATTCGTGCCAATTGAGAAGTGTTCATCGTTAGAGAGTTGGCAATCGAATAAGGATTAGCGCCTAGGGAAGGGGGCTTATATAATGGCGACCTTGAGCAGGTGTTTAGGGAGGGGGGCTTTTTAGGGAGGGGGCTTCTATATTGGGGACCTTGAGCTTATGATTGAATAAAACGTTTAGTTCTTCTTCTTCTTCGTCTTTTAATTCAATTATTTGAACCGAAGTAGTTGTTTCATCCTCTTCACTCGATGAAGAAAATAATTCACCAGGATTTAAATATTGAACTACAATTCTGAACCATCTTATAGGATATTCGTCAATGACAGAAAGTAAGTTTTGAAACAATTCTTCCATCTCCTCCCTGTCAGTTATTATATGTTCAAACTTGATAAATTTTCCTTCCATGTTGTTAGTTAGAGTGTTGGAAGTGGAATGATTTAATATTATATAAAAATTAGAACTAATGGTGGGGGAAATCTCAAGGTCATCCAATTGAAGTTTTAAAAAAGAGTGTAAAACTGAAATTATACATTTGATGGTTCTACAGGATCGGAATACCAATCTGATCTGTATTTACATCTTTTTATCATATGTGTACAAAAATCATCTTGATGAGACTTGGTGCGTTGACAATGAGCAAGATCTAGAGGGTGAAATTTGAAACATCTTTGAGGACAACATATATGAAAATATTTTGATTTGTAAAATTTGAAAGTTCGCAATTCCGGTGGCGGTAGTTGTTTTGTTTTACATTTGCAATAACAAGATCCGAAGAATTCACATTTAGTACAAGCTAACCCATCCACCATCATTGGTCCTAAATCTGTACACTGTTGTTCACAACAGTAACGAGGTTTGTACTTGTATTTTTGCTCTTCCATGTTGACGCTGCGGAGTCTAGTGAAAGAATAAGATTGTATAGTGATGAATAGCGAGTTTTATGTACTATGAAAAGTGGTAGGGGTAATTTCAAGGTCATCCAAATGGAGTTTTAAAAAATTATACCTTACAAGTGTAAGGATTATTGAAATTTAGGAAGTTTGTTTCTGTTTGTTTTCTTCAGACTTTTTTTCTCTCTCCGCCTTAGCCATAGCAATAAGTTCTTCTGTTGATAGTGGATGTACTTCAGGAAATTTTAAAATTAATTTAGCTTGATATCCTTCTTTAGTTAATACATCTAAATCTTGAGTCATTTGTTCAACAGTGTTATAATCCTTTCCATAGATTTTCCCATCAAGTTCAATCATCATTCTGTATAACATTTTGTAGAATAGATCTTGTTGTGGCGAGAGCTGAGAAGCGAATGATTATTTATCAAACTGTTACATCCTTTTTATGAACTTGATATTGATCACGTGATTCCTTAGTTGTAATTTTATTTATTAAAAGTTATTCATCATTGGTAATACTTCTGGAACTTGACGTTATGTTGACCAGCTGGCGATGAAGAAGTTGTAGGTTGTGTAGAAAAAAATATTTCATCATCGCAATATTTTGTTTTAGTGAACATCCTTGTATTAGTAGCACTAACATCAACAGTTAAGTGATAACCACCGGTAAGTAAAACTCGCATTTCGTTAGTTAAATCTTCAAGTTGTTCAAAAGTAGTTATGGTGTTGGTATCATAAGATGCACACTTAACCTTTAGGGACATGTTGAAGTTTTGTATTTAGTGATAGAGAGTGAGATGTGTACGGTACGAAAGGTAGTCGTAGACTGATGAATTTAACAAGTTGATTTTCACTTTTATTATCACACAAAATTGGGTCAAGGTCATCCCATGGAATTTTTAAAAAAAGCAACATATTGTAATGTACAAACACATTACAATATGTTGCTTTTTTTATTTTTTTTTTTTTAGGTTTATATCATATTTATTGAGAAACAAATACAAAGAAATATTTACAATCTTATGTACAAACTAATCAGTAGTAGGTGTTACATGAATTGTAAGTTCAGTAGAATTGTTTCCACTTGGTCCATGTGATACCAAATAGAGTGCGCCGGGTTGAATTATACGAAGATCTTCATTTTGTAGTAGTTGTACGAAGCGCTTTGGTAGGAAGATTTGAAATTTTGCTTCATCACCAATTGTATAAGGTGCCTCGCTTAATGTGCAATTTATAGCATCACCTACTGAAGTTTCCATCTTCTTTATTGTATGAATGATGTAGTGTTTTTCTTCTTTCAGCTCGGAACATTTTTTTGTAGGTAGGATTGTTGATTTTGAATGAGCGTTGAATTGTTCAACTAAATTTTGAAGTAAGTTGTTTGATGCCATCTTAATGTTTTTGCTGATGCTAATCTTCTTGTTAATAAGAATATCCGTTGGAGATGTTGTCTCTTCGGAGGTTCGAGTAATACTCATGCTGTGTCATGGTAGCGCTCTCACTTTTATTATCGAGAATACCCCCACCACTGACACTACCCCCACCACTGATGCTACCCCCACCACTTTGTTGAAGGAAATTATTCAAGCGGTAGGCATTCTTCAAAGCACACTGTGACCTTCGATGTTTAAAACTTTTTGATGAAATACAAAGTTCATTAAAGTAGCATTGGAAATCTCTATCTATTATTGCATTTATCACTTCATTGCTTGTAAATGATTGTATCCAATTTGCTTTTTCCAATCCTCTTGTGTAGATAGTTTTAAACTCTTTACAATAATGATTCATAATATGCGGCATCATGTTATAATGAATAAAACCTTCATCCCATTTTAAGTTATGAAAATGTTTGTTTAACCATTTGTTTGTAACTTTCGCTTTAGTTGTTAGTTTATTGAATGGAAATGGAGGTTTGAACAAGTAATGATAAATTACAGATGTGTTCATATCCAAAATTACTAATTCTTTAATAATGAAATTTCCATCATTCCCTCGAAAAGCTTGAAATTCAATTATACCTCTTTTAACTTCCATTAACTGTGATGCAGTAGAAAACGAAACCCGTTTGTTCATGATGAAGTCTCATCCACAACTGACTGTTATTACAAACACGATTGTTCTTCTTTTATTTCTTGCGCTTCTTCGTTTATATTAAAATTGGTGTGATAGTTGTTTAATTGTCTCCACATATCCACTTCTTGAGGTATTCGATTAAAAATTGAAGTATCCACAGGACCATATAAAATTGGAATGAATGGTTGTCTGTCCAATGTATCGATTAGATAATCTTTAATTATTGTACTTGAAAATACTAGTTGTTTTAAGTATCTAGTGACAGGACCGGTAGTACAACTTAAAGTGTAAAATTCTTCTTTAGTGAAATGTAATTTTACATCATGTCTAGTTAAATCTTTGAAGCGAACAACTTGTCCCCCACGATGTTTGATTATATCAACTTCAATATTTGATTCTAATAAACTTAATCTTGTTCTTTTTCCAAATGTGTTGTTAGTTAAATAACATTCCAAAAGATGTAAATGCTTCATTAGAGAATCCCAAGAAGTTTCAGTAAAGATAACCATTTTACTTCCTTGATTTAACATAACAATTGGTGAATAATCCAATGATTTTACAATTCCAACAGATATACTTTTTGTCATGCATGAAGAAATAGGGTAGAAAATTCGAAGAAATACTTCTGTTAAAATATTTGTTGTAATGTTAACTTCAACCTTTTTTCTTTTTACTTCTTTTTCATCTTCTCCTTCTTCTTCTTTCTTCTTATGTTTGTTAAACTTGAGGAATTCATCCATTTCTTGTTCAACTTGCTTTTCTATATCAGAACTATTTTCATCCATTAGAGGTGTATTTTCTTCTCCGTTAGTAGAATTCATCTTGCGAACGATGTTTCCCAAACGACGGTTGAAGATAGAATGAAGTTTCTACTAGGTAATTTCCTGCTTTTATATTTTTTGTAAAATTTTTGAAATTTATACAATTACATAATTGTTTATTTTCAACTTGTGTTTTATAAACAAAATTCTAACCTTAAAAATTGAGGAAGATAATTCTAACCTCAATATTTTGCAGTAGTTGTACTAATTATTCTTAAAGTACATTCTTCACTATTCCGGTCAGTGGTGTGTAAGTAACTATTTTATCATGTAGAATTAGACAGTATGCCGAAGTTCCATCCGCTACTGGTTCTTCAAATTCCATTTCAATTTTTATATCCACACTTGATGATTTTACTGATTCATTTTGTTTTGAACAATCGATTACAATTATTGGAGCTTTGGAATAATACTGATCAGGTGATAATAGTGGTGTATTAGTCTTTCCATAATATGATGATTGAAATCTTGCATACATATCATATAAAATGGAAAAACGTTTTTTGCTAAACATGACATTTAAATTGTCATATGGAAAGAATTGAGAGTTTAAGAAAACTTTACAATTCTTTATTTTACAGTGATCAAATTGACCAGCATTTGCAGTAATAACATCTTTTCGCTTAGTTTGAAAACCGAGTATTATGTACCTTGCACGTTCCAAGTAAGTTGATGTTTTGACGGTCCATGTTTGTCGTTCTGTTTGAGGTAATGTAGGGTATTCATGAAATTCCCAACTTCGGAATGGCATTACAATGTCACGGTCAGATTTTAACTTTCTTAACAATACGATTCTATGTTCATCAGCCAATCTTACATGAGGTACTCTCCAAACAACTTTATCCAATTGTAGTTGCCATTCCAGTTTATCTTCCGTAGTTGCAGGGTCTGCAAGTATTAAGTCCTTATTAGTTGAAGATCTGAGTAATACTAATTCTTGTTTAACATTTATTATAACCCTTTTGTAATCTTCAGCAAATCCTAAAAGCAATCGTAAAGGTACATGAAAATCAAAATGACCGTTGGAAGCAGGTGTTATAGTGTCTTTATCGGGAGCAACCCATCCGGCGGTGACTATTGAATTCTTCTCATGTGGTGTTAATGATGTTAATCCTTTTAATGTAGTTGTTATACCAACCTTTTTTGTTGAATCAACTGTCACCCCTGATATCTCATATCTTATTTCATCAAAAAGATATGCCATTGGGTTATTTATAAAAGGAACTGTTGAAGCAGTTTTTCCATCCAATTTTAATACCCTTCCTTCGATGTACAAATAACTTTCACATGGTAATGTGTAAATATCTTGTTGTTGAATGGGAATTCTTATTTCATCATTATTGTTTAATTTTGATGAAGTGTAAGGGTTGTGTGTGTGATATTCCTTCTCCCATAGTGTTTCGTCGAATGTCGGTCCTTGAGATATATCCAGGATATCCATCGTTGTTAAGTTTCAATCCAATCTTTTGTAGAAAACGAATGTTGTCTGATGTTAACTCTTCCAATGTCGAGGAGCTACTGAGCTCCTGACTCTTCCGTTGTGGTTTAAATGATAATCCCATGTTGATTTTTATGTCGCCGCTCTGATGTGTATTCGTATAGTAATTGTTTCTCCTCTAAAGTCAACACTATGACCGTCTTGATCCAATATGTTCAGCACGATGTCTGAAATGAAACTGGTGTTTAACGGTAGGTATATCAAGTTTTGTGGCTTCTCAACAATTTTAAAACCTGGAGCAACTGTTGGATAAAATGTATGTAAAATATGCTGATTTACTCCTTCTCTATATGATCCATGTATAATATTACATGTTACATCAATACTATTTACTTTTAATATTGTAACAGTTGTATTACCTGAATGAGTAGTTTCAGGAGTTAAGATTTTCTTTTTTGTATCTGTAAATCCAAGTAAACTGCCAATAGAGTTTTTCATTCCGACATCGATATAATATTTTGAAGTTATTTCTGCTTTTAAAGTATTATTGTTTCCTTTAACGGTGATATTTTCTTCTCCGAGTTTTTTCTGTAGTAATTGGTTTATATCATCAATTTCATAAGCTCCAGTAGGAAATGTAATTATTTTCAATTCTGAGTATTTTCCTGAAGCATCCTTAGTTTCATAATAATGTAGTAAATTGTTTTTTCCTTCTGTAACATTAGGAATTGAATTGTAGGTAGTCAAATCAAGTAATGCAGCTTCCCATAATCTTTCTTTGGATAAACGCAATGCTGGGAATAGAGTACTTTTTAATGTGGATGAATTTCCACTCAGTGACACTGTATACGATGACATCTTAAAGATGACTGACACTTTTCGCTAGAAACTCCAAACATAAATGTCCACATATTTCAGTATTGTTAGGTTGTTCTCTTTTGTAATTGTAAAAAATGTTTTTGGAGTTTTGAAAATAATGTTGAAGTTCTTTAGGTGGTGGTAGATTGCCAAAACTGTCAAAGTAGTAAACGGTTTGTCCGAGCTTTTTATAGCATACCCAATGAGTGCCTGGACCATAGGTGGAATCCAAATTTACTATTCCAGTTTCATTTTTCCATATTTTAGTTGGTAATGCATCTTTCATAAAAACTCCTCGAAAGAATGGTATTTTCAAACATTTTACATAATCATTTAACTGATGATTAGTTAAGGCTTTATTTGGAATTATCAATTGATTTTTTTTATTTAGTACACACGGTACGGTCTTAGGTATAAACCTGCTCCGTTTTTTACCATTGACCAAACAGAAGCCTTTTTTACTTTTGCTTTACGAGTTCTACGACGTCTCTTTCTAATATTTCCACCTTTTTTGGGAGCTCTTCTTTTTGCAGGTCTTCCTCTGCGACGTCGTCTTCCACCACCAAATTTAGCTTTTGTCTTCATGGCTGTTGTTACTGCCCAAGCCGCTGCTTTTTCTGCAATACTTGCGTCACTTGATTTTACTCTTTGCCAAGCTTTTTCTGCTAGAATTTTATCTGCTATTGATCTATTTGTTGAATCTTTAAACTTTGAATATGCTATATCGTGTTGTTTGCAAGCTTGATCTAATTTATTAATTCCAGGATCTCCTCTTGCTAAACGTTTTGCCAACTTAGTTCCAGGTCCACAATATTGATAACCTCCAGGAATATGTAATTCGTATGGTAAAGCGTCTATTGCTCGATTTACAACAGCACCAATAGGTATCCGTCTAAGCAGGGATAACGCAGTTGAAGTTATACCACGTCCTCTCTTGTTGCTGTCTTGATGATGACTGAGTGATACGGCCTTCATTATGTAGTCTTATATAAACTGGTGTGTTTACTCCACAAGATACATTACATAAATGAATAAGTTATGTATAATTTTTTATATTTAAACACTTAGTTATTCAAATTAATTATATATTGATTTATAATTCTATTTTTAATCCAAGCTTCCCGTTCATCGGGTTGAATTATCACATGACTCTTTGTACTAGCTATATGATTATGGGTATCAATAAGTAAATTGCCCACTATTCTTATTAAACAATCTAAATTTACAGCATCTTTTGGATGTTGAGGATCATGTAATTGCATAATACGTTTATCATTACATGTGTAAGCTGTTGAATCACTTTTTGATGTTTTTATGACCTGTCCAATAGTAGCAGCATCATTTGAATCTTCGCCTGGTAAAATATTAATTATTTTCTTCATCTTTGCATCATATTTGGTCCCAAAGTGTTTATCCCAAGTTATTGTTTGTTTCATTGTAACACAATCATTTGCTTCGTAACCAGGATAAATATCTTTTATTCTTCTATTACGACCATTGTATGTACCTAATGTACCACCAGTAGCAATTAATGTTTGCACCATTAGAGGTACATCTGTATCTTTTATACCAAATCTTCCATTTGTTATTGTTTTACGTCCTGCATTCCATTCATCATTATTTCCTTGCATTAAATCAAACTTTTCATTTCCATGTATAAATTTATCTCCCCGCTTTAATACGGCATCTTCATGTTTTACAAAATTGGATGTTTCCTTTTTTAATTCTTTAGATAATTGTTCTATAGTAACAGCATCTTTTGGTTGAGAACCAAACTTTACATTTGTCAATGTTTTACCATGACAATCGATTTCATTAACATCTTGTAAAATACAGTTGTCCTTGATGTATTTTAGGTTTACAGCATCACCGTCTTCTTTTGGGTATCCAATGTCATTTATAATAAATTTATAAAAAGAATATCCATGTTCAGTTTTTTCCGGTATTATAGAATGTAAATATTCTTTATTAACTGAATCTTTATCATTTTTGGGATTTCCCACGTTGGTTATTCTATAATTTCCAGCATCATATGTTTGTCCATCTTTTAAGTTGTTACCCCATTGCAATTTTAAAGTATTTGAAAGTTCAGATGATAAGTACTCTTTAGTAATTGCATCAGAACCTTCAGTTGGTTTACCAACATTAATTAATCTATGTGATTCAACATCATAAGTATTCTTATGTAATTTCAATGATGTTGAAGTAGCTTCTTTTACTGTCTTTAAATTTGCTCCATCAGTATCTTCTTCTGGATCTTTAACTAATTTTAAACGTTTATTACTTATGTTATAGTCACCTTCAGGTGTTTGCGGTAATCCGCTTCTTTTTCTGTCTTCTCCAACTTGCACTCCTAATGCGGAGTAGCGTCCGAACTTGTCGACGCTCATGTTAGAACTGATACATCTTATACTTGTAACTTCTTTATATTTGCGGACAATTATACAATTATACCACGATTTTTAAGTTCATCAACTAGAGCCACCCATTCATTATTTAAACCAGTATGACCGGCTTCCATAGCTTCATGCAATAGTCTCATTCTGTCAACTAATTTATTGATGTCGTTGTAATAGATAACATTTGTATTGTATAGATTTTTCATTAATCCTTTACCAGATGTTGAAGTATCTCCTTTACTCTTTTTACCATGTTGTTCAAGAAGTGATAAATCCATAAGTGATAAAGATTTTCTTTTTAAAGGTTGTCTCACAGCTGGTGTGGTACGTAATGTTGGTAATTTTCGTGGAGGAAACAATTTTTTTATAACAATACTATATTTTGTTGCACGTGAACGATTAATCATTCCATCCTTTGAGTAGTTTCTTTTATGAGCGTTAGTATTTTGTAAAATTTCTTTAAAAGTATTTAAATCTTTTGCTGAATATTTTATTGGTATATTTTTAAAAATTAATTCATATAATCCTTTTGTTCCTTTATATCTATGGTCACCAATAATGATATAATCGTCTTGAGTTACTTCAAGCTTAGAGTTACCAATTTTCAATTCATTTCCATCAATTCTTGCTCCATATACATGTGATTTACTTAAATTTGGATTTGATTTCATGTCATGTAGCATTTTCATTATATATTTTCGTCCAAGAGGTCCATGTTGTAATATATCACTACTCAATTGAGTTAAATTTGGAATAGATTGTTCTGCTTCAGGTATTGGCTGGTCTTCCTTTTCAACAATTGATTCTTCTTCATTTTTTGTTTCTTCTTGTTCACTAGCACTTGTATATGAATCATCATCATCATCTTCTTTTTTTAATGCTTGTACTTCTTGTTTAGAAACTGGTAGTAAAACATCTCCTTCATAACGAGGTTTACCAATAGTTTCTGATATCTGTTTTAAAGGTTCTGTGATAGGTTTAAATGTATTCTCTAAAAATTCTTCTCTTTCACTTAAACCCATCCTTAATGCACGATTCTTTATCCTAATAGAATCACTGAGTGATTTTATTTCTTTTAATAGTTTTTCTTGATTCACCATGTTTACACTGTGAAGTTCAAAGTGTTACTAGATGTAGCATAGGTAGTTCAACGTATTAATACAAATTTATCCAATCCTATACGATATCTACCATTTTTAATATCTTCTTCTTTCATAATAACGAGAAATCCATATTTTTCATTCCATGCTTTACCACACATTTCTTTAAATTTATCAAATGGCATATCCGCATTAACATGATCATTATATATATGCTTTAAATTTGTCTCATCTTGCTTAAAGATGATCAACATATTTGCATTGTCTCTTATAAGTTGTTTTGGAATTTTACTGTATGTTTGACCAATATAAATGCTATCAATATTATTATGTCTTCCCATAGCAAAATAATTTCTTATAGTATCATGATTTTCACAAGAAACATCGTCAAATATAAAAATGGAAAATGGTTTTGCTTCACCTGGTTGCATTATTGTTTCACTAGCATTAAACTTGTAGAAATTCACTTCAGGTACACTTGCAAGTATTTTATCTAATAATTGATATTTTGGTTGTTGCAATGATTTTGAAAAAATATATATATTGTTAAAGCGTAAACCTTTAGGATTAGTTATAAGGTTAAAGACAACATTAGTTTTTCCACAATTTGAAGGACCAGTTATTAAACATCTTATAGTATTTGGTAGTAATTCACCATGTTTACCATGATTTAACTTATTATTGTCAACTGTCAATTCATCAATATTATTAATATTAAATCGATCTTTTTGTTGTACAATCTCCATCTTGTTTAAAGGTTAAACACATAATGAGCTATTTAATAACTATACCAAGTCTTTTGAAGGAATCCAAGAGTCTTCACTTTTATCAAATCCTAACCACCTAACTTTAACCATATCCTTTTTCCTTTGTAAAACCTTTTCAACAAGATATACATCACCAACTGTTGATTTTAACAACTCATGTCCATAGAATCCACCTTGAAGTAATTCACCCTTATTATCCTTTAAAATGTAAGTTTCAGGTATAGTTGGTTGCACTTTATAAATTGTAAATACTTCATTAGTCCAATTTGGCAGATATCTTTTACTAAATACACCTTTGTATTTACTTATACGAACTTTATCATTAACCTTAAACTTTTTTGGTTGTAACTTTTCTATTTTTGGTGTTGTATTATTTTTGATGCGTTGTAATACAATTTTAGCATTAGCACTGTTTACTTGGATAGGTTTCATTCCAATGGTGCGATGATATTTGTTGTTATACTCTTTTATAAGTTGTGGTAATATGTCATACCACACATATGATCCTCGTTTTGAAAATTGTTTATACATAGCTCCTTTTAATGTTCTATTAAATCTTTCAATTATTGAAGCTTTAACTTCAGAATTTGTAGAATAATGATTTATTTTATATTTTTTCATCAAAGCTCCAAAATCTTTATTAAAATATTCTTTTCCATCATCCGTTTGTAAATGTTTAATTTTAAATTTATTTCTTTGTATTGTTGTCTCCATAGCTTTGGTAACACTTTTACCAGTCTTGTCCTTCAAGGGTAAAGCATCAGCTATTTTAGTAAAACAGTCTATAATTGTTAAAATATATTTAAATCCTTTGTTTAATTTACTGTGTGGTATCATTTCAATAAGATCAGCTTGGTAAAGATCATTCATTCCTTTAATGATTGTACTTCTTCTTGGAAATCTTCTTCTTGCTGGTTTATGTAGTTCATTTACAATCTTATCCTTTACACTTTCCATCTTAAAGTGTTGCTTGCACACTGTTTGTAGAAATACTGATCCATACAATGGTTTATTCTCTTATATATAGTTGAAATATAGGTCAAGGTCATTTAATATTAGTGTAAAAAAGAGGGAACATGGCATTAAGCTTGCCATGTCCCCTCTTTTTTACGGAAAGGAAAAAGGAAGAAGGTAAAGGACGAAGAATAGGTTTACTGGTCGATAGGGTTTAAGGAATAGTGGCCAAATGGTAGAGTATTAATTTTATCTTCTAAAATATGTCGCTTGTCATCTTTGTAGCTTAATGCCCACTTTGTTTGTTTGACACTAAAAAGTTGGTGGTTATAACTTCTAATAGTGTTAAATGTTGCAGTTGTTTCAACATTTTCAAACAAACATCTTTTATAATGTTGAAACTGTACGTTCTTCTTTAGGAAAGATGTCTTTATTCCTTTAGCTTTTTTTGTGACTTGATATTCATTCCTTTCATTTATGTACAGTTGAAATGAATAGAGTTTAGACATTAATGCTACAATTTCCATCATCGGCACACCATTTGTTTCATCTTTAAATTTTCCCAATACTTTTTTGTTTTTGTCATAGTCGTAATTTGGATGGTCCTTAGGATAATCGGAAAAATCAAAATCATCTTTATATACAAAGGTCCGTAAATCCTCATACATGTCATTTGTTTTAATCCAGTAAATAAGTGCATCCGTATCCATATATACAATACCAATGTTATCTCTTCCATAATAATTAACCATCTTCTTATAATGAAACTCGTACATGTGTGTTTTAGAAATATCCAATATTGACATTCCAAGATATAAAGGACGATCCAATACAACTGATTTTTTGTTCATAGAAATGACGACAAGATTTTCATTTATAATTACCGATGAACCAAAGTTTGGTTGTTGCACTAGTTTCTGTAATTTTACTGGATCAGTTACTAATTTGATATTCTTATGTTTCCTTTTGTTTTCTAAAGTTTTGCCAAATATTGCATTGTTCATCAGTTTGAAAAAATCTTTTTGAAAACTTGATGTAGCAGCAGCTCTTCTTCTTGTGTTGTTGTCGATGTACGGTTTCAGCCAACAAGATTGAGAGAATTGTAGTATTCGATTAATTTTTGTAATTTTTAATCCCAAGTCTAAAGCCTGTTGTATCATCCAATAATGTCCAACATACCTAGACTTATTGTTTAAAGTCATTAATAATTTTGGCCATCTTCCAGTAGGGGAAATTTCAGTCTTTGGAAGAAGTGGTAAATCGTAATGATGATCATGAAGATGTTCAGGATATTCAAAATCGACGTCAAAAATGTAACCAGTTTCACCATGCTTTGGTATATCCATTATGTTTCCAATTGATTCTGGATCTATCCATTTAAAATTATCATATGGAAGGGGATTTGACATTGCCCATCCGTATAAGTTATTTGCATCGAAATAACCTAGAAATGTTGTTGGTTTTGATGCATCATAATCGGGCAGATACTTATTATTAGCCTTAACATGTCTGGTTACACTTTGTGTCAATCCCCCTCGAACTCCTGATTCTAACATTAAAACCATATCTATATCAGTAAGAAGTTGTAATTTACAATTTGTTTCTTTCAACATGGCTTGCCATGCTAGTCCAGGTGAAGTGTATGAATGAAGAGGGTCCAATCCATATGCTGCAAAACATGTATTTCTAAATTCTTCCATTATATCACATAATAAAGTTACATCTAATTTAACATAAAAATCTGAATATTCTCCCAATGTTGTAAATCCTAATTCATTCCATACTTTACATGCATGATCATAATCCTCTTGAGATATGTCCATGTCGTATAGTTTACTTTTAAATTCTTCTTTTGGCGGAAGTGATGTTTCATTAAACTTTTCTAAACTGTCTATATAATCATATGGGAAAACACCTTTCCGAAGTACGAGATCCAGTTTGTCGTTACTTACAATCTTTTTTGTTTCAATAAAATCTTGTTTCCTTAAATTTTCAGAAAGTTTAGACAAACTCGACGGCATAAATCGGTAGGAGTCTAAAAATCTTAATTTGACATTTCCAACTGTTTTAGAAAAACTTATAAATTTTTCTGAAGTTTCAGCCAATACATCGATCGAACCATCGTCTCTTCCTAATTCAGGTATTATAAAATGAGCATCATACCCACTGAGGTTATGGAGAACCACAGGAATAAATAGTGGTAAACGATAGCTCAAATTACATTTATTACAAGCAGCACCCCTGTAATAACCTGTAAGGTGGTCATGATCTTTAACTTTATAATTGTCAATGGTAAATTCATTTTTACATAAAAAACAATGAGTTGCATTTTCATGTTGAATTTCCTCTTCTTCCTCCATCGGTTTCATTGGTATAATATTTGTATATAATCTTTGTACATTTTCAGCTATTGAATATAAATGGTCAAGAAATATTATTTCCACATTTTCACCACGATATACTAGAGGTTCTGAAGTTAATCCATATTGGTTTAAATGTTCTTCTGATAATGTTGATTTAACCATTAAACAAAAACTATTTGGTTTATGCATTTGATATTTGACACTTTTTCTAGCTTCACAATTTTCATCTTCTATAGGAATTAGTGTTGATTCAAAATCAGCATATACAACTATAGGGATACGATATTGATGATGAACTTTTTGAAATGTAATAAATGCTCTGCTTTCTGAAGGTAAAATAATTTTTGCTTCATAATTATTGTTACATAATCTTTTGTGCTCTTGTAACCATTCCATTCCTTGTCTTCCTTCTCGTTGGAAATTAAAACATCTTTTGCAGATCAGCTTTTTGTTTCGATTTTTTGAAAGTTGTTTATTAACAAGAGAGTCAAATTTCTTTATATACACATAATGAGATACATCTCCTTGTGTTAGTAGTAGTAAATCTGTATGATCTGCTAGTTCTTCTTTAGCAATACGTAAAGGATAAACTTTATTTGAACTATCTAATCCAAAAACATTAATAGATGTGCCGGGATTTTTCTTCTCAAATTTTGATATATCTTTTAGTGATACAGGATAACTAATTCCTTGAAAGTTATATCTATATCTTTGATTTTCATAGTGCTGGTTTGGTTCATTACAATGATTTGGTACAAATTTACATGTCATCGCATATCTAAAACATTCGTTATCTTGATTTTTCACATTAACACATGATCTTGTATCTTCAATTATTTTTGGTAAACGAATATAACTAGATCCCATTAGTCCATATCCATGTTTATGAACTCTTATATTTAATCCTTCAATACTTATAAGACTCCACCCTGATCCTCGTCCTTCATGTTCCTGAATTTTAGTTAATATTTCTTCTATACATTTTTCAACTATTGAATCAATGTCTGAACTTCCTATGATAGTTTGATTTTTAGTTATAAATCCTCTTGGTGATAATTCTTCTTGTACATTTATAAACATAGCTTCTAGTAGTAATCCAAATTTGAGAAAATTCAATCTTTTTAATTCTTCTTTTAAAGTTCTACTGATGATTGGTTTTGCTTCTCTAATAAATTCTTCTAAGTTTAAATCTTCATTTTGAATCTTATGATGCATTACTACCTTTCCGGGTAAAGCTGATACTTGTAAATTTGGTAAAGTTGTTGTAGGTCTTGCTGTTATTTCATTTTGTTCTTCTTGTTCTTCTTGTTCTTCTATGTTGTTGTGAATTAGTTCCTTATGTATTTCTAACAGAATATCATCATTAAACGATTCCAAACATTTATCGCAATGATACATGTTTGGTGGTGTTCACTCTTCAAAATTTCGCCAATAAATGAAATGAGCTCTCCCTTTCCTTCTTTTATAATAATTCCCCCACTACTATTTCATCTTCTTCTTCTTCACTTTCAGAAGAAAACAAACGTCTTGGACAAAATATTAATCTTCTACTAACAGATTCTTCATTAATATTCTCTATATGAATTGGAGTTTCAATATGTATTTCTTCATATTCAAATGATGACGAAGACTCTGATATTACTACATCCATATCCAAATTTTCATTCTCCACATCATTGGCATTTTCTTCTTCTGATGTTGTTACATCCACATCCATATCATTTATAGTTTCTACTTCTGAAGTTTCGCTATTATTTTCATCTTCTTCCATATTTAAATCCTCTAATTGAATTTTATACAATATTTCAATCATAGATTTCCTTGGATAATCGGTGTTGTCTACAGGAGCCATTTCCAGTAAATGAGGAATAACTGTTTTTGATCCAGCTTATATGATATTTTGCTAAGTATGTCAAGGTCATTTTTGATTAAGCGAGAACTGGGAATAGATCACTAAGCAGCATGATGATTCATTACTACAAAGTGATCTATTCCCCATTCTCTAAGAAGTGTCCAATCAATAACCAAAGTCCAAATTCATTTTTTTTTTTTTTTAATTTAAGTCTTTTACATCTTCTTCTTTTATTACACAATTTATAGGTTCATTGTACGATGTTTCAATATGTTGTTTTATCTTGTGCTCCAGCTCTTCTATTCTTGCTTCCTTTATCATTAATTCCGATTGTAAGTAACTGATGTAATCAGCCGCCATGTCTACCGTTCTTGATCTTATTTCTCCTAACTTAACACCAGGAATCAATCTCTGTAGTTTGTAAAATCTCAACCTTATTCTTGACTCTCTTACTTTAGCCATTTCTCGAAATCTTTGTTTTCTATCTTCTCCTTTGCTTGTGGTCAAGTCCATACTTCTGACAAGTTTACTTTCAGAGTGATTCCTCTACAGTAGGCTTCTCCTTTATACACTTTCCCCCACCATTTTCAATTTCCCCCACCCTACTAATGTAGGTCAAGGTCATCCAATATAACGCGAGAACGAGGAATAGAGCACTAAGTGGCATGTTAGTCCATTACCACAAAGTGATCTATTCCTCGCTCTCTATTCTACATCTACTTTTTTTTTCATTTTACTATTTTATTATTTTTTTTTGTTTTTCTTGGGGGGAATGAGTGTTTACTTCTTACAATGTTCATTCTTCTTCTCCAACTTTTCAATTTTTTCTAACAATTCCAACAAATATGCATTGGTTGCTTGCAAAGTTTGTATTCTAGTACATCCCACTTTAATAGAGGGAACTGTTAACTGTAATTTTGTAAATTCTATCCTTTCTCTCTTGCACCTTTCTCTCATGTATGTGTTTTTCCTGATTCTTCCTGATTGAGCTGATATTAACTTATTACACTCCAAATGGGGTTTTGATACTTTAAATACTGATGTACAAAAATTAGTTGATGTTGTCGGCTGTTGATTTTCATAGAAATTTTGTGTTGAAGTAATAGTTTGCTGATTTCCATAACAATTTATACTTGAAGTGGCCGGTTGCTGATTTTCATACCAAATTGAACTTGAAGTACTAGGCAGCTGATTTTCATACCAATTTGAATTTGAAGTGCTAGGCTGATGATTTTCATAACAATTTGAACTTGAAGTATTTAGTTGATAATTTTGATGCCAATCCACAGATGCCAATACAGGTGTTGTGGAAGGATGCTCCATCGTTGTATAGAGTGAATTCTGTTCTACAATTTTGCTGGTTTTATCTCATTTCCCCCACCAATAACTTCTACATTTCCCCCACCACAATAATTTAAATTAGATACCAAACTTCTAGGGTCACATCCAAATCTTCTTCTTTTAAATATTTTATAAATGCAGAGCTTTCTGATGTTACATTAGGTGTGTTTAAATATGCCATTATTTTGTCATGACTTTCTTCATTGTGAATATAGCAATGTACATTTAGCAACTTTTGATTTTCTTCTTTAGACTTGACAAATCCTGCAACAGAGCTCCAATCTTCATATTTAATTTTAAAATGGCAAATTTCGAACTGCATGTTGTTTCAACAAATGCTGCAACAATATTAAAAGTCTCTTCAAACAGCCTACATTTATACAAGTTCTCCCACCACTTTATAATCCCCACTCTTTTTCTTCCCCACCTTCTTCATATGTAGAAGGGATATCATGATTTTAATGCACTATACTTAATAAATTCAAACAAGTTTTGTGCACAAATGTTACATTTTTTCTTGACTGTTTCAAATTTCATCACTTGGCCTTTTACAAGGTGAACTAATTTACCTCCATCATCTTCAAATTGTTCAAAGTTTAAAACAGATGCTTTTCCACAATCATGACACATTTTTGTTCCATCTTCAAAAATAAAAGCAAGATAAATACCAAATCCACTATTGTCCTTCTTAAATTTCATGACCATTTCACGAATTGGTTGAGGTATTTCACATTTATTTGATGTTATTATATAACGGTAAAGAAACCCATTATTGATAATTTGTTGTAAACACAAAACTAACAAGCTGTCCATAGTGTTAGACTTGTACTGAAAGTTATATCCATAACTATCTCTTTATATGCTCTTACCCCCACCACTTTTATGTAGGTCAAGGTCATCGGATATTAAGCGAGAACTGGGAATAGATCACTAAGCGGCATGTTATTACATTACCACAAAGTGATCTATTCCCTATTCTCTAAAAGGGGTGCTGATAATTTAGATTCCTAAAATTTCTTTTCCTTCTTCTTCACCTTCTTGAACAGTTGTATTACCAGACATGTGTGATATTAATTTCTTCAATTCTCGATTTTCCATTTCTAATGTTTTCAATTTTAGATCTCTTGCTTCAACTTGTACTTTCAAAAATTTGATATAACTTCCAGCCCAGTGGAGAGTTTTCAATCTTGGTGCTCCAAGTTCAATTCCTGGTATTTGAAATTGTAGTCTATTAAATTCCATCTTCATATCTTCTCGGTCTTGTCTTTCTTTTTCTAGTCGTTTTAATCTTTGTTTTTCCCTGAAGGAAGAAGTCGGATCACAAGGTACATGATGAAACATTTTGATCAACAATTTCTCGAAGAGTAAGCTTCTACACAGATAGTCAACACATTTATCCACATTCCCCCACCAAATTTAAGTCAGTAGTGGGGAGATGCCAATGGTGGGGAGACGTCAGTGGTGGGGAGAGTTATACTAATGTAATGGTTATTTCTACAGTTACACTCGCTCCATTCTCGAAAAGATATTTGTAATATGGTTCGGGATACTGTTCTCTTTCAGATCCCGCATGTTCTTGAATAAAGTTGAAAGCCAATTTTTTTGAATAATCATTGTGAAATACTTCCCTGACACAAACAAGAATTTTTTCTTCCAAAAATTTGACTTGAACCAATGGTATTTTGCTTACATCGTCCTTGTCCATGATAGGTAGCTTGTAGGTAAAAGTATTAGGTGGTAGTTTTTGTGGTTTATCCAGTAGAGAACAAAATTTCTTGTACAATTTCTCCTCAATGTCTGGAAAACGATGTATATCAAACAGATTGTAGTATGAAGGATCAAAAGGTATTTTACGAAACATCTTCGGTCACTAGTCTCTTTAAGACTGATCTCCTGCACAAATATTTAACACATTTATAAACATTCCCCCACCAACTTTTAACTTGTGGTGGGGATATTTTCCCTCCACTACTTCTTCAAAATAGTAGGGGTACCTTAGTCCAATTCAGATTCAGATTCAGAAGACAGTAAAGGTGATATGGGTGATTCCAATGATGAATCCAATATAAATATTTCAATAGCTTCCTTAATTATATCTTCATCACTATCATTTATCATTTCTTCAAATAGTTCTTGTTCAATCTGTACCATTTCTTCCTCTTCCATCATAGAATCATTATCAGTTTCGTCATAAGTTTCCTCTATGTTTTCTTCCTGTATTTCATTTGTGCTTTCAAAAACATCTTTAACTTGAGAATAATTAATAAATGGAGTATCTCTAGACAACATGTTTCTTTACTACTTCTTTTACTTCAAATAACAAACTATGTATCGCTTACTTAGTCTTATATATACTCCTACCCCCACTATTTTTGCCAAACAAAGGAATAGGAAGGGGGTTAGTATCTATTCTTCTCTATCTAGGTTATATTTCATTGCTGTCACATCTACTATAATTTTCTGCTCTTCAATTTTATTGCGAATAAATATTGTCCAAGGAAATAGTTCATTAATATTGTTAATTGTTACTTTTATACTATACAAAATTTCAAAATGTTCTACTAATGAAACAAAAACAATAACTCCTAGCTCATTGTTTTCCATAATTTTTTCTTCAATTTTTATCCGTAAGTTTGTTATTAAACTCCATATATTAATATCATTGGCTATAAAACCATCAAGTCTGGTAAGCATCTTGATGCTACAAGGTGTGGGTACAGACTAGAAACTTGGACGTTCATAGCCTGCCTTTTTATCAATTTTAAAAATGGGGAGGGGGAAGGAATAAGGATTGGGAAGGGATAGGGTATAGGGTGGGGGGAAAAGTAATTTTGTTATTACACTACTTGTGCAAGAAAATAGCCACCAGTGTCCACACCTTGTTCATAGCACTCCATCATAGATTGTGCCCACTGCAACATGCGGTCTCTGTCATTTGGTGTGACAAGGAAAGAATGACTATCACCATACAATATAAAAGAGTCAATTCGTATATAACATCCTAAATTTAACCATTTATTAGCTTCAACCAAAAAGTTTTCTATTGTATCAAATGGAAATTGTGGATCAATTGCTATAACTTTACGTTCTTCACTAAGTTCAACACTATAATCATCATCTTCTTCACTCTCACTCTCACTATCATTATTTAAAATGTCTTCAGGTTGTACAAAAACATCGGAAATTTCGGAACAATTAAAATGGTAATTCACATTAGGAGGCATTTTTTCAAATAAATAATATTTTAAAAGGTGGAGAAAAAAATACAAGAGATGTACTTCACGGCACAAAGTGCGAGTACAGACTAGAAACCTGAAGGTTCATAGCCCCACTTTTATAAATTTTAAATATGGGGAGGGGGAAGGAATAAGGATTGGGAAGGGATAGGGTGGAGGTGGGGGAAGGGTAATGTGGTTATTAAGCCACTCTTGCAACAAAGTACCCAACACCAATGTTCAGTTCGTATGATCTCATCACATCGTCCTGCCAAGTAAGAATTTGTTCTCGATCATTTGGAGTTACAAGGAAGAAGTTACTGTTATTGTAGACAATAGGTGAACCAATTATAATGTTGAATCCTAAATTTAGCCATCTATGTGCTTCAAAAATAAATCTTTCAACTACATCAAAAGGAAATTGTGTTTCTATAAAATATACTTTGAATTGTTCATTAATTTCAATTTCATCTTCACTGTCATCTTCACTTTCATCTTCACTGCTATTATCCATGTCTTCTATCACATCTTCTTCATGTTCTTGGAAAGCATCTTCTTCATGATGTTGGAAACCATCTTCAGGTGGTTGAAAAACATCTGCATTTTCTGAAGGATTAAAATTTTCATTAAAGTAAGGAAGCATTTTAAAAATAAAGATATTAAAACTGGCAGGAACAAAGCAACAAGAGCGGCGAAGCAACGAGAATGGTGGAAGAAACCAGAATGAAACACTAGCCATAGCCGGCGCGTCTTTTATAACGGTATGCAAATGAGAGGGGTTAGCAGCCGGCCATGACCGGTCATTGGCCCGGGAGGTGGGGGAAGGAGTGGGGGAAGGAGTGGGGGAGAGGGGGGGGGGGGGGGCTCCATTTTTTCGGGGGGGGGGGGGTCATTGACCTTTCAGGTCCGGTCATTGACCCGAAGGAGTGGGGATGGACACAGAACCCTCCTTTGCTTACTACTACACGGATCAAACTAGCCATGTACCAGAACTTATTTCTGCTAAGTCGCATGTAAGCTAAATAGCTTACATCCCTAAATTTAAGTCTTAGGTGGCCCTGAAAAGGGCCGTTTGGCTGGGTTTGGTGGACTGCTATGGAGCTTAAGGCATAAAAAAATAAGGGACTTCAATGTTGTTTTCCAAATGGATTTCAGCAGGATCGGCTTGTGTAAACTTGTACAAATTAATTGCACAAATATCACATTTTTCTTCTTCTGGGATGATAAACTTGTATGACAAGTAACATTTGTATTCATAAATTCCACCATCTATTGTAAAATCCAATAATCCATTTCCTATTGCAGCCGAACCACATTCTGGACACATATTTGTTCCATCCATAAATTTATACTGAAGATAATGAAAAAGTCCAAAATTTTCCCTATAAAAAGAATACACTTCTTGACGTAGTGTTAGTGGAAGGTTTCCATCTTCAAATGCAAGTTCCGCCAACACTATATTTGAAACTATCTGTCGCAAACATAATTCTAATAGAGTAGGCATGTTGCAGCAGTGGTCTCACGGATTGGAATGAAGACTCTGGAGTAGCTAGTATAACGGTTAGATGTAGGTAGACAACCGGTCATGACCGGCCATTCACCCAGAGGAGTGGTAGGGGAAAGAATGGTGGGGGAAGAAGTGGTGGGGGAAAAGGGGGGGGGGGGGTTCCATTTTTTCGGGGGGGGGGGGTCATTGACCTTTCCGAAAGTGGGTCAAGGTCATTCAAGATTTATAATGATCCAAGGTGATGGAAACAGTAATACTGTTCCCACCACCCTGTTTGCCTAACGGTTCCCACTCCCAACCCACTAGTTACGTTCTGCAAGGGAGGTCCCTGGGCCGTCCGCATCAAAGCGTAACTTCCCGTCCGCATCAAAGCGTAACCATTAATTTCAGGGAAACTGGAACAGTTAATGCAGAAACGCAACTCTAACCCCACCCAAACTAATCCCACCCATCATATTCCTAAACAAAATGCAAAAAAAAGTCCGACTTGCGGATGTCCCACCCATTTTAAATGAAGTTCAACTGAACTTCTGAATTTACAGTTAATCTACCCCCTAACATCTAGCTGTAAGGCAAAACAAATGCACAAAACAAACATAAATTATTAGTACCAACACATCATTATTAAAAACCAAATAATTCAACACAACCAAATACCATCATTATTCTTAAAAATTAATACACCTTAATGCTAAACCCAACTTATAACTAACATCGCAATGCGCAAATTATTTCTTAAATTAAATACACCTTAAAACTAAACACACACACACACATACCACATTGCATTAAAAAACGCAACATAGTAGAAGAAGTTCAAATATATATAGGCCTACTATATATTTGAAACCTCTTGCTGAGTTGCCAACAACCTTTCGCTATGAAAGTTTGTTGGCGACTGAAGCAAAGATATAGCTCCTATCGCTCCTCAGGTTTTCAAGGAGTGGGGGAAGTTGTTTCACTCCAGTACAGTGTTCAATCCAGTCCAATTCGCAGCAGTGTAAAAGGAAGGCGAAGGAGTGGGGAGCAGCAATGCAAAACCAAGGTTTGAGGTTAGAATTATCCATGTGCAGTAGCGCTAAAGTGAGTAATACAGGACTAGGCGCATGCGCAATAGCATAGTCACTATTCCGATCCGGAGAACTCGTTGCATGCGCAGCAGGTTTGAGGTTAGAATTATCCATGGCAGCTGCCATATTTAGTCTGGTTTCACCACATAAAGTCAACAACCGGTGGTGACCGGCCATTGACCTGGAAGAGTGGGGGAAGGAGTGGGGGAAATAGTAGGGGAAGGGGAAGGGGGGGGGGCTCCATTTTTTCGGGGGGGGGGGGGCTCCATTTTTTCGGGGGGGGGGGGGGTCATTGACCTTTCCGGTCGGTCATTGACCCCAAGGAGTAGGGATAGACACAGAACCCTACTTCTCTTACTACTCAAGTGAAAGTCGGTCAACCAGTCATTTGCTTGCCATCTGCCGCCATCTGGCTGGAGTTATTGCCTCTATAAAGGTGGGTAGTTTATCTCGCTACAAACATTCATTGCCTCGCATCCGCTCGGTCATCATCTCTCGTTAGTTTTATGTTATGACTACTTCACTTACTAGGTTTGAGGTTAGAATTATCCATGAAATAGCCTTTGTAAATTCTAACCTATAAAATTACTACTCTGGCTTTCTGTTTCAATTTCTTTTACACTTCATTTTATATCTCAGTCTTATTTTAACTTCTGAACTTAACACATCGATTATAATGACTGCACAATGTTTAAAATTAAAGCTTTTGCGAACACAACACATATTACAAAGTACTTCTAAACCTTCAATTTCAAAGTGTAAAACTAATTTAAATAGAGTTAGGAAGAAGTACAGTTTTAACCCATTATACTGTTCAACAACTTCTCAGGTTAATGTTGATGATAGTGTTATTTACGACATTTTACGTTCTATGTTACACTTAAATAACTTAGAACTTGTTACACCTATCGACTGTGTTCAACAAGTTTTTTTATTTTACCCCCACCATTCCCTATATAAGGGCCCCGACAATAATTCCTACTTCATTATCTTCTATGCTCTTCAGCTAACAACATCTCCACTCTAATTCACACTACAATAATAATGGAAACCAACCAAGAAAATGTTCAAGTTCATGAAATATCATCAACAACTCATCCAAGGGAAAATCCTTCTAGAAATTCAACTTCAACAACTCCTCAGAACCCTGTACAAGTTCCAGATGTATCTTCTACAACAATAAATGATGTAGAAGCTATTCTTCAATCCCTTGTCGGTTTCGACTGACCTGTATGATGATCACCGATAAACTGAACTCTTAAAGTTCAGTCTTTTTTAAAACCCCCTCCATATGACCTTGAAGCAATTATCCCCTCTCCTTTATACACTAACTCCTACTTCAAAAATTAACACCATCTCCTCACCCCTTCTCCACCCTTTCATTTGATTTAGCCTCTCCCCACCTGAAGCTATATGGCATGGCATATGGCGGCAGCGACTGATTTGGCAGCTGGCCGATGGCAGCTGGCCGGCAGCGGCTGGCAATTGGCACGACTTCCGTTTTGAAAGTAACCAAACCCCACTACTAGAATGCTTAATCTCAATAAAATGTAATTTAAGATTACGGAATTAATATTATCTGTATGCTAATCTTAGTAAATTATTGTGGACATTTTTCCATAAATGATCGGTAAAAAAATTCACGACGTTTCGGGAACTGGAATCTGATACCGTCTTCAGGTAAGAGAACATAACAAAGTTACTAAAAACACACGAGGTGAACCTGGAGAAGTCCATAGCCAAACCTGAAGTCCTTCTGAAACCTTGAATCAAAACGGGATAAGATTCCAGTTCGGTTCCCGAAACATCGTGTGTTTGTTTTTACTAATCAGTGATGGAAAATGTCCGCAATAATTTAGCCTACTAAAGAATAACATACACTAACCAACATCATAAATGAACTTTAAATAAAGAATCATCTTCATTAAGCTTTACATAACTGTAATCGTACAGTATTTGAATCGTTTATAATTAAAAGCTACAATTAGGCGTACTTGAATAATTGCTAGTATAGCAGTCGCACCGCATGTTGGGTCTAAAACGTTGTAAATATTATTGACTTTTTGGTTGTAGTTTTTGTGCTACATTTTTAATCAAGTACCAGGTTATAACCGAGCCTTGTTCGTTGGTTTTAATTCAATTTCGTCATAGTGTCATGGTAATAATCAAGCTATTAAATCTACACCAGGCCTTTGACAGATAACAGCTGTTAAAACTACTTAAAATTAAGGTTCCTTTATTTTTGTTTACTTTTAGTGTAATTTAGTTACGAAAATAACGCAACCCATAAGACCAGTGTGAAAAATTACAATTTATAAACTTAAATTTAGACCAATTTTGATTTTTTTTTATTGAAGCTGTTCCTAAACTTATTTTTGGGCCAAAACACTCTTAAATGCAAAGTTTAAGAAACATGTATCCGCTAGATTTCGAGATCGTGGAACACACATCCCTTCAGACATTGCTCGTATTATAGTAGGCCTATAGGATAAATAAAATGTGGTTTTATTCTAAATGTATTCGAGTTAAGATGATATCCAAATAATGTGAAAATATTACATGAAACAGGTATAAGAAGAAATAGCTCATTCATGAAATGTTACTCAAATAATTGGCATTTTCATCTGTACCCGAGGTCGGATTTAGAATTCATCATGGCAAGAGTGGGGTACCGTCTTGTAAAATGCACGCGCCGGGCGCAGAGACTGAGTACTGTAGTGGCGTGGGCTGCTGCTCTGGGCAGTAGATTATATTGCTATGTGAGCGGACTTCTGAGTCCTAAGATCTCCGAACGCCCTAAGATTTTTCTTCTTGTTCCAGTTATTGTGGCCACAAATTTTCGGCCTCTCTTTTGAAATCCACTCGCCTTTGCAGTATTGAAAATAAAAACAACTAACTGTGGTATTGGATTTTAACGTAAAACAAACCATGTAAAACCAGTTTTTCTATCTTGGGTTGGAAATTTGGAAAGTTGGAAACTAGTGTAAACATTTAAAGTGTAATAATGACAGCATTTAATAAATGGTATGTCTTATACAATGAAAAACCGCGTATCGGAATGGAATGTAAAAACGTCTCCATACTAATTTATAGTCACTTGTAAACCTCAGTTTTGAGGGTTTCACTATATCCTTACGCGTTGGTTTGGGGCCTAATTCACTTTTATTAGGCTATAGTACCATGGTAATCGGGCAATTAAGTTTACACCAGCTTAAAGTAGAGTCTTTTATATTTTTTTACCTTTCGTTGCCAAAATGGCAACTTGTAGACTAATGTTAAAAACTACAATTTTGAAATTTAATTTCGGACAAAAATATATTTTTCCAGGGGTTGACACTGTTTTTAAACTTATTTTTGGCCAAAAGACTCTTAAAGCAAAATTTAAGAAAAATCTACCCACTAGATTTCCAGATCTGGAAAATACATCGCCACAGACATTCCTCGTAGGATTATTTAACGTGCTCTGCCACTTCATGAACGTAGATCAGTTTATTTTAATCACCTAAGTACATTTTTGTGTTACCAAATATAAACGGAACGTTAATTGTAAAAATGTACATGGACCCGAGAATGTCTCACGGGTTGTGCTGGCTGCGTACGCTCGGTTCACATCACAATAGAGCATGGCCAAGTTGAGCAGCCGGTTCACATCACAATAGAGCATGGCCAAGTTGAGCAGCCGGTTCACATCACAATAGAGCATGGCCAAGTTGAGCAGCCGGTTCACATCACAATAGAGCATGGCCAAGTTGAGCAGCCGCCTGTCATTGTTGTAATCGCTCGACTAACAAGCCCCTCATTTAGATTAATGGCGCTATAATGACATCACAGCCGCCTGTCCGCACGCAGCTGTAAATATAGCGGCTGGAATAACTACTGGTGTTAATTTCGACCACTTCAATTAGGCCTTAAGAGTCATCTTCACCACTGGTCCAGTAGCCCATTGTTGCGCAATCGGCTATGTTAATCATACGGCTTTTATGCTAAAACATGGTTTTGTATTCCCCTGTTTCGGACGCCGTTTTTCAACCGATTTTCTTGAAAGTTGGTAAGTGTTTAGTTAAATACTTATATTAGGTTTCTCATACCTCGAAATTTTGAAAATTTTACTAAATTTTGAAATATTACTAAGGAAAATTGAGTTACTTTGCGACTTCACAATAAGTAATATTTGTTAAATTTTCAAAATTTTGAGCTATGAGAAACCTAATGTAACTATTTAACTAAACACTTACCAAGTTTCAAGAAAATCGGTTGAAAAACGGCGTCCGAAACAGGGGAATACAAAACCATGTCTTAGCATAAAAGCCGTATGATTAACATTGCCGACTGCGCAACAATGGGCTACTGGCCCAGGGGTGAAGATGACTCTTAAATGTAAAAATGTACATGGACCCGAGAATGTCTCACGGGTTGTGCTGGCTGTGTACGCTCGGTTCACATCACAATAGAGCATGGCCAAGTTGAGCAGCCGGTTCACATCACAATAGAGCATGGCCAAGTTGAGCGGCCGCCTGTCATTGTTGTAATCGCTCGACTAACAAGCCCCTCATTTAGATTAATGGCGCTATAATGACATCACACCGCCTGTCCGCACGCAGCTGTAAATATAGCGGCTGGAATAACAACTGGTGTTAATTTCGACCACTTTAATTAGGCCTTAATTGTTGCTTTGTACAATCCCTGCTAAGGTTTTGTGTTCAGTTGTAAAATTATAGACTTTCATAACCGATGTATTTTGTAGTTTGTCATAACCTACCTTTTATCCCGTGTTTATACATTTTAGCACCTTACTACAGCGTTGCAAAACTCTGGAAATTTATGGAGTAAACGTATTAATCCAATTTTCAATTTCAGTTCTACTTTAGTGCTAATCCTTTTATCACTTCACAGATTATTTTCTGTTAAATAAGCTGTTGGACTGGTTTTAAGAAAATAACTAACGTGTATTGAGCCACTAACGCACTGTGTTCTCACTGCGTTCCCTTCGTTAAACAATTTTTCAAATGTGAAGTAAGTTTGGACTTAATGAATCCAAACTATGATATCTTTATTGCTGTAAATCAGATAGAAACGCGAAATATTTCATCACTGGACCCTCCTGTATGTACAGTAGTACCAGTATTACAATATTTCCCTATCTTTATCACATTGCACGTTACCTTGATGTATACATTGCAGGAGCTTGGCTCTGTAGTAGGGAAAGGTGCCAAGTTAATTCATCTCGCAGGTACTTACCGTGCTGAATTGGTCTCTGACGAAACCCTACGACGACCTGCCAAAAACCTCAGCAGTGCATGGCGTTAGCGCTGTGAAATATGCCTTCATTGAAAAGAAGTTGTTTACGTGGGCCGCAAAAAACATTAATCAGGTATTGGGATTGTTAATTTATTACATCTAGAAGAAAATTTATCTTTAAAGTGTCTCTCCAAAGGTCACCAAAGTTTAATTAATACAGTACCTCACATTACCAGGTGTTGGAGATAAAACTATAACAAGTTTTTTTGGAACTGAAACTTGTTTACATGAAAGAATTGGCCAAGCGTGGATTAGTATTAGTGGCGGACTAATGTTGCATATGAGAACGTCTGCTTCTAGGAATTCTGTATTTATAATGATTTGTTTTCTAGATGCTTAGTTATTTTTTTACTGAACGAGTTGGGGTATATACAATTAGTAGTTTGATACACATATTGCATTAATTCCCTTGCCAAATCAAGCGAAATGCATACATTAATATGTATACAAAAATGTGAATATCTTTTATTTACTTTATTGGGATTCTTTTAAAGTTTTACCAAAATGTGATGAGAGGAAATTTTTGTGTGGTTCATAACAATAACGTATTCAATCAGGGAGGACCCTAATTAACTTTCGTTGTAACACGCACAATTTATAACTTCCAGTTTGATTTTTACTTTCTCCCCCTATACCATAGTATATGGAGAAAGTATTGTTTTCGTCAAAATTTTCGAATTTGAGTTGTTGGTGGATTTATCCATTATGGTTCCCCCTGAGTCCAAAAAAGTGGTTTTCGGAGTGATGTCTGTGTGTGTCTGTGTGTGTCAGGATGTAAACAGAGCTAGAGAATGCCCTAATGGTCCGATTTTAATGAAATTTGGTATACAGGTCCAAATCCACGATAATTCCAGGCGTTTTTTTTCATTTTTTTGAATTTTTGATTTTTAAGGGTATTTTACCCCCAAAAACCCTCAAAAATCGTCAAAAATCAAAATTTCTCAAAAACGGCTCTAACGATTTTGATTAAAATTTTGTGGTTTATTAAGCTTAAAATGGTGGATAAAATGACACCAGCCGCATCTCCGAGAAAATAGGCGTTCAAAAGTTATGGAGTAAAAAGTGTTAAAAAAATCAATTTTTTGGATTTTCAAAATAGCTGTTGTCTCGAAATAAATTTTACTTATCACCATTAAATCAAGCTCAAAAAATAAATAATCCAGTACTTTAAATTATTGCTCTACGTCAAGTGGTTGAGGAGAAAATACAATTTTTCGTTTAGCGGTAAACGCAGTACGTTGTTAAAAGTCACAGATGCGTGTAGGGTCAAGCTCGCGCTGCTCAGCTGGTAGCTATCCGACAGAGTCATCTAGACATTAATGTTTAAAGCTTTAACACATGTTTTTATATTGTTGGGAGAAAGTATGTGTCAGTTATCTGATACCGTTTATTATGTTTCGTGTTTGCGTGATAACAAGAAGTGAGTATAAATTTGGTTTACGATAGGTTATCAAAATATCCATCAGCAATCAAGTTGATACGAAGTATATTATCAGGCATATTCATGCTATTGCAATAAGAGATAAAAGTCGTTTTGTTGATATTCTTTTTGGTTGAATAACTATAACATTGAACAATATTTTACCGGTCGGCTAACGTTCATTGAACACTGAAACATGCTTTTAAGAGTCGGTAATAACCAAACAGAACGACAAACCATTGATCAATGTTGAATGCAGTTCTGTTCATGCAATTGCTTCTGAGGAAATAAACTTTGGTCTTGAGTGATCCTTTGGGAAACCAAATAAATCGCCGAAGGCGTTTTCAATTTTTACGTATGTTGAAGATCGATAGTTTTCAAACAAACTTTTGAACTGTAATCAATTTATTATATTTTCATAGAAATCACGACGGTTTTTTTTCAAAAAGAACAAGCCTCTTGACTAACGGAGTAACCAAGCATTTCCTAATTGTATTGGTATAAAATAAAAGTTTTATACTACCTATGCCACGATGCAGTAGTATTGTAATCCTATCTCTTTGAATGTGTCCAAGGGTTTTGTATCATCAAAGCGTTTGTATTAAATTGAATTGATTTTGTATTTGATAATGAGCCCTTAGTGATTCAAAACAATTGGTCGTAATGTAACCGAAATGAACCTTTGGAGAGAAGCATTGTAATTTAAACATATTCTTTGGTCTAGTTTTTTATCACATTAAACATTAATCTGTATGCGTTGAATTACTATTAAGCGAGAGAACCGTTTAAATTGACTCAATTCCCTTTTATGAACAAACTTTTCATCACAGCGAATTTTTTTAGAAGGCAGGTTTTCAAAAATACACCGAGGAGAATAATTCAACGATTTCACATCTCGTTCATAGTTTCGGCTCTAAGGACTAAGACATGTCATCATCGATTGGTTGATGCTGAGACACTGTTTATGCACACAAGTTATTATTTCACCGGTCATCACTGGCGTTGTGGGGAATGATGAAGAGCCAATCGCACGGCCATGTTTGACGAGGTGTTCGTGTTTGTTCGGTGTCGAACATCGTTGAAAACATTGCCGTTGTGTGTTTGTCCCATCAATCACCTTCGAGTACTTTGGACTCCTCGATGTCGAGGTGTTAAAATGCGGTTTACGCATTCTTTCCACTTCGGTTTCGATTCGTTATGAAGAATATTCAGTCCTTCAAGAGTCATCTTCACCGTTGGGTTGGTAGCCCATTGTTGCGCAGTCGGCAATGTTAACCATGCGGTTTTTAATGCAAAACATGATATTTTATTTCCTGTTTCGGACGCCGTTTTTCAACAGATTTTATTTAAACTTGGTAAGTGTTTAGTTGAATAGTTATACTATGTCGCTCATACCTCGGAATTTGGAAGATTTAACAATTATTACTAAGGAAAATCGTGTTACTTTGCGATGCCTCAAAGAGTAATATTTGTTAAATTTTCAAAATTCCGAGGTATGAGCGACATAGTATAACTATTCAACTAAACACTTACCAAGTTTAAAGAAAATCGGTTGAAAAACGGCGTCCGAAACAGGGAAATAAAATACCATGTTTGGCATTAAAAGCCGTATAGTTAACATTGCCGAGTGCGCAACAATGGGCTACTGGCAAAGGGGTGAAGATGTCTCTTAAGAGTCATTTTCTAACTTCGACGAATTGAAATTTCAAAAATATTGGTATTTGTGTTTTGGTTTTGAATTTATATAACTATTCAACTAAACACTTACAAAGTTTAAAGAAAATCGGTTGAAAAACGGCACCAAAACAGGGGAATAAAATACCATGTTTTAGCATAAAAGCCGTATGATTAACATTGCCGACTGCGCAACAATGGGCTACTGGCCCAGGGGTGAAGATGACTCTTAAAACGCGGTTTACGCATTCTTTCCACTTCGGTTTCGATTCGTTATGAAGAATATTCATCCCTTTTTGTCGGATTTCATTAAGTTTCATTTCAGGAATAAGCACACCTCAACCATGTAATCAAAAAAGAAAGTTGCGTTACTTATTCAAAGTATTGATAGAAATGTCATTACAATGTTTCCTGTTTAACCTGGCATTCGATTTGACAAGTGACAAGATTGAAACCTAGCAATATCTTTGGCTCTGATCGTAGTTGGGATAAAAGTTGGGACGTGTCTGCGAAAGACAAGACTGCCTGGGACGTTACAAAGGCATCAAAGATTCTGCCACCGACGGATTACATGTGAGATCGAGAGATACATTGTGTATGTATTATAATTTAACAATGCATATAGTAAACATTTCTGACTGTTGTCTACTATGAAATTTTGAAGTGCAAAATATAACGGCTAATTTAAAATTCGTCTTTGTACAATATATTCATTTTATAACATTGTGTAATGGCTCGGGATGTTTCCGTTCAAAAATAATAATAATAATAAAATAAAAAAATAATAAAAATAATAAATAAAAATCGTTGTGTAATCTTATACTATAATAGGAGCAATGTCTGAAGGGATGTGTGTTCTACGATCTAGAAATCTAGCGGTTAGATTGTGCTTAAACTTTGCATTTATTTAAGAGTGTTTTGGCCCAAAAATAAGTTTAGAAACAGCCTCAAACCCCGGAAAAAATCGAATTTGGTCTAAATTTAATTTTTAAAATCGTAATTTTTAACATTGGTCTTGTGGGTTGTTATTTTGGTAACGAAATAACAACGAAAGGTATACAGAAATAAAGGAACAGTATAATGTTAAGGTGACTTTTTGAAACAGCTGTTAACTGTGAAGAGGTATAGTTGGTTGTTGGTGGAAATTTAATAGCTTTATTACCATGACACTATATCAAAACTGAAGTAAAACCAACGAGGAAGGCTCGGTTAACCTGGTACTTACCATTATGTATGCCTTTTTTAAGAAAATCTTAATTACCGGTACCCTAACATTTTGAATCATCTAACGATTGTGGAGGCACTATTATTTATTATTCCCTACATTTTCATAAACCAAACATACGTCATGTTTGGTGATATTAACATTGAATATCAACAAAGGGTATATTAGTCAAGTGTCCGGTAGTAATTCTGGGAAGGCTCCAGATGAAATTCAAACCCGAATTCCATTATTCTGTCCAATTAGTGTGACAGCTTATGATGTGACGGTCGGGCCTTAACTGAGCGAAATGACCTGACTCAGGTAGCCGGGGTGTCCTGAACTGAGCGAAGCACTTCAGGGGACCACCAGAGACGTTCCTTAACTGAGCGAAGGTTAGGTTAGGTTAGGTTAGGTTAGGTTAGGTTAGGTTAGATTAGGTTAGGTTAGGTTAGGTTAGGTTAGGTTAGGATAGGTTAGGTTAGGTTAGGTTAGGTTAGGTTAGGTTAGGTTCCCGAACTCGCATATACCTGGACCTTGCTTCGCTCAGTTAAGGAACATTTTTGGGGACCCTTCGAGGGCTTTCGCTCAGTTAAGGTAATCTTCGCTCAGTTGATGCGAGACCGATGTGACCGGCCGCAGGAATGTTGTTTAATTGTGTTAGGTTCGTAGAACTCCGCAGATTTGACATTTGTGCAAACGAGAAGTGCTTTTGGATGTTTAAAGTTGTCATAATATTAAAATTTACACCACCATTTCGCATGTTGTACGTGTCAAATGACACAAAACCCTACTTAAAAGTGCAGGACTTGCAATGTCATGGGAATGTTTTGCCCTTAGCGTTCAACCAAACATTTACGTCTCTGCCACCACCGACAGACATTTACTCCCAAGCTGAGTTCTTAGCTATTTCCCCTCTAATTTGACCTTAACCCCCAAAGTATATATATTTTTTAAATTTACTAAGTCATGTTTACCGTAACCATTACTGTGACTTTTAATATATATATAACGGTTGGTAGAATATTTAGTCCCGGAAAAAATACTTTTCGACATTACTATTATGTTTCAAAATATTATAAAAAAATAATGTATAATTACTAGGTCCATGTGTTTTGCAACCTGTAAAAAACAATAATAATTTGTTATTCTGAGCGATATTGTATGTGTTGAATAGTTTTGTACATAAATTATACTTTATTTATATATTATATACTTATCCCGATGCAAGTATTTTACTACTTAAAGTGGTGTAAATACCACTTGCAACTTTTTAGATTAGCCTACATAAATGCAGGTATTCACACCACTTTAAGTATTGAACAGTAATCCGGTAATATCCCACATTGATAACGATCACACGTATATATAACACCCATAAACTATTTTGGACGACTAAACAGGACATGCTTAGTTCGATTTGTTGAACTAACAACACAATTTTAGCCTACCATTACATACTGTCCATTAGATTCTCACTACTTAGATTCTATTCATTAGATACTTAGATTTTTAGATTTTTACATTATATTTTTTTCTGTTTACATAGGTTCTGCATTGCATGTCAGTGTTCATTTATGGACACAAAAAGCCACAGCTCGTCGATTGTAATTTCGTCTTTAAAAGAGATGGGGAGAGGATATGTTAAGACCCTTTTCTCTAGATGACGTTTTTCTCCAATCCAGCCAGATCCTTTTATTATTTCACCTAGTATCCCTCCGCTATTTCACCGTGCCCGTAGACGGGTGTCGGCACTCCCTCATGTTCCCATCGATTGTAGGACGGAACAAATTTCCAGGTCATTTCTGAAGCCCGGACCTTCCGTCCGGCTACCGTTCCGATTGTAGGACAGAACAAATTTCCAGGTCATTTCTGAAGCCCGGACCTTCCGTCCGGCTACCGTTCCGATTACCTTATCGCAGGGGGTCATCTGACCCCCCGCCCTCCACCAGGCGGTCTGTCTCGTCGAGCGCACCGAAACTGCGATCAAAAACCCAAGGGCGACCCCAGGCAGACGCCGAAACTGCGATCCTGGCACGGAGGCCGCCCCCGGGACGATACTGACGATACTGTACGTAAGACGACACTGCTGCTCTTGCTCTCAAACTGAGAATGACTGATATATTTATGGGGGAAAATAAAGAAGGAATGTACACCCTGAAAGTGTTCGTTTATTGGTCCAGGTTAAGAGTCATCTTCACCCCTGGGCCGGTAGCACATTGTTGCGCAGTGGGCAATTTTAACTATACGGCTTTTAATGCAAACCATGGTATTTGATTCCCCTGTTTGGGACGCCGTTTTTCAATCGATTTTCTTTAAACTTTTTAAGTGTTTACTTGAATAGTTATATTAGGTCCCTCATACCTCGTAATTTTGAAAATTTAACAAATATTTCTCTCTATGACGTTGCAAAGTAACTCGATTTTCCTTAGTAATATTTGTCAAATTTTCAAAATTTCGAGGTATTATGGGTCTAATATAACTATCCAACTAAACACTTACCAAGTTTAAAGAAAATCGGTTAAAAAACGGTGTCCGAAAAAGGGGAATCAAATACCATGTTTTGTATTAAAAGCCGTATAGTTAACATTGCCGACTGCGCAACAATGGGCTACTTGCCCAGGGGTGAAGATGACTGTTAAGGGTGGTATGCGCGAGTTTAGTAAAACTTGGAAGTCCCAGTTCATTGGCATTAGTTGAAAAGTGACTTGAGCGACACGTCGGACGGCGAAAGATTCCAGAGCCATTAGCCTACACCGGACGCTGGAATCCCCGCTGGACCCTCCGCCACCTGCTGATGGGCCGCTGTGCCAGGATCGCAGTTTCGGTTGTAGGATTAGCGAACCCTTTTGAGGATTAAAACTAGGATCGCAGTTTCGGTGCGCCGGTTACGCCCCCCCCCCCCCCCCCGTCTCCAGAATGACGCGCGACGTGCCGTCGTCATCTTGCGTGACACTCCACCCCTATAATTACACGGATAGGACGATTGGCCAACTGTTGCCGCTTGTTGCGACACCGCCGATATCTTGAGTGGGTTGTAATGATGCCGATCAAAGGGCTTTTACATCTCCGTTGACGGAAATTTCTAATCGATCGGTGTAAAAGTTTTACTAATATGATTTTGTACAAACGGGATATGGCAGTGGTGATTTTCTGATTTGAGATTTGACAGTACCTTCCAAAACGACTTAAGATGATTTTAAAGGGTCGTTGCTGGGCTGAGCTTAAAAGTATTAATTAGTAATGATTAATTTGTTGTGAAAGTCCTGCCTAAGAAGATCGGCCTTAGTCAGTAACAAGACTGCAAGATCGCGCCACAATCAACCTACACTCGTCTCTCATTCATATTCAGGTTAAAATACCCACTATGTGAGGCCCCTGTCTCAAATTAGTGAATTAGTGAAAGTAGTTAATTGTCTTTTACTGCTTTTTACAGTTTGGGTTACCAAAGTTCATTAGCATCTGACATTTCCGTCATAAATATAAATTATTTCTGTTTTGTTGCAGCGCTGCGGAAAAATAACAAATATTATATAATTATAAAATATTCTATAATAGATGTATTTTACATTACAACAGTACTCTCTATTCCTAGGTTTGTTGTATTCCCGTTGTTTTTCAAAGATTTTTGACCAAAAGCTGATTTCTAAAAAAGGTCTAGGTACACATTCTTGTGTCGGTTTTTTACTCCCTCGTTCTTTAAAATGTTCATTATTTGTGTCTCACTAAATATGTTTAAGAGGGCGTTGGAGTGCCGCCATGTTGGATTTATTTCCCATAAGAGCAATGCTAAACTTGTCCCCGGCATTTGTCATATAATTTCTTTATTTTTTGTCCGATTGGTTCAGAATAAATAGTGTTTGAATCACAATTAAATTCCCCGTTCCTTTTGCGAGATCGATTCTTTGTAAATAATTTATAAAATTCTGTAGAAAATGATTTAAAAGTAGTAAAAAACTTGCTTTGTTATCTCAAGTTAGTAAAAAACACCAATTTTTATAAAAATTTACTCTCGCAAACAAAATCCGCCTTGATGAACCCTTTATTTAGAGCTATAAACCATTATTTTTTGATTATAAATAAAAGAGTTATTTGACATCCCTTTTAACATTGCTCTTATGGGAGAAAGGCGGAATTTGGATTGACTCCAACGCCCTCTTAAGTTAAACTTATTAACAGACAAAAGTCAGACATAGTAGGCTTGTACATAAATGTCGCAGCTAATTTTGCGTGTGCAAGATAATACCATCCACCCGGGGCCTCCGATCCTACCCGACTGTTTACATACTTCATCATAATATTAACCATTGATTAAACAAATGCATTTTTGTCGTTATTTATGTGAATCATGATTCGACATTGACGCGGAAGACTGCTGGTGTGCTGGTGTAGGGGCACTTGTTACTGAGGCGGTAAACAAGCACTCCGGGTTGTGTAACTCCACCATCCCGGTGACCCTCCACTGATAAGCGGCTAACAGTGGTGATAACGAGCGTGTCAGATGTTGTAACCATCCGATCAGAGCACCCACCGATGTGCAACACAAACAAGACAAGCGGCAGTCGAAACATGCTCGGATTGTGAGATTCCATCAGATTAATTTACATATAAGAGTGGGTGCTGTGTTGATATTACCTAGTCGTATAAATAGCCACACTAACGTCTGTACAAGGAATGTAGACCAACTGAATCTGAAAATATCTGATTTCAAAGATTGGTTTTTGACCTGCTCCCGTTGTGGTGCAATAAATATATTTTCTTGAGTACGACGGGGTGTCGTCGCCCGAATCCAGCCGCGGCGACCAACATCATGTCGTGCCCTGGCTAATACCTTACCTTGAATACCTCCCACGACGTCGCTGACCGGCACTGCTGGATAGACTGAGTCAATAACACTATTTAACTATCTTATGGAAACTATTTACATAATTTACACAATGGTGTCAACTAGGTTCGACAGTTCAAAAAACTCAGAAACCCAGTAAAGTGGCCTATCTAGTAACCAGTCCTTAATAAATCGCTCAAAAACCGTGGGCTCCAGAACTTTGATGTCTTTGGCAATCACCCTGAATGAATTCTTTTTCTTTGACAGCCTACAGAAAGGTATGTACAGTTGTGCCTTGTTACGCAGATTGTAGGGGTGATAGTCTTCTCTTGGCATGAAAGAGTTCAAATTGGTAAAGACATAACAAAGGAAATTCCCTCACACACTCCCTCCCTCCCTCTCCCTCTCTCTCTCTCAGCTTCGGCTCTCTTCTTAGCTCATTTGGCTTGGAGAACCTTGAGTGGTGGGCAGGGTTGAGCTCAGCCGATGGTCAGGATATTCCACAGCTGCAAATGGATAAACCGACCGTCGGCGGAGCTCGACTCCAGGTTTTATGATCCTGACTGAGACCTCTCTTGGCAGACACCCCAGACTTCATTATGCCATTTATCTTTCCTAACAAAGATCTTAAAATAAAGTTTTTTTTTTCAAAATCCTCCCGTTTACGAGACATTGAGAGCAAAAATGCTCCAGAGTAGGCAAGACTTCAAGATAACCAATTAAAACACTCTTTAAATAAAAAAGTCCTGTTCTTGAAGAAGTTCCTATGCTCTCAACTGCTGGAGACAAAAAGCTATCGTATCCAAATTATTGTATATTTTGACGAAAATTGAAAGTGTTTAGTACTCGAGGGTTAGTTGGTTCCTAATCCTTTTTCACAAATTATTCTGTCTACCACTAGTTTCTTGTGTTTTGTAAAAATTATCGAAATCCTGAATATTAAAGTGTGAAATCTACTTGAAGTATAAACTGCACCACTCCCCATTATTGAAATGTAAGTTTAAGATCTAATGTGGGTAGGTTACATTACATTTTACCAGAGATCACAATATTAAATTCATGGTTTTCATGAACGGATTCGAGTATTTATTCTGCGATTCGCTCATTCCACAATAAAGCCTGTGTTTTATTGAGGATAGTTGTCTGAGCAATCTACTACCACAATTTCCTAATCAGGAAACTGTCTGTCTTCATCAGTGGAAAGACTATACAAGACATCGCATCCATTTCTCTGTAGTAACAACAGCACTAACTGAATGTTCATTACAAAACTGACACTATTGCCATATTTGTTTTTAGCAAATTTCCCTATGGGGAATACGCTATTACGATTGTAGTGACGGTAAGAATGAAGCCTGGGACCATGATACTTTTTCGTTTTGAGGTTCTTAGAAGAAAAAAAATACCATTCGTTCAAATTAATATATATGTGTGTATGTGTCCGTGACCACGATAACGTTTTAACGGAACCTCCGATTTTGATTAAATGTGGTAGAGGGGTGTAAGCCAGCATATATACTTGATTGAGTTTGCGAACCAGAATGATCGGACCATGGGAACGGGGTTTTATGGTGTTTCAGAAGGGTAAACAAATTTTTTATAATATTCGACCTTACTTAAAAAAAAATCTATTTTAATGTAAACCATTGAAAAGAGCTTAAAAAATTTTATAATTCAGTATTTTGAAATTTTATTTAGCTTAAATGGTTACGGAGAAAATCCAAAAATATGTTTCCCATGTTATTCTTATGGGAAATCAACCAACCCTACTATCTTGCTTATTTATTGACATATCTTGATAAAATTGGGTATGTACTCTAGGAAAGGTTCGAGTTATGTTTGATCACAAAGCCCATATGGCTGAAAACCTACGTACTCACCCCTATGGGGTTTATGTGGCGAAAAAGAAAACTATAATAAAAATTGGTATGCACATTCAGTCGGTATAGGGCTTAACTTACACGAGTATTTACCTACAAAACGTATATGGTGGGAAACCTACGTATTCCCCATAGTTCTTAAGGGGAACAAAAAAAATCCCAATTGAAAATTCGCTGAGTACGAAGGTCTGCCACGACGGTGGTATTATTTTGTTGGTAGCGATCCCGCAGCAACGT